>CM031234.1:746195750-746795750 GCA_018340775.1 Taxus wallichiana var. yunnanensis
TAATAATAGCATCCCAGAACCAATGCCATTATGGGTTAAATCGGCCATGCACACGAAGATATATTTGTGGCCCAGGGGTTAAATGTGACGGTTATTAAGACGTTTTTTCATGTAATTTGTGCATCAACACATATGTGGCAAGAGTTAACGTGGAGCACCTGTTAAAAGAAAATGTTGGGTTGATACGAAGGTTATGTAGGCATCGTACTATTGAAATAATTATGAATGTAAGGCCCTGACGTTCAACATTTCCAATGTCAATAGTCACCAATGAGGAAATCTGAAAAATCAATGGGTTACCGATGAGGAATCTATGAAGTAAGAAAATATTCACTTAAATAAAAAGAAAAAGAAAGGCCAGAATCGCAATGATATAATCGATAATTAGATCTCATTATCAAGATTTTGATGGTGGTGGAAAGTTTATAGGTTATCCGAATGATTACGGGATGTTGCCATTTCCCAGTTCTAGATGAAAATTACATGAGGGTGACATCACTCTCCTTGCTAAATACAATCATAATACTCTTGCCTTTTTATAGGGGGTTGATCGCTTGGAAAAAGCTATTGAAGCATGTCGGCAAGCTTTGGATCTGATGAATTTTGTTCAAAACTATGATTCTCAACATTTGAAAACCATTAATATACTTAATGTTATCAACATTGACGTTGATATAATATGTATGGCTGCTTACAATGATTTCAAAAGGCTCCTAAAACTGCACAAGCAAGTTCTTGATTTTCTAAACAATTTACCCATTTCATCCAATTGTGCAGCGGAGGATAATATGGCTCGAGAAGCCATTGAGAAGATATCTTGAAAATGTTGAGACGCAACTGCATATGCAAAAGCTCTTAATGGTAGCCAACAAAGCTGAGGGCCACGAAGAAAACGGGTGTGGAAGATTGTGATCCACGGGATTCAAAGGATTTGGGTGCAATAACAATCTATTCAACGTTGTCTACTCAGTGTCGTGAACTTATTTGGAAATTGCCCTTTTGGCATTTGCTTTCGTGCCCATCCCTCGTGTGTCCCTCCCGATTGACGTTAGAAAACAAGTTAACTTATAAATGTAGCAGTAAGTGGATAGTTATAAATGAGCTCAAAGTTCTACCCTCACATAATTAAATAAACAAGACGTTATGAGAATCATGTTAAATGGAGCTCTCGCTAATAGTTGTCCCAAAACTAATGCCATTATGGGTTAAACCGACCCACACACGAGAGATAAATCTGTGGCCCAAGGGTTAAATTTGATGGTTGTTTAGGCATTTTTCATGATTTTAACCGTAAAATACTTACAAATATTTGAAAAGTTATGCTCTCACATAATTAAATAAACATGACATTAAGGAATTGTGCTAAATGGAGCTCTAGCTAATAGTTGTCCCAAAACCGATGCCATTATGGGTTAAACCGACCTTGCACATAAAGATAAATATGTGGCCCAAGGGTTAAATTTGATGGTTGTTTAGACGTTTTTCATGATTTTAACCGTAAAATACTTGCAAATATTTGAAATAACCGTCACATGTGACTTGCATATTTTATGTATGACTCGTCATTCTTCCTATACATTTATATATAAACTACACTAATATATATTCAAAATAATTAAGTATATATAGAATATTTTAAATGTATTTTATTAAGAATGTAAAAATAGCATTATTAGTAAAAATACTCAAAAGAACTTCCAATTCCATATATAACATTTTTAAAAATATTTAAAAATTACATTTACATTGTTAGTTTATTCTCGATATTAAATTTGAGGTTTATTTGATTGTCATGCTAAATGATTCCATTTGCATTAAAAATGTATGTAAAAGTCAAACCTAAGAACCTTGAAATTAACATCTATTGATATATTTCATATAAATACATTTATTATAAAATATTGATTATATTATATTAATTTTTAATTGTTTATTTTGGTATATTATTATACTTGCATGATTAAATGCCTCATAATTGATATCTCTCAACATGATTTACTAAATATATTTAAATATCTATACTAATTAAATAAACTTACCAAAATTATACGAATAAAAATAACTAATTAAATTCATCAATAAAATATACAAAATTATATTGTGAGATTATTTTAACCTTTCTCTTATTTTCTAAATTATATTTAAAATCGGTTATTCTTCATACTATTACCAATCCTAACAAATTAATTTTAAGACTAAAAAAAAAAAAAATGGTTTTAACACTCGTAAAATTCACAAAATTACCACTAAAAATTCCATCCCATAAAACAAAGAGAATTTCACGAAATTAAATCCTTTATATACATTTCTAAATCATCTATAATAATGTCAAAGGAATATAACCTACGACACTCACCAAATTCTCGCACTTTGGTCTTCATGTAGGATCTCAGCTTGTTCAAATTAGGGTCCCAACTCCCAAGTGTCCATTCTATGGCCACTGGAAACGAGAATGCATCTATTCCGGTTTTGTCCGAAATCTCAACTTGCTTGGAATTGGATAGACTCATTTTTCTTTCCGCTCAAACCCCATTGCTTTTACTTTGCAGAATATCCTTTTAGGAGATAATCCCAAGCTTTTGCCTATGTTCACCTAGATTTGGCATGTTTTCGAGGGAAATTTTATTTTGGATATGGAAAGAAAGAAATGCTTCTTTCTTTGCTAATTTTGAAGTTGATCAACAATTTTCTGTGTATAACAAATCTATGGTTATCTCCAATGTGTTGTTGCAGATTCAAGTCCAGTGAACAAATTCGGGTTGGAGGTGGACCACCTCTGACTGCTTGCGACACCGGGGAAACTTCATGTAATGTTGCCCATGTGCCACCTTGGCCAACTCGGCACTCCTCGCCACCTGGCCGTGGTGGTCGGCGTAGCCGTTCACAACAATGTGCTTTTAGTCGGGCTCAGCTCTCCCCTGGGCCTCTCCATAAGAGGAGTTATTCACCGCTTCACCCGCGTGGTCGGGGTCATCATGCCCTCATCAACAAAGGAATCCTTCACCAACAAGGCTAGGGGTCACCGGCTCACCGACATGGGTGGGGCTCTCCTGCAACCTCCGTGCAACACACTGTTGATGGATGGAAAATTTGCCCCCCCCCCCGCCACTATCTTCCAACAAGTTCCCTCACCTCAACCTTGTCATCCCCACTTGAGGAGAGGCGGATTAGAAAGAAGAAAATCCCACCGCCGTGATATCACGATTGCCGACAAAGATCTACCAAGCTCGGGTTGGCCGAATGATCACGATCCACCCACTTCGGGAATGTTTGTTTGTTGTTGCTTGATTTGGTCCTTTGTAATTTTCTAAGCACTTGCCTAGTTTTTTTCTCCTAGGCTCGGCCTAGTTTGTTTCTCACTCTCTTGGGCTCGACCTAGATTTTTGTGGTTGTGAGGCGTGCTCTCATACCGCCCACTTTTTTGTTGAAAGTAATCTTGTATGTTATTGAATTAATATAATATAAGATCTATTTTCATAAAAAAAAATTCTATTATGGAATCCTTCACAGAATGAACGTCGCGATGGATGAAAGAGACATTATGGTATTTGTCATATTTTAATGCAAAGGAGAATACAAGCCAGGCCCGCCAGCTGTCAATTGAGGATTTAGTATGTTGAGATTTATTAAAATAAATCATGTCAACATCAAGAACATGGTTACAGACCTGTCATTTTTTTGCCGCCATTTGCCAAATTCTATGACGTAATTTAGTCTTGTATGGTAGAGACTGGGCCTTTAACAAAGTGCACGTTTGACTTCTTATATAGACCGTGTACAAACATGTCATACCTATCTTACGAACTGCCATTTTCTTTGCATCTGAAACTAAGTCATTTTCCCTATGTCGAAATCGATGATTGGATTAAATCCATGCTTCGTCGCATGTACCTATTAACCAAATCAACCGCCGATTTTCTCATTACCGTGTCAAAAAAATTTGATTTTCTAAACAATTTACCCATTTCATCCAATTGTGTAGTGGAGGATAATATGGCTCGAGAAGCCATTGAGAAGATCCTGAAAGATGTTGAGATGTAACCAATATGCGGAAGCTCTTAATGGTAGCCACCATAGATGAGGGCCATGAAGAAAATTTGGGTGCGAGAAGATTGCAATCCACATGATTCAAAGGATTTGGGTGCAATAACAATCTATTCAACGCTTCTACTCGGGTCATGAACTTATTTGGCAATTGCCCCTTTTGGCATTTGCTTTCATGCCCATCCTTCTTGGTCCTTGCCAAATTGAGCTAAAAACAAGTTAACTTGTAAATGCTTTGCGGTAAGTGGATAGTTATAATGAGCTCAAAGTCATGCCCTAACATAATTAAATAAACAGGCGTTACAGGAATTGTGCTAAATGGAGCTCTCACTAATAGTTGTCCTAAAACTAATGCCATTATGGGTTAAACTAGCCTTACACACATAGATAAATATGTGGTCCAAGGGTTAAATTTTATGGTTGTTTAGACGTTTTTCATGATTTTAACCGTAAAATACTTGTAAATATTTGAAAAGTTCTGCCCTCACATAATTAAATAAATAGGACGTTACGTGAATCTGTGCTAAATGGAGCTCTCGCTAATAGCTATCCTAAAATTGATGCCATTATGGGTTAAACTGTCCTTGCACACAAAGACAAATCGTGCCCCAAGGGTTAAATTTGATGGTTGTTTAGACGTTTTCATGATTTTAACTTTAAAATACTTGCAAATATTTGAAACAATCATCACATGTGACTTGCATATTTTATTTATGACCATCATTCTTCCTATACATTTATATATAAACTACGAATAGATATTCAAAATAATTAAGTATATATAGAATATTTTAAGTGTACTTTATTAAGAATGTAAAAAAATAGCATTATTAGTAAAAATACTCAAAAGAACTTCCCATATATAACATTTTAAAATTACATATGCATTGTCGGTTTATTCTCGATATTAAATTTGAGGTTTATTTGACTATCATGCTAAATGATTCCATTTGCATTAAAAAGGTACGTAAAAATCAAACCTAAGAACCTTGAAATAATATCTATTGATATATTTCATATAAATACATTTATTATAAAATAGTGATTATAGTATATTAATTTTAAATTGTTTATTTTGGTATATTATACTATACTTGCATAATTAAATGCCTCATAATTGATATCTCTCAAAGTGATTTACATAAATATATTTAAATATCTATATTAATTAAATAAACTTACCAAAATTATAGGAATAAAAATAACTAATTAAATTCATCAATAAAATACACAAAATTATATTGTGAGATTATATTAACCTTTTCTTATTTTCTAAATTATATTTAAAATCGATTATTCTTTATACTATTACAAATCCTAACAAATTAATTTAAGACTAAAAATTAAAAATCTCTAACAAACAATTTTGAACACTCGTAAAATTCACAAAATTACCAATAAAAAGTCCATCCCATAAAACAAAGAGAATTTTACGAAATTAAATCCTTTATATACATCTCTAAATCATCTATAATAATGTCAAAGGAATATAACCTACGACACTCACCAAATTCTCCCTCAAAACCCAATATTTCTCTTAGATCCCGCACATGAGTGTAAATTCGGGTGAAATGCGCGCTTGAGGCGCCCTCAAAGCTAAAAATGTTGACTATCGCAGCAAGATTTCCATCGCGGAGGTCAGTCTAAGGGGCGCTGGCATTTCTGACGAATTTGTACAACATGTATGTTACTTCTATCCCATCACTTTATATTCACCTCTTATAAAACGCCACGTATTTATTTTAGTATTTAAATTTAATGTTAAGATTCAAATATATGGAACGCTTCAATTTTTGGGTGACTGTCATGTGCGGGAGACGGGGTAAAATGCGCTTCCGTACGTCTATAGCCGCGCATCACCGCCCTCCCACTACATGTTCATGTGCGGAGTTCTTCTCGTTACCACTATAGAAATCACTTATTATGGAATACTTCACATAATGAACGCCGCAATGGATGAAAGAGACATTATGGTATTTTTCATATTTTAATGCAAAGGAGAATACAAGTCAGGCTCGCCAACTATCAATTGAGGATTTGGTACGTTAATATTTATTAAAATAAATCGTGTCAACATCAAGAATGTGGCTACGGACCTGTCATTTTTTCGCCGCCATTTGCCAAATTCTACGACATAATTTAGTCTTATATGGTAGAGACTGGGCCTTTAACAAGTGGGCACGTTTGACGCCTTATTACTGACATGTCATAGCTATCTTGCAGACTGTCATTTTCCTCGCATTTGAAACCGAGTCATTTCCTGCGTCAAAATCGATAGCTAGATTAAATTTATGCTTCGTCACATGTACCCATTAACCAAATCAAATCGTCAATTTTCTGTTACCGTGTCGAAGTCGTGGGTTTGGCTATAAAGGAACGCCTATCGGCGTAATAAAACCATTCACACTTTGAGCTCAAATACACAAGAGGTTTACCTTATGAGAAGAATTTTCAACTATAAGTTTTATCGATCCTCCCATGTCACTAAATTGCTTGAAAATACAAAGGAGAGAACTAGATAATTCTATAGCATGCTTACTATATTCCTAATCTGAAGTTTATAAAAAGATAAGCAAGAATTTTAACAATATAATCTTCCTTTTAATACAAAGCTAAAAACACTACTATCACTTTACATTTTATTACTATGAGATGCTTGGAAAAGCACACAAAACCACAAATCATATAAGATTGGAATGTCATTGGTAAACAAAATGGACATATAAATGAAACTCTTTCCTCATAATGCAACAAGTTAGTCATAAGGAATATGGATGATAAATTTATGGAACTCAACATTCATCCATTCCTTTAAAACTTCATTACAATACAAATGATAAAATCAACCTCCCAATCCCATAATCCAAGCCTTACAATATTCTTTTCAATAGATAAAAGCATACCCAAAAATTCCATTAAACAAGGTTTACAAAACATGCAATAAAATAAGGAAAGGAGTCTACTACAACATGTAGGAACAAGATTACAATATGCCAATCATTCTTCTCAAAGAGAGGATAATAAGACTCAACCTTTCAAATACAAGATTCAATCTCTTCTCAAGAAAGGAGAAAACTTAACAATAAATACAACATCAATACAAAAGCATACTAAAATGCAAGAGGATAAGCCTCCCAAAATAGGGAACAACATGTCAAATTTTTCAACTTTTCTTCTCCAAACTCCAAGCCAAATCTATAAGTTTCCACTCCAAGATAGTCTTCAAAGCACAAGAGAAAAGGGGTTTGGTTTCCTCCCAACCAAATGGCATCATCACATGCCATCTCCACCAAATGGAGGACATGCTAGCCTCCCTCCAAGCCCATGGGAGAGAGAGTAGCAAGCCTCAAGAATGCACAAGTAAAGTAGGACAAAGGGTGACAATCACACACACACACAACTTTTCAACACACAACAACCAAATGAACAACAAAGTCACAAGAGGAGAACTCCATGTTTTCCTCAAAGGGGAAGAGTGGCAAGGAGCCCATAAGAAGCCATAATGTGAACCAACCATAGGAACACTATAAAAATCTCCAAAATGCCCTCCTTATCTCTCCATTCAAAAATACCCTCCTTATCACTCCATCCCAAACACCAAGCCTCCTCCTTGGGAGGATTTTCAAACCAAGCATGGTTTCCTAGCCAAGGATGGAAGAGGAGGTTCAAACCATATGAATAGTCCCCTTCCACATCAAACCATATGAGGGGAGAAATAATATAATAGACCATCATGGCTTGCCCATTAAGCCATGTGGTGTAAGAGGGAACATTTCTCCCTCTTCCCCTACAATTCCAAAATCCACCACAACACATGATGGATGGAGAAAATAAAAAGAACAAAATCACACAACACACCCACAACAATCATGCAACATATAATATTCAAAAAAACCAATATTACATCTTACACCACATACTAAACAAGCAAAAATGAGAGACATGAAGGCCTACCTCAACAAGCTATCCCAAACTCAAAGCAATCCAACACACCCCAAGCTCCAAGCTCCAAGCTCCAAGCTTTCCAACTCCAACTCCAATAGTAAAAATGACAAGCAAAATTTCCTACCCCTCTCCATGAGGAGGTATAAAAATAATAAACAAATTACAATCCTCACAAATGAGAGGGTGACATGTGTCACCCATCTCATCCTCCAACAAAAGATTCCCAAAATTACAATGAGTATAAAACAAAACACATTTAGGAGGTAATCTCCCAAATTTCCTAAAATACCAATAATCCAACACACTTCAAATTTTAAGAAAATCACAAGAATCAACCACAATTACAAGATGGTGACATGAGAGGGGTCATATGGGAGGGAAAATCCCATTTGACCTTGAAAAGAGACCCCCGTACCCATAGGTAGGGTCCAAAGGGCTCATTTCCATGTAAGGGAGACCGCCAATGTGAAAATAGACCCTTACAAATGCCACATTTAGCCCATATTCGAGATTAGGTAAAGTGTCTCAAAGAAAAGGTGGTGGGGCCCACCCAAAGGATGATTGGGTGGTCCCAACCTACTAATAACAAGATTAACTAACTAAAAACATACCTAACACATGTATAGCCCATTAGGTCCCTAAACTAGCTTATCATAAGGCTTAAAAAAATTACAATTAACATAAATACAATTAGGAATCACCAAAGGTGTCCAAACATGAATATGTCACAAACATATGAGGCTACACAACAATCATGTATGGCTAAAGGACTTCCTGACAATCACTGCCATCGCTTGTGCAACTTGAGGTGTTATTTTTGTGCCTTGTAATTTGCACACTCAATTCACATTTTTTTATGATTAAATGCTTTTGACCGAGCTATGAACCGGAGGGCGAGGCCCCAACCATACAAAGAGTAGAAAAGAAAAGAAGAAGAAGGGAGGAGGGTGGGCTGAAAATAGCCAACCGGAAGAAAGGAGAAGGAAGGAGAAAGAGGAAACCGTGTCGGCAAGAACCGACAATGGGGAAGAACAAGAGAGAAGGGAAGAGACCAAAGAACGCCGAATAAACAAAGCCAACCAAGGCAAACCAAAGGATCAATGGTACTGGGTACCCGCACGGAAATTCGCTTCCCGAACAATAACACTGAACGCGTCGCCAACACGATCTTTGAGCTTGTTCCAGTTATCAATCATGGAGTGTACCGGAAACTAAGAAACATCAATCTCGATCGCTGGGAGAAACCTATGATCAAGCCTCCCTAAAACGAACATGGAGTGTACATTTTGAGCATAGTGGAGCAGGTCATGGTATTGGCACTAAGCCACTGAATACCCCTGCCCAACCCCAAAGCCTGTTCGTCGACTTCCTCCACCCACAGGAGAGGATCAGGGAGAGAAAAATCGAGCAATTCATCATGAAGGCCAACTCTGAACGCCGAATAAATCTCATCTTCTGCAACAAATTCCACCACCATTGGGTCAGGATGAAGAAGGGGACAAAAATACACGAAGGCGGATGCAATATCAGAGTTGGTACGGGCACAACGCGAACGGAAGCGAAAAGAGTCCCCGAGAATCGTTTCAATGGCTTCAACTTCGAGGTGGGATGAGTAGTGGAAGACTTCGAAAGGCAGTGTCAGGCGATTTCGAGATGTGGCCTCTTCCGAAACTCACAATGCAGATAAACAAAGGGGAAGCCCAAAAACGCCATAGTCAAAGGACAGGAGACCATAATGCCGAACGGAGCCGAACCTCACAACTAAAAAGGAAATGCTCACACGGGGGAGTTGTGCATCATTTCGCAAGGAGGCAAACCGCTCGTGTGAAATGATAGAAGGGAGCCCTCGCCACACCTCTACGTCACTAGAAATTTTAATGGTGGCTGGATAATCAATCATTTGGTTGAAAAGAAGATCTCGTGGCATAATTAGCTTCTCGATAAACATGTGTGATGTGCCAACTGCTAAGTTTCTCGAGCCAAAAGAGGATATTGGAAATGAATGGATTGAGTTTCCAAGAGGGGGCTAACCCTTTAAAGAAATGCCTCGTATGATGATTTGGGAGTCCCCTTCGATGAAAAGTGAGTCACAATCAGAGTGAATGGCTAGTTCAACACCTTCTAGGAGCGCTTGAGCTTCGGCCATATTGCATGTACAATCTCGAAGGGGAAAAGAGCCAACCAAATAAGGAACCCTTTATCACTTCGAGGATGCATTCGACACTGACTTACCAGATTACCCCTGAGGCTCCATCAAAATTCAATTTCCAAGAGCCCAAAGGGGAGGCTGCCATTTAACACTCCTTTTCGTAAATTTCTCCACTTGGGAAAGGCCACGCTTTGACGATGGAACCGGAGTCTGGGGATTTTAACAAGGGGCCAAGATTTCTTGATGACAACATCACACGAGGAGAAAAGAGGATTATTATGGCTATTTATACTAACTTTTTCAGAGATTGCCGCTTCTAATTTGACAAGAAAAGCTGGCAATTCAGAAGACTACTCACGGAAAAGACGCAAGTTACGCTCCCACCAAATGTGCCAAATTAGGAAGAAAGGAGCGATGGCCCAAATAGAACTGAGGGAGCTCACTTGTCCCATCTTAGGCCAAGAAAGGAGAGTGTCAATGATATTGTTACACGAGCCCAAGCTAAATTAAGCTTAGCTAATAACCAGCCCAACTCTCAGAAGAAAAAGAGCAGAATAGGAGAAGATGATCAATATCCTCCTCAGCTTCCCCACATAGAACACATTTAGATGGACCGGAAAATCTCCAAGATCTTCTGCGCAACTGGGTGAAGATTTTCATTTTAAGAACAAGCCATCCGAACAATGCAACTTTGGGTAAGATGGAGGGATTCTAGCAGCCATAAGAATAGGGAGTACCTTTGTCAGACATGGAAATAAGATTTTCGTAACCATCTTTCACATAATAGGAACCTGAAGAAGCTCCAAGCCAAATTAAATGGTCCTCACTATCTTTGAAGGAAGCAGTTCTGGACGAAAGAGCCTCCATGAAAGAGGATGTCTCAAGAGGGGAAGCACCCAAGGCAGCGATATCCTTCCAAAGCCAAGAAGGTGATCCATCATGTTGTCTGTGACCATAATCAACAACAGAGTTGCCCTAGGTGGCCCTAGAAAGATTCATAATTCTATTGAGATTGGGAATAAGATTCAAAGGCGGATGTCCATTCCAGCTATCCTCCCAAAACTAGTCAACCCGCTATCATTGTTGACCTGCCAGGAAACTGAGTCCGCGATCAGAAATCTGCTATAGCAAATGAAGTTCCATATGTGGGACCCTTTGGGGAGTTCAGTGCTAGAGAGCAAAAGTTTAGGACGGCCAACCTCTAGATATTTATGGGAGAGCACTTGAAAAACCAACCTCTTGGCATCCGATAAAAATTTTCAAACCAATTTTTCACCTAGAGCAGATTTTTGAAGAGCAAGGTCCATGATTCCCAAGCTGCCTAAGGGTTTGGGGAGTTTGATAGTTTCCCAATTGACCAGGTGAATTTTTTTGTCTTCGTTGTTCCCCTACCACAAAAAGGATCGGACGATCTTTTCGAATTTATTCAGAACTGATTTGGGGATCAACAAAACCGAGAGCATGTAGATAGGGAGAGCAAGGAGGACAAAATTGATCAAAAGAGCTCCTCCAAATAGAGACAACCATTTCCCTTTCCAAGAATGTAATCTCGATGAGAGGGAATTGAGGAGATCATCCCAGAGATTAACCTTCCCTTTACCATAAAAAGTGGAATTCCCAGATATTTTTGAGGAAGGGCACCCACCGCGAAACTCAAAGTTTCCTTGATTCTTCGCTGCAAACGAGGAGAGACATTGAAAAAGAAGAGAACATATTTATGAAAGTTGATAACCTGACCAACCACTAGCGAATAAGAATTCAAAATATTGAACAGGCGGTGAGCTTCTGGGATAGAATCTTGGCCGAAAAGAAAGGCATCATCCGCGAACTGCTGATGCGATAGGGGAGGCAGATTGGAGGTGATGGAGATACCCTCGAGGGAACTATCGCACTTGTTGATTGATACCACGACTCAAGGCTTCAACAACAAGAATAAAGAGAAACAAAGAGAGAGGGTCCCCTTGCCTTAAACCCCTGCAACTACTAAAGAAACCTTTCGCAGAACCATTAACCAAAATGGAGAAGCTCAGAGAAGAAATGTAGTTAAAGACCCAATTGCATAAATGAATACAAAACTCATAGCTTGAAGAGATTTAAGAAGGAACCTCCAATTGAGGCGATCATAGGCTTTACTAAAGTCCAGTTTAATCATCATACCTGAGTGCAAGGAAGAGTGAAGAGTATGAATTAACTCATGCAAGATGATGACACCATCCACAATGGATCTCCCAGAATGAACCCACTTTGTTCATGTACAACAAGTTTTTGAAGAAGGGGGGATTCATTCTGGAAGCAATGGCTTTTGAAATAATTTTATACGAAGTGTTGCACAAGGATATGGGCCGAAATTCATCCAATTTCTTAGTCGGATACTTTTTCGAAAACATACAAATTAAGGTGTGGTTCAAGGCTCCAAGGATCTTACCAGAATGACGAGATTCCTTCACGGCGAGCTAGACGTTGTCTCTAATGTATCCCTAAAATATTGAAAAAAGGAAGCAGGAAAGCCATCCGGACCGGGGGCTTTGTCCCTTTGCATAGAGAAAAAAACCGTGCCAACCTCCTCCTTGGAAAAGGGGGAAAGGAGCTTATCATTGTCCCCAACATCAATCAACTTTGGAATTTGCACTAAGAATGGAAATTGAGCATCCAAAGAGGAGACATTGTCTCCATTCAAAAGATTTTGGAAGTGAGACACACACTCAACTTTAATCTGTGATTGGGAGGAAATCAATGAATTGTCTTCCAGCTTCAGGGAGGAGATGTAGTTAGCATTTCTTCTGGCTTTAACCGAGGCATGGAAGAATTTAGTGTTTTTATCCCCATTAGCTTTCAGCCAGACTTCTCGTGACTTCGCCTCAAAAGGTTTCTTCTTTTAAAAGAGGTCTCCCAATCCGCTAAGCAGAGACTTTTCTTTGAGAAAGTCATCCTGATGCACACCAAATCTAAAAACTAGATTCATTGAGAGTTCGGATTTCATTCTCAGATCTTAATTTTTCTTGAAAAATATTTTTGAAGTTGGAGGAGTTCCATTCGGACAGTGATCTTTGAGCAAAGACAGTTTTTTAGACAGGATAAACATCCAAGTCCCTGACACCATAGAGGAAGCCCACCAAGTTTTAATAAGAGACCGGAGGGAGGGATCCTGCATCCACATGGCCTCGAATTTGAATGGGGAACGACGAGGCGGAATGTCGAAAGAGATGTTGAGGGATAAAGGAAAGTGATCAGAACCAGATAGAGGAATGACAAAACATTTGAGAAGGAAATTATGCTAAAGCCATTCTTCATAAATCAAAAATATGTCAAGACGAACAACCATAGAGCTAAACCTAGGGTGTTGATTGTTCCATGTGAACCATCCCGTGTAGTGTTCCACATCAACCAACTTGGTAAAATCCACGAAGGTGATGAAGTCAACTCCGAGAGCAAGGTTTCCACTGAATACCTCCCCATTTGTCTTTGTCTAAAAGAGTGGCATTGAAATCCCCTACAACAATGATCTTAGAGTCCGGTGCAGAGTCAAGCACCAACTGAATTTTAGACCAAGTTTCCCGTTTTTTGATGGGATTATTTGGTCCATACACGTTGCAAGAAAAAAAGTATTCGTCTGAATGCTTCAGCAAACCTTGCACCAAAGAAAGTTAGGATCAACCGAGAGAAGCTCAACACCGCAGCTACTGGTCTTCCAAAGAACACCTAAACCACCTGAGGCACCAACAGAATCAGCAAAACAACCTTCCCAACCTTTCCATTTGCAAAACCAACCATTCATACAATCCACTTTTGACATTTTTGTTTCTTGAATCATACAAATAGAAGCATCCAAATCAGTAGCGTAGCGTCTGAGAAGACGTTGTTTGTTAGGGGCGTTAAGACCCCTAATGTTCCACGAGAATAAAATCATCTTTTCTTTAGAGAGGACGAGCCTCTCCTACTTGAAAACAGGAAAAAGAGTGAAGTTGCAGTTGCCGTGTTGCGGCTGCGACCTCCTTAAGGGATTGAGAGTCTTTGGAGGGACGTCCTGGAGGAGCTTTCAGGCCCAGATCAATATTGAGAATGGTTGGAGTCGGGAGAATAGGGCTCAGCCTATCGGTTTCAAAGGGGGTTAACTCAGGTTCCTCTTCCAGAGCAATGCAAGACTCCCCAGGAACACCTTCTTTGGAGGAAATCATATCCTCCTTCTCATTGACCCACTTTTCTAAAGAAACGCATCCGCACCAAGCCCTAAAGAGATGCCCTCATGAAATAAGGAAAGGATACGAGTAGAGTCTTGAACCATTGATATTTTTTCTTTGACAAGAGAGATGGTGCTTGGGTCGAGATCTAAAGGTTTCAAATCAAGAGCTTTACCAGAGGAGTTTTGGGTAGTAGAAGAGACCTTTTCGGGAGGTCCTGTGTCAAAGACTGTGGAATAGCCATGGACAAGCTTTTTCTCCGTGATAGCCGCACCGGAAGCAGAGGGATTTTTACATGCTTTCTGGTAATGTCCTAACTATTTTGCGCAACGGAAGCAAATCATTAAAGACCGCTCAGTAGTCTACTTTCTCGAACTCATTCCCCAAATGAGGAAGAGATAACAATAAACTCTTGAAGTTTCTTGGAAGAATCTACAGAAATGCAGATCCTAGCAAAGGAAGAAAGAGTGCCTTCCGGACTAACTAGATCTATGCAAATAACATGACCCAGAGTGAGCAAATTTTAGTAAGGGTATTCAGAGACCAAACTCACTAGGGAGAGAGTACAACCGAATCCAAACATGGATGCCTTCCATATCATCTTGTTCTGGGTCGAAGTGTGCACCCACTCATGTAGGTGAATCCCAAACTCTACGAAGAGGAAGTCTTGCCTTGCCAAAGAATCGTCCCTTTGTGCTTCACTCCGGAAAATTACCAAGAAGAAACCTTTATCCAAGAACCGAATACAAAGACCACTTCCCCATTGGATGTCGCACTGATTCGAATGCCCTCAATCGTTAGATGACAAAATGACAAATTTGGCTATTAAATCTCTTTTACCAAGAAGGGAAATCTAAGAAGCATGATCAATCGAGTCTTCTAGAGAAACAGAGAGATACACTGAAACAGGGTTGGTTTGGACCGAGGCTTCCATTTCTTCCTTCGAGATCTCTATCCGAGTCAGGCCGATTCTAGGTCCCAAACGCTTCTGAAGAGCTTGCGATAGTCCATGGCCCGCAGAGGATTTCTTCACACCCACCGAGTCACAAAAAGTAAACGGACAAAAGGTCGTTCTGAACATTTGAAATTTGAAAAAAATGACCATTCGAACCGAAACCATGTCGCCTTCTATCCATTCTACCCTCCACATTGCATCATTTTTGCATCGCAACTTTTGACATGATTTCTTAAGAAACACACCGAAAAATGACCAAAAATTCGATTTCCAACACAAATACAATTCACACATTAAACATACCTGCTCGATACAATATATTAAATAAATAATATCAATAAATCAATCATGGATAATCATTCTAACTATACAACAATCAATGTCAGTATGGAATGGCTAAGCACTAACAATGTACATCCATATTAACTCAAGCTATAATATCCATCTAAGCACTTACATGACAACATTCAATTAGCCATTATCAACCAATGATATCAAAGTATACGACAAAATCATACATCCATCCATCATATATGAAATAAAACCAATTGTATCACAACCTGCTGATATCCAAAACCATATAATGCAAGAAACTAAGATAATGATCATAATGCTAGCTTAACGCTATGTGCCCTAATCATCACATGTGTCACCAAATGATCCATAATGAAACCACATAGTATCCAAATAGTACTAAAATCCATGTCCATAATCTAGTAAAAGCAAAGAGTCAGCAGATGAATTGATGCAAGAAAAGGTGGGCACTACATCAAGACTAGAATCGCCTTACGAGATAGGTGAAAATTTGTAGATGTGTTCCATAAAGTGTGCAGTGATTCTTGAAGTGTTGAGCTAGAAAATAGATGTGGACTAGTGAACTCAAGATACTAGATAGAGCAAAAGAGGCTTTAAGTTGGTCAATTAGTAGGTACAAGGGAATAATGTCAAAATAAATGTCAAAGTGATATTGTTAATCGCACATGACCAAATTTTGGGTACTACACAAGGAAGGATAATAATCTCCCAATAATTTGCAAGGATGTCTCGAAATAGTGAACAAGGATTTTGGAGCCCAAGAGTAGAGGATCAAAATCATCCAATTTATTATATAGTTCTACTTAAGGTGGTCAAACTTCACTACTTTGTATGGGTATGTTTCACCTTTTTTGGACCTATTTTTCAATGTTGGTTGTTGATGACTATATTTAGATATGTGAATAATTGTGTATAATTCATAAACCCTAATTATCTAGTCTTTCTAAAGCATTTCTATTATCCTATGTTCCTAGAATGTTATCATTCCTTTAATTGGTCTAATTTATTGTTATATTTGATTAAACATAATTGCAATGTGTTGTGGTTAGTTGTAGTGTATTATTAATTTAAGATCACTTTCCACATTTACACGCACATTCTCATAAGCAATGTTGTGGTTAGTTGTAGTGTATATTAGTGTAAGACCAATTTCCACATTTACACACACATTCTCAAAAGCGATTTATAGACCTATTTCCATTTATAGTTTTCATCACTCATTCTCTAAAGTACACTACACTTTTAGTAGTAATAAAGATCCTTTGTTGTCATTTCTCTAGTTTTTTAAAAAGCGGTTATAAGTCATTTTTAAAAACTCCTTTTTACAAGTAGAAGAAAACCACAAAACATGAAACTTAAAAGTTTTTGTTTTCTTTTTAAGTTGTAATTTGAATGGATTGATTTTAGAAGTTTGATTGTAAATCTTGATGAGGTTGTTTTGTAGTAATTTATAACCCAATGAGGGGTTCGGGGAAAAAAACACAAGGCCACCCCTAAAATAGGTACCGATTATGCAACCGACCTACTATTTTGTGGCTAGTCCATCGCTTACATAAACCTTCGAGTAAAAATAAAATAGTTTTTAACCCCACGCATTTCTTTTTTGTCAATGACGTTTTGTATGTGTTGTGATTATTTATCTGTATGGACTATATTTGTGATTGGCAATTTTTTTATGTACTATGTTTATTTATATATTTTATTTGAAGTAAAACAACAAATCAATTTCTTTCCTCTATTTTTTCAAATATTACATTGTTATTTAGTTTCCCTATTTGTCAATGTTTTTCTTGTTTTAAATCGTGAGAATTGAATTCCATTTACACTTTTAGCATTCCATAATGTTATTGTGATTTTCAAGCCTAAAATGACAATGCTACTATGATTTTTAGACCTATTAGACCTCATATGAACTTGGTTAGTGCGTGCACTGAATTTTCGGTCAAATACTTTAAGTCCCACTTGGGTCATATCTCAACCAAATTTAAATTATTTATATTATGATGTTATTGTTGTCTTTATGTGCAAAATGTTGACCATTGGTATTGGCTTGTTTTTTAATAATGAAGTGTATGGCAACAAACTTTTCTTTGGGTCTTGTCATGGGCGGAAAATGTTGTTTTACTGTTTTATAGATTGTTTCCCTCTTATGTTAATTTATCTTTGCATTCGATTGGATAATGGTTGTGTTGCATCAAATTGATAATGTTGACATCAAAGCAAATAAAAGTAATTTTCCAAAGTCATTTGTTGAAACAAGAAACAATGCATTGTGCAAATGCAAACCATATTCGATTTCACTCTATGTTGTCTATTTTAACGAGCTAATCCAAGAAATGACAGTGGTCGATGTAACTTGTTTTAATGATTTGTGATCATGGAAAACTCCTCAAGAAAAAGTGGATCATTACACACGCTAGCAATATAAAAAAATAGATTATATAACAAATACTTGATTGACAATAATAGGAAGATAAATTGAACTATTTTATGGATGTTGAATATTATTTCTATTTGGCATTCAACCCTCGTCTAGTTTCGGAATAGAGGGTGGGCTGGCGATGAATAGAGGCATTTCCTCTATTATCTAGATATAGGGAGGGTTTTAAGCTTGGCAGATTGACATGTCCATCAATAACCTATAGAAAACAACAATACTTGTTCTCCGAATGATCCAAAAATGGATTAGGAAAAACCCAATTCTATGTATTCTCTATATTTTATACTTGCTCTACATATTCTCAGCTCATTATGCATTCACAAGATGGTCTAGTCAGGTTGGGATGATCCAGACACCTCCGAATGATGTTTTTAGACCATTTGATGTTCTGTTAAGGGGAATTCAGTCGACGGTTACATGACCGCCCGATGGTGGTTGCACAACCGCTAGTCTACAAAGCGGCGATCCTGTAACTACGGTTCGAACGCAGGATCTCAACAGATTGCAAATGTTTGAGCTTCCCAATTGGTTTGTTTCGCCTTTCCACACTCCCTAAGCTAAGCATCTATAAATACAAGCATTTCCAAGGATTCAAGCAAGTGATTTTGGGTGAATTCAATTATGAGCAAAGTTGGAGAGTTGGATTCTTTTATTGTTTGTTCATTATGAAGAGTTCTTAATTGTTGAGATATTGTGAGCAAGTAGATACAATTAGAATGAGTATTCATCTTTCTTGAAGGCCAATTTGGCAGTAAGTTGTATCATTTTGAGATTACATAGTGAAGGGGAGCTAATTTGCTCACCCATTGGAGTTTTTCCCACATCAAGTTTCTCCAAGATAAATTTTGTCTTATTCTTGTCTCGTCTCCTTTCAATTTGTAGTTTAATTGTGGTTGATATTGCAAGATATGTAATGTCCCATTTCCTTCACAGAGGACCTAAGGGCCAATATTTACTCTTAGCCTTGGTCATACCCAAGGGGCTAAAGACTTTAGAGGCTATTTGGTATTCCACCTTGCTTATTTGTTATATTTTTGCGTTGGCATGGATGTTAAGTGGCTTGGTGGGGGCAAACATTATGTTTTATCGTTATGGGGGTGACTAATAACACTTTAATGTTATATTCATTCATTGGGGTCACTTGTCCCTATGGTGACTTGAGGAAGAAAAGTAACTTTAAGTTACTTTATTATTTGGTGGTCCTTCCTAGAAAAGGTCGACTTAGGTTTCTTAGGCCACAAGTTGTTTGGGGAAATTGTAAAAGAAGATTGGGAGGAGAAAGAAAGGTCATTCTTGCATACACACTTATGATTTCCTTTGAGCAACTGTTGTTTGTTTTTTCTAGCTTGTGGAGTAAGATCCCACAGGAACCCTAGCTTCGGTGGTGAGAGATTCATTCCTAGCTAGCAGGGCATTCTTCGGTGGTGGAAGATCCACCATAGCTTGTCAATTTGGAACTAATTTAGGGCTGATTTTCAGAGTTTTCAGAGAATGGTTTTGGTGGAATTTTGGGCTTTTTGGTGGAGAAAAATCAAGGGTTTCAATCTATTTTATTGCAGCGATTAGAGCAAGTTTGGCACCACTTATGGAGGAATTTTGGAGGGTTTTTGGTCTCTTTCCAAGTGGAACTACCCATTTTGGGATTTTACCTTGCTTTTTGGAGGGTTTTCAGAGTGCTTTTTCGAGGACTGGCGATTGGGTTTTCATTCATATTATTATTAGGTGTTATTTCAAAATTTTCATAATTTTATTATATATATTTGAGAAGATATGGATTTTAAGGTTTTCTAGCTATCTAGGGTTTTCTGTAATTTTTGGTAGTCATATATGATCCGAAAAATTCTAAAAATATTGTTCTAGGGTTCTTTATTATCATGTGTTTTGGGCAAATATTTTGAGAAAATTGATAAAATTAGTTCGTTGCCCTAAATTGAGTATTTACGGCAAAAATCAAATTTTCTATTTCTTGCAATTTATCTATAATTTGTGTGCTTTTGAGAGGTATCCCGCAGGATATTTCACAATAGTTGGTTTAATAAAGAACTCACATATTTCATTCATATTCACGAGCATAGTGATTTGTTTATTGTTAAGTTAGGCAGTTTGCGGATCAGATTGGTATCAGAGTAGTTAAGATTTCAATTTTTGTATGGTTAACTTGTGTTGAGATTGTAGTTAGATGCCCCTTACCTGAAAGGGAAAAGAAAGCAGTGAAGGTATCCTTATTCCTTTTGAAGCAGAGATTTCTACAAGGAAGTGGAAGCAAGGAATTCGAGAGATGGCTCGTAGAGAAGATGCAAATGATAGCGGAGAAGAACGTTTCTATAAGTTGGAGGCAAATGTGGCAAGTTTGTCCAAAGATGTGGGCAGTATTTCCTTGTCCATAGGGAAATTGGAGTCCATCATGGGATTACTCATGGAGAAACTTGGTGTTACAAATGAGACACCGGAAGCCCATGAAGAAGATGCTCGTGAGTATGAAGAAGAGCAACCCGTGCCATTCCCACACCTCCACCTTTCAAAGCAGAGGCCAAGATAGAAATTCAGCCTTATGATGGAGACGTGAATGTTGAGAAGCTAGACCATTGGCTCCAACTGGAGGTATATTTTAGTTTGCATCAAATTAATGAGAGTCAAGCAGATTTCCTTTGCTCGGTTAAAATTGACCAATCATGCTTTAACTTGGTTTGAAAGTTATGTTCATTCTTTGGTTATTAAGAAGCTTCCTCCTATTACTAAGTGGGATGAATTTAAAAAGCTAATCAAGAAACGGTTTTATCATGTTTGTTATGAGTAAGAGAGGTCCATGTATTGGTAGTATCTCGGCCAAAACAAGACCAAAATGTGCAAGAGTATACCAGTGAGTTCCGGAAGAAAGCTATTCAGATGGGCAAAGATGTAGCAAACCGGGGCATGTTGATGAAGTATATTGGTGGACTTCATAGCCATTTGAGGAGACCAATCCTCTTGGCCAAGCCGACGGATGTAGATGAGGCTTGTTCTCAAGCCCACTACCTAGAGATGGACAAGAAAAAAGTTCATCTACCTTTCAAAGATACTTCGAGACAAAGAAGATGACATCAAACCAAAGGAAAAGGAAAAAGGGAAAGGTAAGCAAAATGCTACTTCCATTAAGGATACTAAAGTTCACTTGTGGTCATTGTGATGTTAACACTCATTCCAAGGAAAAATGTTGGAAGCTCCACCCAGAATTACATCCCTTCAAAAATAAGAAAAATAAGAAGAAGGCCATGGCTGCCCTCCAGGGAGAGGAAGTGTTTTGCAGCGAAGAGGTGGATGAGACTATGTGTTGTGCCTCCGTCTGCAGAGAGGTATGTTTGGGTAATAGTAGTAATGCTCAAGAGAATGAACTTACTAAGCTCTTTCATATAAAAATTCAGTTGAAGAAAACCAAAGTGGATGCTCTTTTTGATACTTGTTCGCAAGCTAATTTGGTTAGTAAAGAGTTAGTTGATAGGCTGATGTTGGAAACTTACAATCACCCAAGTCTGTATTCTTTGGGTTGGGTAAAGAAAGGTGTAGACATCAAGGTTACTAAGCAATGTAAGATCACTTTTGGTATTGATAAAAAGTTTATTGATGAAGTCATTGTAGATGTTGTTCCCATTGATGTGTGTGGCGTAGTGTTTGGCTATTCGTATTTGTATATCAAAAATGCCATCTTCACAAGAATTGCCAACTAGTACCGTGTGGTGAAGGATGGTAAGAGCTACGTCATTTCAGCCTTTGCAAGAGACTCGAAGATTTCTTTGGTAAGTGCCGCTGAAGCCCGCAAACTTAATGCTAGTGGGAGATTTTCTTTACTTCTTCTAAGGGATAGACAAGTTGAGGAAGTTGTCACAGAAACCACTCATAGCATAATTACTAACAAAGAGCAGAAATGATGAGAGAGTTTATTCAACAGTTCAAGAAAGAGCCTATGGGGCTGCCCTCGAATAGGCCCATTGAGCATGTGATACAGTTGTTACCCAATGGTCCGCTTCCAGACTTGGGATTCCACAGGCAGTCCATGCAGGATGCCTATGAAAAGAAACAACAATTACAGTCTTTGTTTGAAAAAGCACGCACTTCAGGGGTGGCTGGTCACTCTGGTGTGGCGGACTGTTGAACACTTACACAAGTATGATTTTTGGCCAAACATGCAAATAGCAATTGCTAACTTTGTCGGGAGTTTTGTTTCATGTAGTGAAGGAAAGTTGAGGTTATGTATGCCATTATCAGTTTCCTCTCAGACATGGGTGATTTGGGATGAGGATTTGGCATATATCCCACGACCTTATGACAAGGAAGTTCCTATGGCTACTAGTAAAACTCTTTTTGAGACATGTTTGGTTATTTGCCTAGGAGTGCAGTTAATGTTGTTTTGAGATTACCATGCAAAGACAACGGAAAAGTGGGACTGGAAGTCCACAAAGATGATATGTTCATTGGAACAATTCAATAGATACACCTCCAAGTGCAGGAGTGGTATTCCAGAGAGGATGTGGGGAAGAAATTTCCTCACCTCATCAGTCCTTGAAGCTTTTAGGGACTTAAAAGCCTCAAATTGGGGAGGTATGATCCAAAAATGGATCAGAAAAGCCCAATTCTATGTATTCTCTATATTTGATACTTGCTCTACAGGATCTCAGCTCATTATGCATTCACAAGATGGTCTAGTCAGGTTGGGGGTGATCCAAACACCTCCGAATGATGTTTTTAGACCATTTGATGTTTTGTTCAAGGAATTCAATTGACGGTTACACGACCGCCACAACGGTTACGTAACCGCCACTCTGTGTAGAGTGGCGATTGCGCAACCGCCAGTCTACAGAAAGCGGCAGTCTTGTAACTAACGGTTCCAGAACGTGGGATATCAATAGTTGCAAATGTTTGAGCTTCCCAATCGGTTCGTTTCGCCTTTCCACGCCTCCCTGAGCTAAGCATCTATAAATACAAGCATTTCCAAGGATTCAAGCAAGTGATTTTGGGTGAATTCAATTGTGAGCAAAGTTGGAGAGTTGGATTCTTCTATTATTTGTTCACTGTGAAGAGTTCTTAATTGTTGAGAGATTGTGAGCAAGTAGATACAATTAGGAGTATTCATCTTTCTTGAAGACCAATTTAACAGTAAGTTGTATCATTTGGAGATTACATTGTGAAGGGGAGCTAATTTGCTCACCTGCCAGAGTTTTTCCCACATCGAGTTTCTCCAAAATAAATCTTGTCTCGTTCTTGTCTCGTCTCCTTTCAATTTGCAGTTTAATTGTGGTTGATATTGCACAATAACTGGTTTAATAAAGAACTCACACATCTCATTCATATTCTTGAGCATAGTGATCTGTTTATTGTTAAGTTAGGCAGTTTACAGATCACAGAATGTAATCTTTGCTTCTCAAGATCCACAAGTTATGCAATATCTAGGTCTCAAAAGCTTCGAGTTAGAGAATCATCGTTGCTCCTCCTTAAGAATGGTTTGTAAGACTTGTGATTGAAAACAGCAACTAAGATCTGAAAACATCTCTCTAGAGTGAGTAGATGGGATTCAAATCAGATAGTCTAAAGTAATGTCATAGACATCAGGAATACATCAAAAGCCACCATGAACATATTATGGCACCCCTAGGAGGTCTTTGGGTTGGGAATAGATTTTGTAAACTCGGGCAAAAGATTTTACAGAGATAGTTCTTTTTGACCTTCAACAAAACTACCATTGATCACTATCGTGTGGATGACCGAGGATAGCTTGTTTCCACCTCTCTGAAAAAGCAGCCTATGACTCCTCCACAATGTTGGGTGAAGCCAATAGATTCCAATTTACTAAAATTTAAACCCAAACGATAATGGAGCAGTCATAAACAAAAGGTCTGCCATATGCTCACAGCCTAATTTTAGGATTTATGCACCTGAAATTGTACCGAAAATTGAAAGACACTGGAAACTGCTCTAATCTCTCCCTGTGCATCTTTGTCAGAGCCTGCACATTTCTATTGTAACTGAGTGTGGTTTCAAGTTTCCCTTACCTATATTGATCATCCTGGAAGTGGCATGCAAACTATTAGTGGTCCGTACCAAGTACTGTACTGTTCACTTTGAAAATCTACCTACCTACAAATCTGAAATCCCTGCGTGTCTTCGAGACCAGCTAACCTGCAACGTGGGTATCTGAGAATGAACTTGTGATTTGACTACACAAACAAATTATCGAGAATGAAGATCCACTACGCATAGATAAATAAAAGTTCCAATCAAACAGATTCTGGGATGTTGAACTTGAGAGTATTTTGTTTTCTGAGAATCGGCATGATCTTGTCCTTCAAATTCCATGATGCACTGCTTGAAAAACTTCATTAAATGCTAAAGGACCTTCGCTGCTTTTCAGAAATGTTTAAATCTTAGCCATGGGGAGCAACATCTGGCAACAGTGTATTGGAGTAAAAGTTCAGGAGTTAAAAGAAAAGATTTGATTTGTATTCATCCAACCGCTAATTCATTTCCAATTCTCCTTTAGGGTTTTTCCAGGCATTTCTAGCCTCATCCTCATATAATCTTCAGTGCATCTTCTGATTTGCTTCAAATCCCATAGCAGCGTGTTCTATGCCAAGCAAAGCTTAAAACCTCCATTTGAGAGAGGCTACAATAACGTTTAAAATGAGGCCCCAGTTTGATGATTTGGTGTAAATTTACATTTACAAGTAAAATTATCTGTTTTTTATGATTTATAAGATTTTTTTCTGTGTAATAAATATTTTTTTAAAAAATCAGTTTTTGGAATTTTGGATGTGTCAAAGTTCTGAATCATTAATAGATAAATCTAACTTAGACGGGGCCCATTCAGGAAGTGGGGTTGTACACTCCAAATTTTCAGATTTGGGTAGTTCCATGGAGTCGTGGACATTGTTGGATGTCAGCAATGCTAAAAATGGAATCTGTCATGGGAACATAAGAGCCGCCGCAGCTTGGGATCACTTTTTCAACACCTGCTGGAGAGGGGGACTGAAGATACAGAGCAATACCTTAAGAGCTGATTTGCCCGTGGCAGCAGAACGTGCATTCAAATATGATTGGCAGTTTCCTATCATTCACATGCTGTTGCAAATGAGAGAGAAACCATTGTTTGTAATTGTTCTATTGGTCCATAAATCTGTTACTACTACTACTAAAAACCGTAGCCCAGAGGAAGACATGATATCCAAGAGATCATATTACTGCATAGGGATCCTAAGTTTACTCAACAGCAGCTGCTGCAAAATAATTATGAAACCTCTCCATTAGACTGCTAGGTTGCTGTGTGAAGTCAAGGCTCTAGCACTGTTCAAATAGTTGCATATTGACCGGGTACTTCTTTCCATAGTTACCATGTTCGAAAAGTTTGGGTTGTTCGGATAGGGAAAAAAGTTTGGAAGTTCAGAATTTTGTAAAAATTCGGTTCGGTTCGGTTTGGCTCGAAAAAATTATAAATTTTTAAAAATATAAAATATGAATAATTACCAAAAAAATTATAAAAACTAAAATACTTATTAATAATATACTAAAAGTTAAACCTAAAATAATTAAATTTATGTAACTAGTTACTAAAGTAACTTAAACATTCGGTAATAAATTCAAGTATTACTATTATTAAGTATTAATCTCTACATATTGCTATTAAATTATTAATATGTCTCTAAATAATAAGAAGTTGCTTGGTCCAAAAGGTGCAAAAATGGATTTTATGAAAATAAGAAAAATATTGCCATCAATGCGTAGAGCTCGAGAAAATATACACTTTTAGAGAAAACGGCACTGAAACGGAGCCACAGAATGAAAGTTATGGCACATGCAAGTTTTTGCTGCTACATCTTCCCGGACCCTTTCCAAAAATGGCAATTTTTTTCTATGCTTGTGTTTTCTTCACCAAAAATCCAAAAAGGAAAGAAATGCCAAAAAGGAAAGAATTTTTTAGACCCAGAACCCTAAACGAATCTACCAAACAAGTTCGGTTTTCCCTGAAAATTCGTTCCGAACCAAATTTGGCCTGTGTTCGCATTTAACATGGTAACTATGCTTCTTTCTGCTGATATTCAACCATTGCTCTTAGATTGCTCCACATAGCTTTGGTTCCAAAAAATAAGCATTATATTTTGACACGCACACAAGATATGTCTAGTCCATCTCAAGATCTAATGCTGGGATTCTTGGTAGTGCAACTGTTGGTTTGGTTCAATTGACCACTACTCCAAAACAATATAAGCTTACAGAATATCAATATTTGCCACTATGGAACACTGCCAATAACGATAAACAATGACATAGTATCCTCAATGCCAGAGTACTCTGACACATGGCCTCTAGATGGTAGACACCGTCACAGCCTAACATCTTGAAAATTTTTGTCAGACTAATCTCAGAGATTACAAACAATTATCTTCAGATCATAGTTCAAGCACTACCCACATCTGGGTGTTCCGAGACATGTTTATCCAATGTTGCATAGACTTGTGAATATGAAGGCATGCAGAATATGGATAAGAAGTGCGTGGTGTGGACCCCAGCCTCTTCCTCACCCCACCACAAAGAAAAAGAAAACATGGGTATGCCACCAGTACAGGGGTGTGGCTGTAATGAAAGTACTATATTGTAAAAGAACAGATTCTCCAAATAGCAGCGGTAATCCAATCCACTAGCGCACAGAAATCAAAATAACAGCAGAAATATCATCCGAGAGGGCACGTTCAGCCAGAGTACAGCAGTAATTGAATCCAATATGCGGACAATAATGCAGAATAGAGTAGATCTGATATATAAGTGATGGAACCAGACCAAGAATACCAAATAACAAAGTATGAAACTAATGCCACTTCAAGGGGACAAACTTCAGAGATAATTCCAAGATGGATGCTTTATAACGAACTAATTTATAACTAATTTTAGGTTGGGGCATCCCAATGGTCCTAATGGAGCTGACTACATTGCAATTGGCAATTCTAGAATTTGAAATTGACTAGTAGAAAATTATGTGTGCCACAAATCGGCTACTCCATAACCCTACATTACATATGATGACATGGGATTGCCAATATCTGTGTGCTTGTATTACACCAAATAATACAAAAATAAATTGAAAAAATTAGAAAATAGTTGTAGCAACAATAAAGAAAACATTAAAACCTGAGCACGCCAAATTCACAATGTCTTGTACATGTAGAAATAAATTGATATAATTTGTTTTATATCTAACTGATGGTGGATCTTATGATTACTCTGGCATACTAATTTTTACATAAAAGCATATAAGAATATATGTAAATAGATCTTAAAAAAACCTGACGCGCATTTCCTTAATCCAGAAATGGCAGCACTGGACATAACACATGGAAAAAAGAGGAAACCAGTAAATGTTATGCCTTTGTGTTTCAGGTGCAATCATACACAAACTTTAAGGATATGACCTCTAACTCTTTCTTTACCTGATACAACTAAAGAAATTAAACTTGGAAGCACTCTATTGCAATAAAAAAATTGATCGAGTCCAAGACAAAAACTTGATAAGAAGCCTGGATTGATAAAAGATTCAGGGTGGATCTAATGGCTGGAAAGGGGCGCCACCACATTCCCAACCCAGGTTCAACCCCTGGAAGGCTCGTCCCATGGGTATGTACACTGGTAGTCAGTGGTTGATTCCCCAAGTCTCAGGCTACCTCAATCAACAAAGAACACCCACCTTATGTGTTTTCAATAAAATGATATATGAAACATGTTCAATAAAAAAAAGATTAAAAATGTGATCTAATCATAGAATCCAGTAGAGAGCAAGGTAGCCAGTTGCTAAAAGCCTACGTTGACATGTAGCTTAACAAAGTAACCCACTTAATTCTCATAAAAACAATTGAAATTCCTTCAAATCCATATGACAGCAAATAACAAACCTGGTGTTTCCAAGTTCTACAAGCAATAACTATTTAATACATGTATTTTTCAACCTTTTTCTTGATTACCTCAGACCCATGATGAAGTAGTGTATGGCTATATCAGATCTCTTACACCAGAAAGACAATATCTCATCCTCCTCCCTGTATCAACAACCTCGAAGTATACATGGGTCTTCAACTGACATTTGTGACTCCATAAGAACCTAGTTTTCCCCCAAAATTGCATAAGTTTTGATTTTCCTTTGAAGCTTTACAGCTTTACATGTTAAGACAATAGGGGTTGTTAATGAATCATGTTATCAAGAAATATATCTTTAAGATTCAATGTTTTACATCTTGAATCATGAAATGGCTATTTTGCTTCATAAGTATGGTGTCTTGCCTTGTCGTTACCAAGTTAATTCTTTCCTTGATTATTCTGTTTGTAAGACTCAAAAGGTTGCTTCAATCATGTGGACAATCCAACCCAGTTCTTGAATGCAATAATTGCGTGCACTTTTCTAAAATTCTTTTTCCTGAGTCTTGCTAATTTCAGCTTTTTGTGAGTTTCCAGGTAAACATGCTTGTACCTCCATTTATCAACGAATATTTTGAGTTCTTGCATTTTTTCCACTACCTCCATTGCTGCATCAAAAAATCCTCCTTTGACTAAAGCCAATAGAAAACCATCAATCAGATCCCGATTAATTTTGAGGGCTTCTATTCCTCTTTGCTGAGCATGTGTTGTTCTCTTCTTCATTTCTGCCCACAAAAGCAAGACGCTGAAGTACTTCTCTGTTGCACAGTATCCATTTACTAAAGATAAGTAGCTTTGTGAATTTGGTTCAAAGCGAAGAAATGTCATTCTCTTGAATGTTCTTCTTGCATCCTCCAAATGCCCAAGCTTGCAAAAGGAGTGAATTATAGAATTCCAATCATGAACACCCACCTCAACTCGTGGATCCATAACCACCTCATCCAAAAAAGCAGCCATCAGCTCAGGTCTGTGGTTCTCGGTGAGACCAGTCATGATGGTAAGGTAGCTCGTCTTTAATGAACCCACCCCCACTTCTCTCATTTCTCTGAAGAGTCCAAAGGCCGCCTTGAAATCTTGTGCTGTCATGCAAACATCTATTACTGCATCATAACTGCCTGCATCAAGTTCCAGCCCTGCTGTGTTGACATCTGAAACTAATTGAGTGGACTCAGCTGTTCGTTGGTCTTTACAATAAGCCTTCAAAAGTGAAGAATAAACACCAATTCCAACTTTCACTCCATGAGCAATCATTTCATCCAGTATGCTGTGTGCCTTATCTAGCCAACCAAGATTTACGCATGCATAAATTATACCTGCACCAACAGTTTGATCCGGAGCCACCAATTGCCCTTCAACTTCATGTGCCCTTACAAGGAGTCTTGCCAGATCTTTAATAGTTCCTACCTCCAAGAAACCCTTTACAAGCATGCGGTAAATCTGTTCATCAGGAAACACATCTGATTTGAGACCCCATTCTTTGCCTGATTCAAACCCCATTTGATCCACGGAACCACATGCTCTTTTCAACATAAGCAATACAATTTCTGAAGCAGACTCCATATCACCTACACTTAGATATGCACTAATCAAACTGCCATAAAACTGCTGATCAGCACCAACCTGGTATTGGTTCATCACCTTATCCAATCTCTGAATCCTTTCTTTAAGACCTTTTTTGGCATAGAGCTGAGCAATAAGGCCAAAGCTCCTTCCATCTGCTCTCAAACCCAATGCTGGCATCGTTTTCAGCAGCCCCTCTGCCTTTCCTACTGCGCCTAGGGTTAAGCAAGCATTGAGAGCAGCATTAACGGCAGCTGTATCCGGCTTCATCTGATCAACCAATCCACCATCTTTCCTCACAAGACGGCAAATTTCCCCAAAAATTTCCAAAGCTAAAGGAGCAGCACTCTCCACCTTAGACATCTGCTCCACCACAGGACCCCACATGTTGAGGTGAGGGCAGTGCCCCGTTTTAATCATTTTTCTTATAATTGTTGAAGCAGGTTCCAACATTTTAGCCCTTTCAAGTATGGAAACCAAATTGGGTATTGAATCCATGTCAAGCAAGCCTTGTGGGTGTTTTTCCAATACAAGTATTACAGTGGCAAAGGCTCGTTTGAGACCAGGCAAATCATTCGCAGAGGCCAAATCGTTGACTAATCTATTGATTGAATTATTGCTGGGAAATACCCCATTGTTTCTCATTAATTTGAAAGCCTTCCAGGCATCATTTAGTCTATTTTCATCAAGTGCAATTTGTATATCCTCTTCAAGCACTGAATTATCCATTTTATTTTGTAAATTCTCATTTTTTGAGGAAGGAGATGAAGGTAAGTTTGAAGGTGGGGGTATAATGGCAGCAAAAACCTTGGGTTGAAGAAATGAATAGGTGAAGGGTATTTTTGCATTTGTATCAGAACACAGGCACGATCTTCTGTTAGCCAATGCTGATGCATTTTGCCATGCCCACAAACTCGAAGGTTTGTTATTAGAAAGTATTAAAGAGTGACATAATTTAACAAGCCTTTTCCTCATATCATGCTTAAAATGCAACTTACCTTTTCATCGGATCAGAGCTGGGGTTTGGTCTTCTTTCGTTCCTCCTTTCGCCTGTGTGTGGAAAGGAATATGGGGTTTTGGCTGAAAGGTTTTAAGGTAATATCTAAGAGCTATGATAAATTTGTATGTACACTGCGTTTGATAATTACGTAAAGATGTCTAAAACGTTTTATAAGAGATTTAAAACCTCCCTTTAAGAGTTTAGATTTATTATAGAGTGTTAATTCATGAATATTTGGGTTTTTGAAATTTGGATTTGGCTAATTTTGAGGGGTTACGTCGCTTGTTATTTCGTCTAAATTTTTTGTGTTGATTTGCCTAACATTTACAATAATAGCCAATTTTTTACATTTAAATCACCTTTACCGTGTGCAAAAAGAGAAATTTACTACCTCGATAACAATCGATTGAGTGGCTAATGGCCAACAACGCTTCCTTTCAATTCGCGCATTTGTCAAGATTTCGAAAGTCGTTTATAGAAATTCGTCAAGTAATAGCTATGGTTTTTTTTAGGGGGTCTTAAATTTTACTGTGACTTATAGTGGGTTTTGTTTTCAAGTTTTTTTGTGGGGTGTTTTTAGCAATAAATCATGGAAAGTTCTTGGGTAAAATATTATAGGATTATATAACATTATGAATAAATATTAAATTAATTAGAAAATACTCTTTTATTTTTATGACTACTATAATTATAATGTTGTTTTGTGTTCTAGATTGGAATGAAATATACAGTTAAATTCTTAGTGGGATCCTCGAATCTAAATATCTTCAAATTGAATTTGGATGGTGTTTCACATGGTAATCTCGGTGCTTTAGGTGCTAGTTGTGCTAATCACCAATTGTGTAGGATCGCTCATTCAAGTGCCTCTTATCACCTACCAAATGGAACCAACAATGAAGCGAAGACCAAGATTTAGTTATTGGCATTCAATTAATGATCCCTTACAGATTGAAAATCTCCACATTGAGGAAGATTCGATGGCAATAATTGAGGCATTGGAGAATAAGGGTTTCTACAATTGGAAATTGGACAACATTCTCAAATATACTTGGTCGTTGTAGATGCCCAAATTTGGTAATTTGGCACTTGACATTAGCAATTTGGCGTAAACCCTTATTCATGATTTGTTGGTGCAATTTGAGCTTAAATGTGTGATCTTACTCTCTCCTAAGGCTTGCAAACACTTCCTATTCTCTTATTTTATTTCTTACACACCTACAAGACTACTCTTATCCCTCGTGGACAACATACTCTTCCTATCGATTTTCTAGATTTCCACTTACCGTATTTTATCCCCCGAACAATACCATATAGGTGGTACAAATTGTCACATAGTTTTTTCCCGCGTTCTACGATTCTTTCCTCCTTGTGTGAATAATTCATTTCCTCAAGTGTAATTACTTCATGAGTTGGCCTTAGCACCCTAGGTTGGCCTTAACACAAAATTATATCTCGTGGAGTCATTTAAGTACAAATTAAACCCACTCATTTACTCACCTAACATTTTTAAAGCTCCTCTAACAATATCAATCAAATCTCAAGCAAAGTTGCTCTAATCTTCCCTACTTCAAGAGCATACATTAGGAGTGGCCTCTATATAAGTCTAAAACACTCAAAACTAGGTTAAGAGCACACTAAATCCAACAAAGAGAATTACAGGGACAAGTGAAAGCATTCCAAGCCAAGCCAAACTATCATCCTCATGTGTTCAAGATTCAAATTTGTAGTTGCGCATTCATGTAGTTCCATCAACACACCGTGCACTTCCAATAGTTGGATAACTATGTGAGTTTGATGCCTCTTTAGAGTAGTCCTAAGTGGGTAGTGTGAGGGTGCCACAACCCAAACTATCAACTCTTTTTATAGGTCCTTCAAGAAAAGCTAAAGTTTGGAGGAAATAATTATGATTTCAAGGACTTTTGCACATATTTTGAGCTCACATTTGCGCACAAAAATGTATATTTATCTATCACACATGCTCCAACAATAAAAGTTGTAGAAAGCATCAAAGGACAAAACTGTATAAAATGGACATAAGCATGGTATGTTAGTGTCCTGAACTTTCCTTTAGTGTCCCTAAGGGTTTGGAGACTCTGTTTCAGAGACAAAGCATTTTTAGGCTTTCTCTAGCCTATTTCACATTCCAAACCCATATCATTCCGCGAAGTATTAAAAGGTTATGTGTACTCACCTTCTCATCAATTTCTATATTGAGCATGTTTCCTAGTTGTTTTTATTTTACTTAATCATTCACTACAACTTTATATATGAATATTAAATATAGATTGCTAATTTAATTAGGATATGAACTCTATAATTAGGGTTTCATTCTCCAAATTAGGTGAAATAATATGTCGAACCCACTTATTGATTGAACACCCTTAGTTGTTTTGCTATGACAAACCCTTAGAAAGTTAGGTTTTCTATCTATTTAGCTCCTACTTCTTTTTATATGCCTCTTCTTTATGCCCTTTGTCAAAGTGTCGGGATTAGCAACCAACTAGTTGAACATATTCAAATCTCATATACATTTACAAAGGGAAAACAATTAACGATTATTCACGAGAATGTGCCCGATAATGACATCCATATAACTTATTGTGATCCAAATCCATTTGATAATCAAACCAAACTCTGTTTATCTAAAGTCTCTAATAGAATCCATCCAAATGAGCTTAATGGTGTTGACCCTAATCAAATTTACTTCTTATCTAATTTTCGCACATGCGCAGATGAATCATCACCACATCGATAAGATTATAAAAATTCTCCTTGAAGTTAAAGCTCACAAGTATAAATTAATTCAACCTCGAGGGAAGCTCCTTTCGAATTATCAATCATATAAATAATTTGTCTATATCTTCCCCACATACATCTCAAACCAAAATTTATTTCTAGACACTTGATCTTACATCTACCGTGTTTACATCTACCCTCGATACGAAAGCACCACGCGTCACTCAAAAATTCCTATCTCTAGTTCAATTACTACTACTCTTCCACCATCTCTTATGCACACACATGGACTCTTGCATACCTCTTATGTTGCATGTTCCCTCTTGCAGATCATTCATGATTTGCAAGCTAAGGTGTTCTATTTAGATTGAGGCATTTTTAGGAATTTCATGCCATGAATTCACATGCTCCACTTCATAATCCATTAGTACACGAGGTAGCTTCCTATGATCTTTCTGTTGGTTTTGTTGCTCCTAAGCTTCCAACTTACGAAGGAAAAGGGGATCCTCAAAACATCTCTACTCCTTCAACACAACATGTTGTAGACACCTAATTTTGGCACAAAACACTTTTACATAATACTTTTAGCAAATTATGCATATACGAGAGTCCAAGTAGTAAAACAAGAATCAAATGACACAAGTCTTTTTTTGGTATATTTTCATATGGATTTATTAACTAGTTTCTATTATCTTGATGTGGCCCTTTACACTTTTATTTGTCATGTCATAGAGATATTTGGCTTTTATTTTTTACTATTTGATTTTTTGGTCTCGATACGAAACCACTAAATGGTTTCATCCGTAATTAATGGTTTCATCCCTCTTTGCTTTTGGGTCCTTTTTTATTATTGCGATTGTGGGTTTTACCCGTATTTGGAAAGATCTTATGCTAAGAAAGGGTTCAATCAACATACATTCCATAATTCATAATAAAACATATAGGTCATGTGTTTCTTATATACTAAGAGGCTTTCTTTAAATCCTAAAACCTCTCTTGTAATACAAGATGGTTGTTCTAACAACATAGATTCTCTCCTCCCTATTATTCATCTCCTACAATCTCTACACAAGTTGTTGTACAACTCACTCAACACACAAATACATGATTACATCATTTGATACATATGAATACATTCTCACATATTAATATATTGATCAATACCTATAACTCACCTAATCTAATGACTCACTTGCAAATGTGAGAACTAGATAAGATATTCCTAACATTCCCACCCTTGGTGCGAACATGGGAAAAAGTGTCGCAAATTAAAGTTATAGTGTATATTCGTTCTCCATCTTTTGTTGCCTCCTTGTTACAATTAGTTTGACATGGAAGCTCAAATTATATCACTTTTACCCCCTCCATAATGTTAAACAAATGGGACATCAATTTTTACCAAAAGTGTGCACGATTACAAATAAAATGCCCCCCTCTCATGAATTAAAAACACAACTTTACAAATTTTTCACTATAAGGATAAATATTATTCCTCTAAAAATATATATTCCCTTATTTAAAAAACCACATAGGAAAAAATTATCCCCTTTTAATATTCAAAACCCCTCCTAAAGAATATTTTTTTACAAATATATTGTTCCCTCTTGAAAATTTTGACTCAAAATTTAGTGAGTAAAATACTAAGGTGGAGGGAGTTGAAGCCTACCTCCATTTGCTTTATGAGCACCTTGGCAAAAGACCTTGTGCCAACTTAGGCTATGTAACATGCCAAATACTTATGCAGAAAACATTCTTTTAAAGTTTTAAAAATCTAGCAACAATTTTTGACAAAAATCGTAAACTCGCCATGTTGGTGAGGGGTTGGAAGAACCGCTTTTGAATCAAAGATCTCACCAAGACTAGTCTACAAATGTGTTGGTGAGCTGGTCAATCCGCCGAGAGTCGAGTTTTGAACTTCGAAAGTTGAGGTAAGGTCTTCAAAGTGAAGGTCGTGAAGAACATCAAACCGGTTCCATAAAGTGTCAAGGTAAGGTATAAACCCTTCTCAAAGAATTAAGATCACTATGTTGAATCGAGCTATTAATGGATCTTTTCATCGACAAAGGTGACCTCGCTTTGAATAAAGAGCCGAGAGGATTGAACTTGGTACAATGGAGAGCTCACAAGCTTTGATTCAAGCTTACAATGCAAATGATGAAGTTGGTAGATTGAAATCTTAATGTGAATTGAATTATAATGTAAACCCCAAAAATGTTGTATGGTCTACACGTAGAGAGCTCGAAAATGTACGAAATACTATAACACCCCTACAAATGTGATTTTTCTTCTTTATGCAGATCTAAATTATGTAAACCCTCGAGTAAATCAATCAACGCATTTTTCTTTTTAAGGAAACCCTACACAAAACTAAAAAAATACATTTGACTATAACACAAGTATAGGGTATTTACAAACATTCCTAATTTTTGGTTGTTTTTGAATTAATGGTGACATCCAATTTGGTCCAAAACGTAGCATGAAAAAGTTAGTGTGAACAAGTGCTCACAAAAACAAACCTAAACATGAATAGATATAGAAAAGTACAAAACTAGGATAAAAACACCTACTTTTAAGCATGAACACAATGAACAAGATGGAGTGAAAAATGTGGAAAGAGTGTTAAAAATTGGAGAGGTAAGAAATATAAATGAAATATGCATGCCAATGGATTCACGTGAGATTTGTGGTGTTTGTTATTACCATTCAAAAAATTCAAGAAGGGTTAATGATATAAATTTTAGATTTCATGCGAGGTCCTTGGTATATACTAGTTATTTGTTTGTTTTGTTTGACATTACAACAAGTAGATGAACACAAAAAAGGTAATGGGATCACACGAGGTCCTCTCTTCTTACCCGTTTCCATTGGCTACTTGACACAAACAAGAATGAGTGGGATGAAAGTCAAAGAGGTATCACATGAAACTTACTCGATTCATTTAATATAAATGTAATTAACTCTTAATTTCATAGTAACTACATTAATTAATGATGTACAAGTAATAAAATATAGTAAGACACAAGCAAATAAGCATGTACAATATGAAACCCTAAGCAAGAGAGAGAGAGAGAGGGTGACTTAGTTGATTTTTGAGCGATCTGGAAGTTTTATGAGACGGGGAATTGTTGAAACAGAATGGGAAGAGTGTCGTCAAAACTTATTGGAGGTTCCAAGACTCAAATATGTGTAGGATAGAAGCACCCATAGGAGGACAGGAGCGCTTGGGCATTAGTGACTAATCTAGGTGCTAGTGTCCACCCGCATGCTCAGTTTCAGTGCTTTCTGGGTTGGAAGAGATTCATTGTTGATTCTTTCTTGTTGCTCTGATTTTTCTCCAATGTCACTGATTATACATGTAACTCAGTAAAATATTTGTCTAGCTACACATGTCCAAAAACCACATCAAATCTAATAAAAAGATGTAGAATGTGGAGTTGGATTGACCCTAGTGGTCACCCAAAGAGTGAACTTAGTACCGAGTGTTGCACTACATTTCAAACTCCATGTAGTTCTATGTGTATGTGTGTGTAATGATGCCCTAGGTTTCCCTTATGCAAGTTGCACTATGATAATGTGCTAGATCTAGAATGCTCCAAGTATGCAAATGTGTGATATGGAATAAAAAGAACTTCCCCTCCTATGTTGTGTATGCAGAGTGATGCAACCCTTGTCCCTTGTGTGAGTGTTCTAGATGAATGCTTTGTAATGCTCATTGTGCTTTTAGGTGCGAGCTTAGTTGATAATAGATAATGCTAGTGTATGCCCCCTTATTTGAGAGTAATAACTAAGTATATATATGATTCACTTTTTTGAATTTTGTAATTGACAACAGAAAACCCAACCCAAAGTTCTAGAAAGTGACTAATAAGTAAAAGAGATCCAAAACAATAAGAAGAAGATAAAGAAGGTCAGGAGCGCCCAAGAGGGACAAGAGCGCCTGGGAGCTTCTGTCCTAATCTTTGCTAGTGTCAAGGCCATAAAATAAAAATCAGTCAAATTATTGCAAGGATGTAAGATGTGTAGGACCAGTAAGAATGAAAGAGATAAAACAAAAAACCCAAAAGGAGTTGTGAGCCACTAGTTTTCTTGATTAGGAATCATGTATACATTAGCATGCTTTAGAACCTATAAATGTACCCAAGTGCATAGATTTTATGTCTACACACGATACCAAATGTGGGTTTTACCCCATATTTGGAAAGAGTTTGTGCTAAAAAGGGAATCAATCAACATACATTCAATAATGAATAATATAGATATGTGGGGCCATGTTTGTCTTATAGAATAGGAGGCCTACTCTAACTCCTAAAACCACTCTCACTAATGTAGGATTGTAGTTCTAATAACCTAGATTCTCTCCTCCCTTATATTCCTCTCCTACAATCTCTATGTGAGTTGTTGTGTAACCCTCAAATAAATGATTACAATATCTCATACATATGGCCACATTCTCACGTATTAATATATTTACCAATACTTATAACTCATATAATATAATGAATCGGTGACAAATTTGAGCACTAGATAAATTTATTCCTAGTTACTCTTATTTGATTTTTCTTCTTATGGTTTGGATAGTAATTACACGCACTAGGTTCGAATTTCAAAGTGAAAGACTCTTATGTATACAAGTTTTCCAATAGCATTTATCATCTACCTAATATTGAACGACCATCTAGTAAAAGCAAGGTACTATCATAACACATTTCATGAGCACATCATAATTGGGCAATTACTAATTTTCAAGCATTTGATTTTTTTGCTTACAAGGGTTTTTATTGGGACATATTTTGCTAGTTAGCTTATTATCGATGTTGAGGCACAAGGGTAGAGTATTGGATAAGGAAATAGTTTTCATACACATATATACTACAAACTAGGATGACTACATGGAATTTGAAATGTAATGCAACACTCAATGGGAATCAACTAGGGTTGATCGCTTGAAATCAGTCACCCAACTCAAGAAACTAACCTTGTTTTTGTATTTTATGTTTGCTTGAGTATGGATGCTAGAATCTAGGGTTTTACAAATAGAGACTCAAATGCAAGCATCACATGATATCTTAATACACCAACGAGATGTAGAAATGAAGGCGAAACAAACCAAAAAAGTAGAGGCATACCAACAACATGTATGAAACTATCATCTATGTATAGAACCACCAAACAGAGGCTACTTTATATTGGGTGCTAGTGTTCGCTCTATGTGTGAGGTCCAAGTCTGATTCTAGACCACCCTGTGACTATATGCATGTGACATTATGTATTGTGTTGATTTGTATTGTAGCTCTGTGTAGACACCTAAAATTAGCACCGCTAATCCCCGTATCTGCATTCACTAACACCCCTTCATTATCACATCACTATCATATTATACATTAAATCCTTATCCTAAGTCTTATTCCTCCCTATTATATTTACTCCTGTAAATATCATTCTACACCTGTAAAATCCTATTTTTGCTCTTAAAACCACCTAAAACCACTTACAAACCAAAATCAAATATAAAAAAACAAGATCACCAACTTCTTAACCATTTAACAACATTCCTAACCCACATAACCTCTTTCCAACCCACATCCTTTGATAAAACAAACAAAAGCTCGATTTGGGAGGTGGTTGCAACCTTTTTCCCCATAAAACTCAGATCACTAACAATTCATCAAAATCACTAACGATTCTCGGAATCGCCAACGATTCTCCTTGGTTGTTAGCAACTCTATATAAATGAGCTCCAGGCCTCCATTTGAGGTTAGCTTGCAGGTGGACGTGACCTTAGGACTTCATATCACATTTTTCTTGTATCATAGACCTCTCACAGAGCCAAAGATCATCCCAAAAACATTCAAGGCACCAAGGATCTCTTCTTCAACCTACGAATGTCATTCATATGTCCAAGGATCAACTCAGCAACCTTCTTGCATCTGTAATCTCCCTCTCTCGTAACATCACCTTTTACTCTTCATTCATCAAATTATACAAGGTAAGTGGTTTCCCTTACTTCATTACATTATTATGCATCATATCAAAGCTTAAATAAACCTTTTTAGCATCCCTTTCGAGTCCCAACTTCGTCCATTATCAACTTGTACAATTTCACAACAATCACTGGCAATTCACCAAAAATCGTGACAATTTCCAAAATCGTTGACAATTTGCGTAATCATCGACGATTCACGGAATTGCCGACGATTCACCAAAATCGCGACGATTCCTGTCAAAAAGGTATTTTGACCCCTAAGCTTGTATTTTTAGACATCTAGATCACATAATTTACTACTTGTAAGGCCCCTCAAAGTGTTTGTCTAGTCATATCAAGCTCCTTTGAGCCATATTTAGCACTTTATCAATTATCTAAATCAAATCTATCATCTTATGAATGCACATCTATCTACATCCTTGCTCCTTTGAACCATTTTGTGATCCCTAGACTCCCTTTGGATCAAGTATCACCATCAAACCATCATATAGCCATGGACCGCGTCAGTCCCTTTGCCTTTGCATTGTTGGTTATATCATTTGTTTTATCAATTTATCTTATCATTATTAGATTGATTTTTGAATACAGATTGCCATCCTGGAAAGGAATTCCATTGACTTCCGAGGACCGGGTCTTTTTATGGGTAATCTGCCATATATCTATCTAATCCCATCTTCTTCTTAGTGTGTATGATCCGTAGGTTCCTCCATCGGTGAAATAAGAAAGGAGCTTTCATCCATCGGCTACAACTTTCATCTCTACTGGGTATCGAAACCCCGCATCTTCTCGAGGTCACTTTGTTTTTATTGTTTCACTTCATCAACTTAAGTATAAAGGTAATAACATCTCTTAACACTCGAGTTGTTCTAGGGTGATTTATTCACCCAATAGATGTCCCTCTCATTTGGGGTGCATGCGACAATAGTAGGAGAATACGGACCAAAGGAGAGGACCAAAGACTGATATGAAGTGGATTCTGTAGGGATATGGGATGTGTATGGTAGAAACCAAGGCACATGGAAATAAAGTAGGCTAGTAACAATTGTTAGTATAAAATCTAGCATGCAAGAGAAGACGATGAAGTAAGCAAGTAGTAAGACAAGATGGACCACAAAGAGTGAGTTTCCAAAAGCATACAATGATTAATCAAGAAATAGGGCATATCCCGCAAAATAGTAGCAAACAATAAAAAATAAGAAGGGACAGATAGCCATGGTTTTATATAGCCCTTCAATGCAAATGTTACACATGAAGCACCTGTTAGCATGTTAGAAATATAAATAGTATGTTAAAGCATGTATATATCATTGAAAAGCAAGTGCTAGTAAGAAGAAGTAATGAATGATAAAAAAGTATAACCTGTAACGTGTGAGAGTAGTAAAGGTAGATGCTCCCAAGAGCCTTGGTGGGGCTGACAAAGGATTCAGTGTCGAGCATCATGCATCGTGCAAGGATATGTAAGAGATTTGCATTCACTTCTAGAGACCAAGTGAATGTGCATGTGTATATGATAAAGATAATGACATACTGAGTATTTAGCTAACATAGTAAGCAAAGTGCAACATGTAGGTAGTAAAATCATAACAAGATTAAATGCAACCAAGATATGCAAATGTTGTATGAGTGTGATAGTATAGTATGCAAGGTGTGAAGATGATAGTATAGTATGCAAGGTGTGAAGATGATAGGAGCAGCGTTGCCCCCCAGCAGATGTGTATGAGATGAGGTTCATTGAGAAATGCCCCCTCAATAGTCAATAATGAACCATAGAACAAGAGTGTGTCATCGGAAAATACATGTATCATGAAACACAAATTGTCAAGTGTGTATGATGTGAGGTTCATTTCATAATTATGCCCTCAAAGCAGCTTGAGTATGAACCGTCAAACTAGAGTGTGTCATTGGGTGATGACGGTATAATGTGTATACCAAAGAGTGTAAGGATGCTTAGAGATATAAATATGATGCGCAGCGTGAAGTGTGATAGTAAACACTAGAGACAACCGACGTTGATGGAAGGGTGAGGAGAAAGTGCAACCAAGATATGTAATACATATATTTGAATGTATATTTTTATACATGCATACATATATGCTCTTAATGTTTTAATACCTATTTTATTATTTAATCAACTTGATATAAACTGATCCATATAAGTTTGAATACATGCATTTTATTTTATTTTAATTAACTCGTAATCTATTTATTTATTATTTTTTTCATATATATTAAATTAATATATATACGAATATAAAAAAATGTGAATATATATATTGTGAAACCGTTGGTTGAAAAAAATTATAGGTCACATTTAAATTGCAGGCCCACAAGAAACGAAATGGCCGCATTGTATTAAAGGCTTGGGCAAGGTAAATATTTCATGGCCACTTAGGTTTAAATGGGCTGCATGAATTAGTAAGGGGGCATAGTTTGTTTTAGTTTTTAAAGTATAGAAGGGTTTAAAGTGCCTAATCCACAAGCCACTTCCACATAGGTTGCGGCCCATAACAACAATAACCCCCTTTCTTTTATTTCAAGTCAAAAAAACATTCACCCAACAATGGGTTATTGTTAGTAAAAAGACATTATCATTATATTAGGTCTAGAACTACTAATTGCACATGAGTTGCAAGTTACGCCGGAAGGGATATCCATGCATAATCTTGTATGTGCACTTCACCTCATACAACCATCAAGAGATGATCTCTCCATCATTTACAAGCATTAAATTGATTGTAAGACCTTTTGTCACATTTTCTTTTTGTGAAGCATCTTTCTAACTCCTTAGGGATACCACTCCTTTTTCCTCCCTTTTCTCCACCTCCCACAACTTAACATTCTAGATAGTGTAATTTTTATGAAAGAAGTTCAATGCCAACAATGTGGTCTAGATCACCATGTGGTTTATTTTTAAAGAAACTATACATAAATTTCGATCTTTCTATATAATTGTTGGTTTGACATGACGCACCTTGTTAAATTGTCAGCCTATGTCTACGTCTTGTTTTACATAGCATTAACAATAACATCTACAAGAACATTATTCTTGTATGAAATGATGGATCCTATTTGCATAGATGTTTGATAGAAGAACATAAGTTTCAATATTTTGAAGATCAGTATTTTGAGAGTTTTATTCATATGGCTTGTGCATGCTTACACATTTTACAAACATATCTACCACGACACTTCCAACTAAAACATATGACAAAAGTTGGTTCTCCATGATGTTGTTAGTACCAATGCTTTGAAAGAATCCTTGCATAATTCATTGCATACATATCTTGTAATCATGACAGTCCATGAGGCCACATCAGTTTAAGACATTTTTTTGAAGAGTTTATGTGCATTGTGTACCCCTCCACATTTTGCATACATGTCTACTAAGGCACTTGCCAACATCTAAAAGAAAACATAGCTTTCCATCAAGTTCTTTGATGGATGTCCACACATTGTTCATCTCTCATTTTCAGATAGGCTAGGAAGCTAGCAACAAAGGTTGTGGAGTGTGGCTTTAAACCTGCCAATTGCATTTTTCTAAAAGTTTCAATATCATTTTCATCGAAACCATTTTGTGCATATCGTACAATCATTGTGTTTTACTTCTTATACAAATTATAATAATCTATTTCTAAACTAAAAAAATAAATTGAAATAAATTCACAGGAGTTTGGATCTCTTTCTTCTTATACTCCAAGGCCTTCAAATCTGACAGGAACATAGATCTATTCTTTTCATTCTTATCACAATCCTACCCCAACAGGATCAGGTTTCAATCATTCTGATTTCCACTCCATGTTTTCTGGAAGTCACAGAGAAACTAATAATCTCAGTCCGGGGGATTTAAGTTTTCAATCTATAGATATGTGCTCCATGAATTATTCCATAGGTCCCATACCCAGAACTTCTAATTTGCAGGAAGAATTATCAAAGGAGGTCAAGGGGTCGAATCACGCGCACTTAGTGTATGCTGCTACTTTCGCCTCAGTATGGGGTTAGGCCACAAGGAAGGTTTGGCAAGAAGAATAATGGAGTCTTTTTCAGCTGCAAACCCAAAAATCTTTTCGCCAAATGATAGAAAAACCGCTAGAAGAGATGGAATTGATCCATCGCCAAACCAGGAGATTAACGAGGCCGCCAAGGAAATGCAAATGTATATGTGGAGCTCCAGCGCTTCTGCTGTGGATCAGAAACCACCTTGGAGTCGTTGCAGATCACAATACCGCTGAAATTAAACCGTCTACAACTTCTATCATTGAAATCATGAGCTCCATAAAACCAATGGGAAACATTGAAAATAAAATATCTTGTAGAATATTTTGGTAGATATTTGGGTTGAGCGCCAATCCTCTCACAAGATGAGTTAGAAGATTGTAAGTGGTGTCATGGCCTGCTATCATCACCACTACAACGATATCTAAGATCTCCTCTTCAGTCAGGGGCTTGTCATTCTCATCCTTGCGAAAGGCAGTCCCTGGAAAATCCAAAGGAACAGACCAAATACCCTTCACAACAGTATTAAATTCATTAGCCAAAGTTTCCCTCTCTGCACTGTCGCTCAGACTGAAAAAAAGATCGCAGGCAACTTGAAAAGTAAGCTTCTTCATCAATGGCATCACTGTAATGATGTCTTTTCCTTCCTAACAATCAACAAAATGTTGTAAAATGACAGATTCCATTCTTCCCATGAATTTCTGCAAGGCTTCCGGCTTCATGAACTACATGATAGCACCTCTTATCCACTTGTGCTCTTCCCCGGCGAGTTCACCAATACCACTCTCCCCGAAAATCCTGGTGAAATTCTTGGGCTGCTTGTTCAGTATTTTGTGGTCGTCGTTGTGGAAGAGAAACTGGTTGCCTGCTTGACCGACGAATAAAGTTGTGATTCGTGAAGAAAATCATGGTGGAAGAGCAAGGGAGGGAATTGAAATTGAAATCTACAAAGACAGGGAGTGTGTTCTACACTGAAATATTATGCCAAGGTGAGGATGGATCTCAAAATAAGTGTAATGACAAATTTATAGCAGGGTTAAGAGATTTGAAATGAATTGAGGACTATAAATATCTAGGATAGTAAAAATATCTAGGATTGTAGAAAAATATCTTGGCTTGTAGAAAAATATCTAAAATCCGGCAACCTACAAAGTTAAGCCACCGAAATTTGACACTTTCCAGCAAGGGCATCTTCAAAGTAAATGCCTCCGTGAAATATATTAATATTTAGTAATAATAATTTTATATATATATATATATATATATATATATATATATATATAAAATTAATTTTAAGTATATTAATAACAATATATTTTAAATATATTAATATTAGTTATATTTCTTTTTCTTTTATTTAAAAAGGACTTGCAACTAGTGTATAGAAGAGTACATTTTGGCAATTATAAATTTATAAGTATATTAGTTTACACACACTTGGATAGATAAAGTATTGCCCAAAATTTGTACTTACATACATCATCTCTTTCATATTCATTTTGCAGGATAACTATAATGATATACAAAATTTAATAATTTTCATTTCTAATATAATGGGTAGTTATTGAAGAAAATTTCCTTTACACCCAAAAAAATTGGATAATAACATTAACTTAATCTTCCTTCTTACATACCCCTTTGAATGGGAGAAAATAAAACACAATTGAATGTAATTTGTCTCTTTTCATGTAAGACAACTTGTTAATACGACAAGGGGATCAACATTCACTTTCCACCCAAAAACACTATCCTTTTCAACCAGATTTACAATACAACTCCTAAGAAAAAGTTTAGGTTTGAGAGAAATCTTATTCTTTCCATTGCAAAACCATTTCAAGGTTCGTATTTCGTGTGAAGTAATGTAGGTCAAAATAAACAATTTACAAGGATTTAACCAATGAATAAAATTACATCCAATATACTATTGGTACCATTTACAAGTTGTAGAATCATAATAGCATAGGCTACAACTCCACATGTATTTCTCCAACAAGAGCATTTCATCCATTGAGTTCACCATCTTCATCAAGTCATGCACACAACAAAATGGGGAGTAGGCAACACTCTCCACCCAACCAAACATCTAATGAGGGAGAGAAGCCTTCTTCCTCATTGGCCCCGAGCCCCAACAAAGAAGCAATGAGGGTTATTTAGACAACCATGACAACTCAAAAATGGCTTCCACATACACATTCAATCAAGACAATCAATGAAATAACACAATACCAATTTTACAACAAACCAAAAATATCAAAACTCGAAAGGCTTCATACCAAAGCCATAGAGGAGAAATGAACATGGGGGTTCTTCTTATGCCTCCCAAGGGCTTGGGTGTCCACCTATGAGCCTCCAAAACACTCCATCACAATACACACAACACTCTTATGCCTCCCTCTAAGAAGATACACCACTCTTATGCCTCCCTCAAGAAATCAACTCACTCTTATGCCTCCCTCAAGAAAATAACAAGATAAACACAAATCATATTTATCAACAAGGTGGACATCCCAACCCAAATCCCTCCTAAAATACCCAATAACATTTCTCTTATGCCTCCCACAAGTTTTACCCCATTTCCATTTCTCCCACAACCTAAGGATCAAATCTATTTCCCACAATCATAAGCAATACAACAACCATCATCCACACATATGAGTACAACAAAATAGCAAGGTAAAAGAACAAGGGTGAAGATCTACCTTACAAATGAAGAGGATCAAATACAAACAAGTTCCAAGCCTTCCAAAATCCCAAGCAAGCACCATCCATTCCAAGCTCAAATCACCATTCTCAAGCAAGCTCTCCCAAAATTCCAAGCATCCACCCCCAAAATGAACAAGTAACCCCAAATCCTCACACAAAAAGAAATAAATAGAAAAGAGGGAGAGAGGGGTGATGTGGCTCCATGTAGGATGCCACATCATCTCTCCTCCAACCCACATCACCAAGGTCAAACCCAAACCCCAAAGCATAATAAATTGGTGGTTGGGGAAAAGACCACCCTCTTACACACTCAACCCAACCCACACCCCTTAAGGAAAAAAATTAAATATCCATGTAAGAAAAGTACAATTAATTGCTCTTTTCCTTCATTAAAACACAAAATAGGACCTAAACTAAGTCCTTCACATCATAGGCCTAGTAGGTGGGTCACTTTACTAGTTGTGAGACAAGCTTAATTTGTCCCACAAGTCACCAAAATGGCCTAGAAGGTCAAAATCCGAATTTCACTTGAAATATTGAGTACACACTACTCCAAAAAAATTAATTCATTCTCATCCAACACACATTAAGGCTACCAACTCACATTTATTTCCCCCTTTAGTCACATCCTAATTAGCACAAGTTAAACACTTCTAAAATTAACTTAAGAGGGGTGCTAAACAAAATAATAAAAGTGACTCCACATACTAAAAAAATACAATAACTCACAATTAAATAAAATCAACAAGACAAATTCACCAACATACCCAAGGTCACTATTGAGGCCACCCCCAATGGGGACCTCCAAACAATCAACAACAATACACGAGTTGCCATGGTGACCTATTGCCAATACCCCACATTCCTTCATTGTTGGTCTCCTATCCCCGTATTTTTTGTGCTATAATTTCCTGCAAAATCAAACAATACCTTTCTGTCCTCGTGGCCATATTAATGACGTCGAAATCATAAAACACATGCATGTATACATAACAATTTACATCATCAAATATCATAATTAAACCAATGTTAGAATCAAGTAATTCACCAATTGTTCAATTTTCTAACATTTTGATTCTACCAATCCATCAATTTGTACTAAGATCATAACATAAAAATCATCCAAAAATATCCGTAATTGACGTCCAATACGTCCATACAATAGTAATAGTTAGAACATTGAATACTGATATATGAATCAAGCATATAAAATTCATCGCAATAGTCACATCATGTCACAAGTCTAACACATTTGTACTATCTATCAAATAAGTAAGACAAGTGTATCAATGCCCATCTAGCAATGTCTAATATCTAATACGATATCAAGGTCTAGGGATCCAATACAGAGTGAGTAGAGACATAACAATATAAAAATAGTAACGATATCACAATCAATCTGTAACAAGGTAACCACTCTAGCTCATCATCATATCCTTAAATTCCCGTCAAGGTCCACAATACAACCATACCGTCAAAACAATAATCAAAACACAATAGTACTCATGATGTCCCACACATCTTATTAGCATGCTAACTAGAATAAAACAACAAGGTTTAATATTATAATCAATTTGGAATTGAAAACATGGTTCAAACAGTGTTGAAGAGGAGTGGGCATTACATACATCAGCATTTTCGGTTCTGTTATATATCAATTTTTGCATGTTATCCGTTTATCTTTCATTTATATCATTTTATCTTATCAAATGGGATTTGAAATCCTTGAAAGGAAGGTAACACTTCTTGAACCGACTTCACCGGGTAGCCCCTACATATATGATATAATCTATTTTTCTCTTAGTTTCCTCTGTTTCGTAGGTCTATCCAGCTCGTAGCGAGGACATTTACTTTAGGTCCATCCATTTTTCACCATCTTCACTCAACGTACTAATCCCTTACATCTTTGAGGTTGTTTGGTTTTATTGGTTATCTAGCACACTAATGGACAGGGGGATGAAGAAAATTTGATCAACATGGAGAAGGATGTGCAATGTAGGTAATTCGATGAGCATCATGTGTAAGAGGAATACCACAAGGAGTATCAACATGAGGGTCGAGTCTACTATAGATGTATCCATAGAAGAAGGTGTAACAAGGGCATTGTGTGTTATGGAATGGGTAGAAAGGAGTGTACGCATAATATGTAACCAAGGATGGCCTAGAAGAATGGTATAAGGAACATCATGAGGTATAGCGTGACATAGAACATTAAGAGTGCAAGATCCCATAGTAAGGGGAAGAGACATTATGCCAAACACCTGCTAAGTATATTATCAAAGCCACATATATGAAGAGTATATGGATTGAGATGTGTAAATAAAATAACTATTTGATGGAGAAAGGAAAGATTACAGACATTAAGTCCATATTTAGGATCAACTAGGACTCATTTAACAAGAATATTATGAAGTTGAACATGGATATACAATGGGGAAGCCATGAAAGATTCAATAATGGTCATATAAGGAATGATTTCACCGAATGATTTAATATAAATTGAATTAAATCTAATTGCAGATTAACTATTGTAAATAATGATGTAAAAATGTTAATATACAAAGTAAGACACAAGCAAAAAGCATGTATAATATGGTGTTAGAAACACAATGGACTCGAGAGGGGGTGAATCATTCCTTATAAAACTTTAAGCCAGATTTTAGATTATTCAAACAATCACAAATTCATTTATCCAATGATTAATGTGTGCACACCATAAAATATCAAATATGCAAGCAACCATGAAACATCATGAACACAAGATGAAAGTTATAAACCATCAAGGGAAGAAAACCCACTGAAACACAATATTTTTATTGATATGTTTCAAATTTAGTGAGGCACCAACCCCACAAGGAGCACTAGCCCCAAGTTTAGTAGAGCACCAACCCTACAAGGAACACCAACCCCTAATTTTGTGAAGCACCAACTCCACAAGGAGGCTACAACCCCCAAAGATGATAAATCACCCACTCAACCACCTTATTAATATCTGATCTCTATTTTTTTCTGCCACAACTGATGGAGACCAAGTATTCAGCTCGCACTTCTTTAACCCTTCACTCAAACCCTAGGTGTCCAATCCTTCACAAAAAATCACTTTCTTCACTTCTCAAGCTTCAAACACATGCACACATGTTTTTGATATTCCTCAACCTAAAAATACTTGATTCAACCTCAATTCATGCTCCAACACCTGAAAATATCTCACACCTAGGTCGCACACCTTGCACACACACAACTAGCTTGTAAAAGCACCAAAACAATGCTTTTATAAGCTCCTCTTGATTTCAAATTAAAAATTTTTCCCTCCTTTGGCTCAACCCATACATCAAGTAAACATCCCAAATTTGAATTACAACAGTCACAAGTGACCCAAGTAGGTCGTCCTAGCTAAAAACCTCATTACATGTGCCAAAAATGGCTCAAAACCCCATGGGCACAAAGTTAAAAATGCCCTTACATCAAAACCATACATAGTCATGACCCATAAACCCTTAAAAATTATTAAAATATCATTTAACATTCATACATGGTCTCAATTTATCTCAACCAATCAAATTATTTCATTTAATGGGCCCAATACTCTTTGTACTTGTCAAAATAATTGTTTATACACCCTTCGGCACCATGGAAACTTTATTATGCCACAAAATCACTTCTACTCAATCAAACCATGTCATGTGACCAATTTATTGAATTTACATAATATTTATAACATGTTTAAGTAATTTAGAAGCCTTGAATCAACCACATGCTCAAACCACAACCATTTTTGTCTTCATCAAATCAACCTTGTCAAAAAAGTTGTTTCCAAAGATTAGCTGATAAAAACATTTATATGAACTTTCAAGTACTATAAATGGATTCATTGGATGAAACAGTCACCCTGAAACATTCACCCCTCTTAATATTTTAGGTGATATAAAGCATCACCTAATCCATATCATGCTTCAAACAACTCAAAAATTCAAGAAAACACATCCTATCCTTCACTAGCAAAAACCTTCCTATCCAAAGAATGACATGTAAACCTCACCAAATGCATCATCTTGAGACAATCATTATATCACTATAAATATATTTGAATCATATTTCCAACACATTTTTAATCATCTCAAAATTCCACTGTAGCTCTAGTTATGACCATTTTATTGAGCATTGCTTTTTAAGGCCTCAAAACTACCCTTTGACCGGTTAACTTGAATGGACCTCATTTGACCATGTACCATATATGAACATGTCCTAAACCTCCATGGACATCAATATCAACTCACATAAATTCCATAACATCAATTTAGCTCATACCTCATTTGGAAAACCTTGTCCCAAAACACTCTTCTTGAAATCCGGCTGTTTGAGTGGGGCCCACTCATCACCATGACCTATACCATACATTTATAGAAATATAAGAGAGTCCTCTACATCATCAAATCATCACTTTTGATTAATCAATCAAAATTGGCTCATTATACCTCTTCTTCTGCAAACTGCTCCTAGCTAGGGTTTAACTAGGGTTTTAGACCACTTTATCTTCTTAACATTCGTTCATAAAAACTGACAATGAAATGACCTAATTATTTTTTTGAAATATTCTAAACTCACCATAGAATAGAAAAAGCCATAAAATCCACAAGGTCCTATACAACTAACACACTTGAGTGAGCATCAGAAGTTCCAACTCGAGCTGGAATTTCACTAGATTTTGGCCCTGTCTCACAAAAACTTACATAACATTCAAAATAAACCTCGTGGAAACATTTTTTTTTCCAAAGCACCATGAAACATCCTAAAAACATCTCCAAAATTATAATTTCATCACCATACCTAAAACTTTCCAAATATCTCATTTGCATAGACTCACCTTAGGGCTTTGCACTATAGAAGCTAGGGTCAATTCAAAGAACATTGTAACACATCATTAAATCACTAAAAATGACTCAAACATACATGAGACACCAAAATACACCTGAATACATGTATCCATGAACTTATGTAGCTCTAAAAATCAAACTTGCACCTCTTAGCATCCATACCTCGCTCCAAATGAGCATCTCGTAACATGGTAAAACACCGTAATCGCACCATGCAACTATTGTGAGTGCCCAAAACTCTAAAAACATGTTATTCATCATTTCAACATACTTATCAAACAACCAAGAATCTCATATCATCATGCAACATCACCTAGGCACCTGAATAGGCTTGCAAGAGCAAGCAATCATCACTGAATCTCATTGTATCATTAAGTACACATTTGAACCATCATGCCAACATCACATACAACATCATATGACCCTAATCCATCATCAAATTTTTCATTAATGTGGTTTTACATCAATGACAACACCTAATAGGACCAAATGCGAACAATCTCCCCCTTTATCATTGATGGAAAACTACTGAAATTCTCCCCCTTTTTGCATTAATGAAAAAGGCATACCTATAGCAATATATTATTCTCCTACCTCAGCTTTATAGCACCAACTTTTGGTTAGAAAAATTTACCAAAGATCTCATCTTAGCTCAAAACCTTGGAAATTACCTCAAAATATGATTTTGCCTTCATTTCAAGCATTCAACCACCATGTTCCCCCTGGGATAAGCATATACATCATCTCGAAACCATAAATAAAGCATGAACACTTCATCCATTTACTTTATTTGGATTCAAGAAACCACATTTCACCTCCTAAGCTTACAAAAATGAGCAATTTTCACCTCAACCCCTATTTTTGCCTTTATGTGACCACTTTGAATTAATCGTAATATGAGCCATTCACACCTTGAACATGCCAACAATATCAAAATCAATCAGTTCAAAACATCCTACCTCCATTCATGATCAAAATCCATATTCTATAGGCATAAAATAGGTTCTACAATGCACATACTCACTCTCCATACCACACTTGAGACTCAGATCCCCAAACAAACTTTTTAATGCTTTTAGGACCAATGTTTGCAAGCTCTAGAACCTCATACACATTCTGTCAAAGCACTTCATAGCTCCCCACTGGACTTAAGACTTCCAATTCCAGCTCACGAGCAATAAATTGAGCAACTAATTAAGCTATCTTGCCAAGAAATGAATTTGACTACCTTTGTTAGGTCATGTTGGGTTTTTAAATGGTACTTTAACAAACCACAGTTAGGGGACAACAAGTCCCTCCTCTTTAATGGGAGAGGTTCCCTTATTGAAAGCAAGCAAAAAAGCTTATATAAAAATGTACAACTTTTAAATTGTGGATTCCTGATACTTTGAAATGTTTTATGCCCAAAGATCATCAATACGAAAGAATGGAAGAACTAAGGAGATGAGAGAGGAAAAACATAACAATACTTTCAGGAAATATAGATAGTAGATTATAACCTTTTATGTATTGATCAAAGGAGATGTAGAATAGAATCATTCACGTTTATAACAGATATAATTTCATAGACACAGAGTTCCCGAAATCATACTAACAAGAACACAAAGTTTCTTATCATGCAAAGATGGATGATTCACAAATTCGAATAAGGAAAAAGGAATAACAGAGGAAGAAAGGGGAAAACTTCTATATTGATCACTTTTGAATCTATTACATCTACAGAGTACCAGGATCCAACCACGAACAATGGCATAGAGAACCCGCTAAATAGCTTCCAAAAACGGTTGCGTTCGATTCTGACTTCTTTTAATCAAAAGATTAAGAACTAATTAGGAATTAAAAGAAGTGTTTCAAGATCTCGAAGAAGAAACGCTCGACTGGAATTCAGAGGTGCCAACTGGATCAAGAATTTGACGTTTTAAATTCTTGAACGCCTCTGTTATTTCCATGTCTAGTGGCAAAACTAGACATATTAAATCACATTCATTAACCCACTCTTGATTCTTCCTTTGAAGTTACACCGAGATGACACGTGGAGGCTTCCGCCGACCTATCCCGAGCTTGGAATTTTCAACGGTTGGTGTCCTCTTTTCAGACCTGCGACACATGGAGGGCTAGCGCTAGTTAAGGGTCTTTCTTTGGGCCACACCTTTGAAGATGTGCCGATGAGATACGTGGAGGCTTTTTTCGGCCCTGTTGTACTTAGACTCTTCAACGACTAGTGTTGCCTTTCACACCCTGACCACGTGGAGGGTTGGCACTCATTTGGGAACCCACTCTTGATTCTTCCTTTGAAGTTACACCGAGATGACATGTGGAGGCTTCCGTCGGCCTATCCCGAGCTTGGACTTTTCAACGTAGGCATCAACACGTGGCTTCACCTGGGCGCTAACGAGATTGCGCTTCACTTTATAACTTTACACCCTTTTGGAAACAAAGGTAAAATTCCTAAAGTGTCTCGACAACCTACCTCTCTGCTTTTGACTTTTCAATGTGGGCTCAAGACCCCAATGATTCGTGGATCATTTTATAACTTTTAACTCTCTTTTTGGAAATAAAACCAAAATTCCCAAATCACTCCGATGGCCCACCTTCCCACTTTGAATTTTCAATGCAGGCATCAACACGTGGCTTCACTTGGGCACCAACGGGGTTGCGCTTCACTTTATAACTTTACGCCCTTTTGGAAACAAAGGTAAAATTCCTAAAGTGTCCCGACAACCACGCCTCTCCGCTTTTGACTTAAAAATGGCCACGTGTCCCTTTGCGGGCCTTAGGCATTCTTTTTACATTTTACGCCTTTCGCCATAATGCCTCAAAACACAAAAAGGACCCGCCTTTCCACCTTTGACCTTTCAAAGCATCAAAACACAAAAGGGCCCACCTTTCCGCCACCGCTTGTTTCAGCCAATCGAAATGTCCACGTATCCACGGACGTTGGGATAGAATTTGACGCCCATCATTCACGACTGTGGAAAAATAAAAATGAAAGGGAAAACCCCACCGTTTGCGCCCGAATTTCAAATTTTTCTCCATGGAATGAGAAACTGCAAACAATACCAGGCTCGATGTGATCCACAACCAAAGAGAAGGATTGACAATGACATTCGAATGAAGGAAAATATTTTCAAGCATCCATACAAGAAATAGAAAATACTTCAAACTACAAAGACTGAAGAATTTTCAAGTGAAAAGGACGAGATTAAAACCGAGCACCCACGACTTCAAAGCATGAATTTCTCCAAGGCACCAACTCAAAATTCACAAAACTTGACTTCAAAAAGAGGGGGATTTTGAGGGCAACAACAACTGGCTCTTTCTAGGGATGACTTGATAAAGGAACGAGGCAAGATCAAGAACCATAGAAAAACTGCGGGAAAGCGGACCGATTGCCTTATCAATTTGGCAAATAGAGTCAAAGGCAAAACCAATACAGAAGACAACACACACACAATGGGAAAAGAAACAAACCCAAAAAGGAAAGACCAAAAACAAAACACAAAAGAATGGCCAAAAACCAAAACATTGTACACAATATACATAAGGACTTCCTAATCACCTAGGACTTGAACAAATTCAAATATTGCCCACTATAAGGAAGTGGGAGAGAAGATCCATCCATATAATCGAAGTAGAAATAATTTTCTCCAAAGAAAGTATCTCGATTTTGAAAGGACCAAGCCAAAGAGAATCAAACTTACCATGGCTTCCTTGAGGTTCATGTCTTTTGTCCCACATCGAACAATGTCTCCCAATTGAAAATATTTGGGTCTAGCTTTCTTGTCAAACAAAGCTTTCACCTTCAATTGATGAGCTGAGATTCTATCAAAAACTTGCAACCTGTCTTCATCCAGCTTTTGGAGATACATGATCCTCTTGTCCAAGGAACTAATAAAGCTTGAATCTTCAATAGCCTTCATTAAGTGCAAGGCTGGTAATTCCACTATTACTAGCAGCTGAGCTTCAACACCATACACCACTTGAAATGGAGACATCCCAATTGCTCTTTTGGGTGTAATCCTATCTTCTAGAGAGCATCATAAAGTTTCTTGTGCCAATTCCTCTGAGATTCATTGACAAGCTTATGAACGATGGTTACCATTATTTGTTTATTTTGCTTGTCCATTCCCTTGGGGTAGTAGTCTGAAGAATGAGCAAGGAATATTCCATAAGCATAGCAGAAATCCATCATCTCGGAAGAATAAAAATTCAAGCATTATCATTCACAATATTGTTTGGTACCCCGAACCTTATCAAGATGTTTTCTTTGATGAAATTACACACCACCTCGAAGTAGTTCTTTTGACTGGAATAGCCTCTACCCACTTTGTGAATTAATTTGTAGCAGTTAGCCCGTGAGTATGCCCGGCCTTTGGAAGGTGGATTAAGAGTTCAAATGAAATCCAATCCCCACTGTTGAAAAGGCTCATTAATCACTACTAGTTTTAGTGGTAAGGTAGCCAACTTAGGTCTCTCAACAAAAGTCTGATAGGATTCACACTTACCTACCCATTTTGATGCATCTCTGAACAATGTAGGCTAATAGTACCCAGCATAAAGGATTTTATGAGCAGTGATGATGAAGAGAAATGCCCTCCACAAGCCTGATCATGAAAAGTTGAAAACAACTTCTTATGTTGCTCTTTGTCCACACACTTCAAGAATATTCCATCTATGCCTCGCTTGAACAAAGCATTCTCCCATAATACATATTGTGTAGACCTTAACTTAATAGCTCTCTTTTCCTTGGCACTCAAGTGGGATGGACATTATCCATAAGTAAGAAAATGTGCAATATCAGCATACCATTCATTTGTTGAACGAGGAATAGGACAACAAGAACATCAACTGCTTCTTTAGACAATTCTGCATCAGCTCCTTCAACAATAAGCTCATATAAGCCTTTACCCCAAACTAACTTAGTTGGTTTGATATCAAGGTCATATTCTTGGAATTTTGCTACCCAATTTCCTCTCTTAGTTCCAAACTCCTATTGTGTAAGAATAGACTTGATGGTTGTATTAGGTACAAGCACAACATAGTGAGAATTAAGAATATAAAAACGAAATTGCTTGACAACTTTGACCATTGAAAAAGCATGTTTCTCCATCATAGTATATTTCAATTCATGAGCTTTCAGAACATAGCTCATGAATGCAATTGGAAGTTCATGATCCTCATAATTTCTCTGAGTTAGCACAACAACCAAGGTACTCTCCGTAGCATAACAATAGATGATAAAATCCTTGCTGAAATCAGGACATGCTAAGATGGGAGTCTTAGCAATGGCTTTCTTGATACCTTCAAATGCTTCTTTACCTTTGAAATTCCAACAAAAAAATTGTTTTCCTTTCATCATGTGAGCAATGCTCATAGTCAATTCTATAAAATCAGGAATGAATCTCCTCAGGAAGTTTATCTTACCAAAGAAAGAGTGAACACCCTTTTTGCTTGTGGGAAGAGGAATCTATTGGATTGCTTGAACTCTTTCTGGATCTATCTTGATTCCTTCTTTGGAGACAATATGCCCCAGTAACTTGCGTTCGAAACACAAAATACGACTTCTTAGGATTGAGAATAATAATAATAATAGGTTTTTACAGTCCACGATGCCATGGGGCGGCCTGTTTTTGGGTCTACAAGTGGCATATAGCATATGGGACGACCTCATACTCACATGCGGGAGGCAACTAACTTTGCTACAAATGAGGCGTACATACCCTACCCCCTGCAAGATTTGAACTTGTGACCTCTATTTCAAGAGCACATGTTCTTCACCATTAGGCCAACTCAGGTGTATGAAACTCCATATTCTCTGCATTTATGGAGGACTGCTTCAAGATGTTGAAAGTGATATGCCCTTGTTTTCAAGAAAACAATCAAATCATCAGTACAAAACAATACACTTTCCATTTATACTACCAATAGCCAAGTCCATTGCCCTCTAAAAGGTGGCACGAACATTGATAAGACCAAAAGGCATTCTCTTGTAGGCAAAGGTGCCCCAAGGAGTAGCGATAAAAGTAGTTTTGTGTTGATCTGGGGTGCTGACTTCCACTTGATTGTATCCAAAGAATCCCTCAAGCATAGACAACATCTCGATCCTGTGGCAACTTGTAAAATTTGATCCATCACGGGAGAGGATAGTTATATTTCGAGAGGCCTGATTCAAATTCCTAAAAGCAACACGGATGTGGATCTCACCATTCTTTTTTTTTTACAGGCACAATGTTGGCAATCCATGTTGAATGATGTATAGGGAAAATAATCTTTGCCTTTAGTAACTTCTGGATCTCTTGAAAAATAGTGCCAACAACCTTGGGATTGTATTGCCTTTATTTCTGCTTGAAAGGTTTGATCCCAGGTTTCAGAGGGATAAAATGTTGCATCTCCTTTGGTTGAACATCCTTGAGATCATCATATGAATAGGAAAGAACACTAGTATACTTTTTTAATAGGTTTACTGATTTCTTCTTCTCTTCTTGAGTGCAACATTTTCCAATATTCACCATCTTGGGTTCCTCATGACTTCCAATATTAACCTTTTCACACTCAGTAGATTGTCGAGCACCTTGAGGAGATTTAGATTTGATATACCTATCATGCTTATCGAACAGATCTTCTAAACTCACTAGCCCTTTAGGGATCTTGTTATCTTTGAATTTGATGCAGCCATCCTAATCCATCTCTTCCTTGATATCTTCTTCATTAGAGGGCACATACTCTCTAGGAAGAGTTTCACTTCCTTCAAAATACAACTGATCAAAATTATCCTTAAGCTCTAAGAAAGAGAGCAAATGTTGATCATCATTGAAAACCTTCCAGTTGTTTGCATTATCTGGTACACTTTGGGCCTATGAATCATTTCAATGGTAAATTTCTCCTGAGAGAAATCTGGGTGAGGAATCAAAAAAGATCCTGAGATAGCTAGATAATCAGCTCTAGTGTTCCTTTCTCTTGGAATAGCTTTAATGGATAAAGCATCGAGAAACTCAATGGAATCCCAGACAAGATTTCTATAATGTTTCAATCTCCTATTCTTGACTTGGTAAAGATCCCTTACTTGTTTCATAATCAACTCTACATCACCATGAGCACAAAGATTCTTCACTCCCATTTCTTTTGCCATGTTCAACCCAAGGATGAGAGCCTCATATTCAGCTGTATTATTTGTGTTTTCAAAATAAAGCTTGAAAGAGAATGGATGAATCTTCCCTTAGAGAGGTTAGCACCACACCAGCCCCAGAACCAGCTGAAGAGCAGCTTCCATCAAATTCCAAAGCCCAAATGCCATTGGGATCATGAATCACTCCCTTAGGAATTTTTCCTCATCTTCTGACATGATCATATAGTTACCATGCCCTATATCTTCATAGAGTATTTGTGCTTTTGGATCATCAGTCTTTTGCACAATATACTCAGTCTGTCTCTCAGGTAGCAACTTCTTCATTTTTCCATTGACCGGGATCAAAGCATCGACCAATCCATCTGAATTTCACCTCCTACCTCCTTACATAAATTCCTACTCAATAACATACCATATGAGGGAGGAATATCAACTACCAAAATAGTGGCTAAGACCCTTTTCTCTGGCAAAGCAACAAAAGCTACTTGTGCATCTTTAATCCTCCCAACCAAAGGCACTTTTCTACTCTCCATGCAATAGCAAGAACCAAAGGTACATGTTAGAGTCGGGACCAAAGCGTGAGCTACTTTTGCAGGCATTACATTGTCTAATGCTCCTGAGTGCATAACACAATTACTTGAGTTTATGGCCAGCTATAATAAGAGTCGGATAGAATGGTTCAATTTTCTCATTAGGGGAAGCTTGTTGCCACAAGGCTTGGTTGAGGTGACAAAGAGGAGTGGGAAAAATACCTTTAGAAGTATTAGATGAAGTTTTGGATTTGGAATTGACAAAGTTTACCATTTTATCAAAGGCTTTTGGATTGGTTTGGTAAAACTTCGCTTGTGAGATTTGGATTTTGGTCTTTTTGAGGTGATCAATGATATCAAAAGATCCAGGGTGGATGGGGAATCATTACTAGGAATTTGAGAGACTTTTGATTTATCGACTTTAGGAATTTAAGGACAAGAAGTTTTGAAAACAGAGGTAGAAGAAGGAGGATTAGCATTACTCACCTTTTGTGTGGCAGGCGGGGGAATATGAGCTCCTCTTCTCGCATAACTACTACTAGAATAGTTATAGGAAACTCCTTAGATTTCTTAGCAGGTGCACACACTTTTTATTTTTGTTCGTTTGCTCTCGAGTCATAACAACATATGAATCACTATTCATATCTCTACTACTTCATCATACTCATTTTCGTCATCCATACCTTCCTTCGGTGGTAAGGAAATGAACTTGAGATCCACCAAGCTCCTCCAGCTTATTCATCGACTCTTCTTCTAGGTTCTTCATAGAGTTCATTAAACTCCTCATCATCGTGTTCTTGAACTTCACAAATTGCATTGCTGGAACCTTGATGGGTGGGCCTTCATAGCCAATCTAATATGAGAAGGAGGCAAACGGTTCCTAGGCTGAAAATTCTTTCTTGGGATGTTTTGGTAAGGAGCATGTTGAGCCAATTGTTTCTTGATAGCAATGAGATCATTTACAAGCTTCGTACTAATCTGATTAGAATTGGCTCCGGGAGAAGAAGAAGAAGATGCCTTAGACTTGGAAGGTTTTCTTTTAGTTTACTGGACATGATTAAATCATCCTCAACAATGATAGCCAAACGTTGATCGGCATCCGAGTTGAAAGTTGGCTCTCCTTAGTGCATAGCTTACTTTAGGTAAGAGCATTGAGGAAGAGGCATTTTGGATTTGATCCATTGACGAATGTTCGTAGAATTTTATGAATTAGCTTGTTGAATTTAGCCAAAAATCTCTCATGGGCTCAAATGGTTCCTTCTTGATATGAGAGATTTGATCTAATAGAGCATGCACATCTTTAGCGGGTTTGTGTTAGGGAATAAGAGATAAAATATGTAGAATAATCCCTTACGAATCGCAACAAGAGAAACTAATATGCGAAAATATTACAAATCTCAAATAAAAGTGCAAAATAAATAACACAACACAGAGAGACAAGATTTAACGTGGTTCACCCAATTTGGGCTACGTCCACCAAGAATCACTTGCTCAGATTTTATTACAAGCCTCCACTCTCTCAATACAATACCCAGATCTGTTTGGAGCTATGCTCAACAAACTCTATAGAATTCACACCCGAATTCAAAACACATCTGCAATACATTTGCTTGTCTTATGTATCATATGCATAAGACCATATAAATAGACAATTGCTTAAGCAGTTTGATACAAAACCGTGGGTATCAAAACCATGGGCAAAAAACTGTGGGTATCAAAACAATGGGTACCAAAAAACCATGGGCCTAAAAACAGCCCATAACGGTTACCCATTACCCATGTGACTGTCGTAAAAATACCCAAGTGTAACACATAGAAGGTGTACCACACTCTAACATGAAAATAGGCTCCACAAACATAACAGTTTGAAACATTGCTCAAACTGAGTTGTCATGGTGTTCCAATTAGTGATCGACCCAGCAGGAAGATGATAAAACCAATCAATAGCATTGTCCTGCAATGTCTCCACAAAAATCCTGACATAGACATCTTTATGTTCAACCCCAAGAATCCCACATGAAACAATGAAGGTTGCAATGTGTTCATATGGATGAACCTTCCCATCACCCCGAAATTTAGGAAAACTTTTCCTGTTACCCCTAGGTAACTCATGCAATGGCTGAGGAAGAGCAAGAGGCCCAACCTATTGTCCCCAAGGAAAAGGGGCTGCCATCTTTGGAAAAATTGACTGAAGGGGAACTGAGAAACTAGCAAGTATCAAAGCACGAAGATTAGGGCTGAGTTGTTCTGAGGAATGCTATTCTTGGAATTTCTATCTTTAATAGGAGGTGTGCTTGTAGAACGAGTTCCTTTGTTCCTTCTTTCTAGAAGAAGAGAGAAGTTTTTACTCCAGAAGTTGAAAATGGGAATCCTATACCCCAAGAGCTTTCTTCCCACATGTATACCATAGATTCACCAAGGACCAAAATTGATCTTGAAGTTGTTATTTTAGAAAGGGATCCATTTGAAATGAATGCCCAGTGAATTCACCAAAAATTGTTGGGTTTTAAATGGTACTTTAATAAACCACGATCGAGGGGGACAACAAGCCCCTCCTCTTTAATGGGAGAGGTTCCCTTATTGAAAGAAAACAACAAAATTATATACAAATGTACAACTTTCAAAGTGTGAATTCCAGATACTTTGAAACGTTTTATGCCCAAAGATCATCAATATGAAAGAATGGAAGAACCAAGGAGATGAGAGAGGAAAAACATAACAACACTTTCCAAAAATATAGATAGCAAAAGTATAACCTTATACATATTGATCAAAGGAGATGCAAAATGAAATCATTCGCATTTATAACTTTGATGTAATTTCATAGATGCAAGTTCAGAAAGCATATTAACAAGAACACAAAGTTTTTTATCATGCAAAGATGGATGATTCGCAAATTCAAACAAGGAAAGAAGGAATAGCAGAGGAAGAAAGGGAAAAAACTTATGTATTGATTAATTTCAAATCTATTACATCTACAGAGTACCAGGATCCAACCACTGAACAATGGCGTAGAGAACCCGCTAAATAGCTTCCAAAAACGGTTACATTCAGTTACAACTTCTTTTAATCAAAAGATTAAGAACTAATTAGGAATTAAAAGAAGTGTTTCAAGATCTCAAAGAAGAAACGCTCGACTGAAGTTTAGAGGTGCCAACTGGCTCAAGAATCTGACATTTTAAATTCTTCAACACCTCTGCTATTTCCATGCTCGACGATAAAACTAGGCGTATTGAATCGCAGCCGTTAACCTATTCTTGATTCTTCCTTTGAAGTTGCACCGAGATGACACGTAGAGGCTTCCGTCAGCCTGTCCCAAGCTTGGACTTTTCAACGGCCGATGTCTCCTTTTTCGAACCTGGGACATGTGGAGGGTTGGCACTAGTTCAGGGTCTTTCTTTGGGCCATGCCTTTGAAGATGCCCCGATGAGACACATGGAGGCTTCCCCTATCCCTGTTGTACTTAGAATCTTCAATGACCAGTGCTGCCTTTCGGACCCTGACCACATGGAGGGCTGATGCTCATTTGGAAACCCGCTCTTGATTCTTCCTTTGAAATTACATCGAGATGACACGTGGAGGCTTCCGCCGGCCTGTCCCAAGCTTGGAATTTTCAACGTAGGCATCAACATGTGGCTTCACCGGCGCCAACAGGATATGCTTCACTTTATAACTTTACACCCTTTTGGAAACAAAGGTATAATTCCTAAAGTGTACCAATAACCCGCCTCTCCACTTTTGACTTTTCAACATGGGCTCAAGACCCCAACAGAGTTATGGATCATTTTATAACTTTTAACTCTCTTTTTGGAAATAAAACCAAAATTCCCAAATCGCTCCAACGGCCCGCCTTCCCGCTTTAGATTTTCAATAGAGGCATCAACACGTGGCTTCTCCTGGGTGCCAAAGGGTTGCGCTTCACTTTATAACTTTACGCCCTTTTGGAAACAAAGGTAAAATTCCTAAAGTATCCCAACAACCCACCTCTCCACTTTTGACTTAAAAATGGCCACATGTCCCTTTGTGGGCCTTAGGCATTCTTTTTACATTTTACGCTTTTTGCCATAATGCCTCAAAACACAAAAAGGACCCGCCTTTCCGCCTTTGACATTTCAAAGCATCAAAACACAAAAAGGGCCCACCTTTCCACCACCGCTTGTTTCATCCAATCAAAGATGTCCACGTATCTGCAGACGTCGGGACGAGGGGAATCGACACTCGTCATTCACGACTGTGGAAAAATAAAAATGAAAGGGAAAACCCCACCGTTTACGCCTGAATTTCAAATTGTTCTCCATGGAATGAGAAACTGCAAACAATACCATGCTCGACGTGATCCATAGCCAAAGAGAAGGATTGACAATGACATTCAAATGAAGGAAAAGATTTTCAAGGATCCAGAATGGGAAACAGAAAATACTTCAAACTGTGAAGAATGAAGAATTTTCAAGTGAAAAGGGCAAGAATAAAACCGAGCACCCATGACTTGAAAGCATGAATTTCTCCAGGTACCAACTCAAAATTCACAAAACTCGACTTCAAAAAGAGGGGGATTTTGAGGGCGACAACAGTCCCAAACGATCTATTAAGTGTTTAACAAACTTATTTGAATCAAACATACCAACATTTGGCCTTATCATACACCGAGCATGTGAAATCAAACCTTAAATGCCTTGAGATCACTACGTCTCCATATAGAAGATTTATCCTAAGCTCCCCCTGACATGAAGAGCTCATACACACCTTGAACAACCTTTACACACCTATAGGAACACCTTCTTCTTGTTATTGTAGCTTGTAGAAACTCATATATACCAATGTCATCCAACTTTTCAAAGGTCAAATATCTTTTCACCACAAGGAATCTTTACAAGTATCACAAGAACATGTAATGAAATTACTTGTATAATTAAGATTAAGAGAAACAATAGAACACCAAATAATATAATATTTCAGAATAATGATCTCAATATGCAATTAGAATAGCTTCACCACTTCGAGGGGGCAACCTCCAAACCATATATTAAGACTCAAATGCTCACATGATAATGAAATACTACCTATAATCCCTATATATACTATTCATATGTTATGGCCATCACCAAGGCTGACCTATTAAGCATGAGAAAGTATAAATGATATGGTAAGCCACAAGTCGGCTACTCATATCCTAATACAAGCAATAGGTTAAGGGTGTAGCATGCCCTTCCCCTTCAAACCAACGTTGTCCTCAATGTTGAATAATCCTGGATGTTCTGCAGAAAACCTTCATCCTCCTAGGTGGCATCTTCTATGCTCAGATTCTTCCACTTGATCAGATATTCCTTAATGTCTCTAGTTCTCAGCCTCTTAGTACGTGTTTGCATAATCTTCTCTAGCTCCAAAATGATTCTTCCTTCCTCGTCAAGTTCTGGTAACTCTGTCTGGGCTTCAAATTTCTGTCCAATAACCTTCTTCAGGCATGAAACATGGAATACTAGGTGTATGTGTGAAGATGGAGGCAACTCTAGTTTATAAGCAACACTACCAATTTTCTGTAGAACCTGATAAGGGCCATAATATTTAGGAGCAAGTTTGTTTTCATTTTTCTGTTGCTTTAGGGACATCTGTTTGTAAGGCTGGAGACGTTCAAAAACCTAGTCACCAATTTCAAAATGTCTTTCACTACGGTGTTGATCTGCTTGTTGTTTCATCTTGTTTTGTGCTAATGCTAAATTCTCCTTCAAACTAACAAAAACCTGTTGTTGATGATGAATGTGTTCCTCAACATCTCTGACCTTAGTTAGCACCCTCAAGGAGGAAGTGATAGAAGGTGGATGGTAACCATATAATGCTAAAAATGGGGTCATTTGAGAAGAGGTATGAAAAGATGTGTTATACCACCATTCTGCCAGTGGTAGCCATTTAATCCACCTTTCCTACTTATCTAATACAAAACAACGTAAATACCCCTCTAAGCATTTGTTGACCACTTCTATTTGCCCATTAGTTTGAGGATGATAAGATGAACTATGAGCTAGCTGAGTACCCAAACATGAAAATAATTTCGTCCAAAAATTACTTGTGAAAATAGGATCACGATCACTTACAATTATCTTTGGGGTTCCATGTAGCCTTTGAACTGTCTCCAAAAAATAATTGTGACTGTACTGGCTGCAAATGGATGTGATAGGGCACAAAAATGGGCATATTTTGTGAGCCTATCCACAATCACGAAAATAACATTCTTACCCTCTAAACAAGGCAATCCGGTGATGAAATCCATGGAGACCTCCTCCCATCTCTAGCTAGGAATTGGTAAGGGTTGCAATAGACCTGGTGTCTTAATTGTTTCCCCTTTGTTCTATTGGCACACTAAACACTCTGATACAAAATTTTGTACATCCCCCTTGAGTCCTTCCCAAAAGAATTATCTTTTTATTCTATGATATGTCTTAAAAAACAGTGTCCTCCAACAGGTGAGGCATGTAGCTCTGCAAGAATCTTATGCTTCAACTCAGAATCTTTACTCAAGTATAACCTATCCTTGTACCATAGGGCATTACCTTTCCACTCAAATTTGTTAGATGTCATAGATCCTTGTTTGATATTTTGTATTAGAGATTGTGTATCCTTATCTTGATTCCATTCCAATCTTACTTCATCCACCCAATCGGCCGTCAACATGGACATTCCACATAGTAAGGCATCTGCGGATGTATCCCTTTTGGACAACGCATCAGCTACTACATTTTCTTTACCCTTTTTGTATATGATTTCAAAATCATAACCCAACATTTTTTTACCCACTTTTTTGTTCCTTAGATGATAACCTTTGCTCCAAAAAGTATTTGAGACTATCATGATCAGTTTTTACCTTGAAGTGTCTACCCATGAGATAGGGCCTCCATTGCTTGACCACATGAAGAATAGCCATCATTTCTTTCTCATAGACAGGTTTGAGCAGATCTTTTCCTTTGAATTGATGACTCTCAAATGTAATTGGTCTTCCTTCCTGCATTAGAACTACTCCCAATCCTTGATCCTGAAGTGTCACATTCAACAATGAAGGTTTTTGAGAAGTTGGGAGTAGCCAAAACTGGGTGCTGCACATGGCTTCCTTCAGCTGCTCAAAGGATTTAGTGGCTACGTCTGTCTAATGGAAGGCATCCTTCTTTAGCAATGCGGTGAGTGGGGTTGCTTTATTCTACCATATCCCCCACACAAATCTTCTATAGTACCACTGTTAGTCCTAGGAACCCAAGAATATTTTTGAGATTTTGGGCCTTGGCCATTCCACCATAGCTTTGATCTTAAGGATCAACTTTGGCGCCTTCATGGGATATAATATGACCCAAGTACTCTACCTCTTATACACCAAAAGAACATTTGGATGGATTTTCATACAAAGTATGTTTCTCTAAAACTTCCAACATGTTATTTACATGTTGTAAGTGTTCTTCCCATGTCTTACTGTAAATCAATATGTCATCAAAGAAAACTATTACAAATTTCCATAAAAATGGCCTAAAAATAGTGTTCATCAAGCTTTGAAAGGTTGAGGGTGCATTTGTAAGACCAAAAGGCATTACCAAAAATCATAATGGCCCTCATGAGTCCTGAAAGCCATTTTATGAACATCTTCCTCTTTTATCCTAATTTGATGGTACCCAGAACAAAGATCTAATTTTGTGAAATAAACAGCACCATGCAATTCATCAAGTAAATCATCAATTATTGGAATTGGAATCTTATCTTTGATGGTGTACTTGTTGAGTTCTTGGTAACCTAGACACATCCTCCATGTTTCATCCTTCTTACGTACCATGACCACTGGTGAAGAATATGCACTCTGGCTATACCTGATGATACCTACCTTCAACATTTCCTCCACCATTTTCTCGATCTCACTTTTATGGGAATATGGGTATCTGTATGGTCTGATGTTAGGTGTTTGGCTCCTTGGAATCAAATGAATGGCATGATCATGATCCCTAACTAGTGGTAGTCCCTTTGGAATTGCATCAAAAATAGATGAGTGAGCATCCACAATCTTCTGAAGATCGAGTGGCATTGAAGACTCTGTATTTTGTACTTCTATGGAAAATAGCTTTGCTATAAAGCCATCCACTCCTTTTCTGAGAACCTTCTACATCTAATGAGAGCTAATAATCTGTGGAGACTTAGCTACCATCCCATTCAATTGTATTGTCCTTCCATCTGAATGAAATCGCATGAACAATTCTTGGAAATTCATCTCTATAGTACTTAAGGTTGTGAGCCATTGGACCCCAAAACAATATTTGCCCCTCCCATAGAAATAGAAAACATAGGTGAGTCTAACATGTAGTCTCCCATGGAAATCTTGATATTATGGCACTTTCTATGCACTTGATTGTCCCACCATCCGTAATCATAACTTGCATTTCTGGAGCTGGGTAAATAAAACAATTGAGACGGGTAGCTAACTTACTATTTATGAAGTTATGAATACTCCCCGAGTCAATCAACATTGTCACCTTCTATTTTTTGAGATAGCCAACAACCTTGAGTGTTTGAGGAGTACTAATACCTGACAATGCATGGCAAGAAATTGTAGGTTGGTGATCCTCTACTTCATCTTCTACTAGGTTCCTCAGCCTCTCCTATAATTTCAGCTTCCTCATCATCCTCATTACCTCACAATATAGAATAACTTCTTCTCGGTACATTTATGTCCCGTCCATATTATTATCACAATTAAAACATAATCCTTTTGCTCTCTTTTATTCCATTTGTTGAGGAGTCGAGTCTAATTGGCCTAGAAAATGAAGGGGAAGAGATACTATGGTCTCTGGTGTAAATGAAAGGTGTCCTCCTACTACTGAAAGAACTTTTTTCCTCTGCACGATGTGCCATGATAATAGAATCGAAAGCTTGATTGGATTAAACATACGTACCTCATGCTCGATGTGGTCCTTAAGACCCCAAGAAACAAGTCATTGAGATTCTCTTCTAGAATATTCTCCACCCTTAAGGATAGGTTTTGGAATTGATGCGCATAATCTTTGGTGATCCTGTTTGCCAGTAACTTTTCTAATTGAATAAAGTAGTTCTCTGAAACACTAGAACTATAGTGAAATTGCAACTCCTCGGTAAAAACTGTCCAAGTGACACCTAGACCATTCTTACGCCTCACGAGCACATAACGAACGACACCAAACAAATTGGTCAGGTTTAAGATATAGGGATGCTAATGTCACCTTTTATCCTGATGGTTTTTGATGTAACTCAAAGAAGTTATCCATTTGATTTATCTAATTCAGGGGATCCTTACCATCAAATTTGTGCATATCTACTTTCGACATCATGTTACGTGTTTGCGAAATAAGTTTGATTCTGATGGGATTGGAAAAGTGATCCAATATGGTTAGTTTGTCCATGATTTTGAACTGAAGGTCCTCCTTGGTTGATATGGGCTAGATTTGGGCCATACTTGGTTACCCTTTACATGTTGCATGATATCATCCAACCGATGATTGATTTGGGCTATGTCTCCTTTAGAGGCCATCTCAGATTGTACATTTCGCAACTCATACTCAAGTTGGCTCACCTTATGATCAACTGAGGTAAACCCTAGTGTTGAGGAATCTGTATTTACCCCTTCTGACTCCATCTCTTCAATCACTACCCCATCTTTTACGGGGTTTTACCAGAGAATGTAACAGATTCTTTTTGCTCTTGTGGAAGGCCCCGCCATGATGTCAAACCTTAGGGTTTAGGGTTTTGATACAATTTCGGCCGAACAGGAAAAAAACACAGAGAAAATACTAATACTATTTTTTTGAGATCTTTCCGAAAATGTAAAGAACTTGAAAATTTTCCACAATTTGCACCCTAGGGAGTGATTTTATGAAAAACCATAAATTTGTAATAACTTTTGCAAAATAAATCAAAAAAGTCTAAAATTTTTAGGGAACCTTACTTGAAATGCTTTGCAACTTTGGTAAAAATATCTCCCACCAATTTGCTCTGGTTCGCAATATGTGGCTGGAAACAAAAAATTAGGGTTTTTGCCCTAATTTCGGCCTAGATCGCAGCTCTGATACCACTTGTAATGAAATTACTTGTATAATTCAAATTAAGAGCAACAATATAACACCAAATAACACAATATTTTAGAATAATGATCTCAATATGCAATTAGAATAGCTTCGCCACTTCGAGGGGCAACCTCCAAACCATATAATAAGACTCAAATGCTCAAATGATAATGAAATACTACCTATAATCCCCTATATATACTATTCATATGCTATGGCCATCACCAAGGCCGACCTATTAAGCATGAGAAATTATAAATGATATAATAAAATGATATGGTAAGCCACAAGTCGACTTTTCATATCCTAATACAAGCAATAGGTTAAGGGCGTAGCGAACACTTCATTGAGCACCTTGAAATCTCAAAGGACTTAGACACACAACATACATGAGAAAACATTCATACTTTTCCCATCACACAACATTATAACTTATAGGTAGATGTTTGCTCAACATATAACATATAGAAGCAATAATCATGCATAAACACTCTTGTGGACATCTTTGGTTCCTTCAAGACTTTGTATATCATATCACAATAACACACGTCTCCATGGGCTTCATACCTATCCAAAGTGATAGGAACAACCTCTCTTACTTGTAGGAACTCATACTCTGCCTTAGACATATGTATATAGTACCTTGTAGCTTGGCACTCCTACACATGAAGAAACTAAATCACAAAGCACACCTTTTTGTATTACACACAATTTTCAAGAAACTTTGTATACCCATATAGCCTCTTCATAAGATATTAGGCTTATCAAAGAATGTAAAATGCCAAATCCATACCTGTAGGAGCTAATGTTCAGTTTGAGTTTATTACTTTTATATCCTTTGATAGTTTCCTTGAACACAGTCAGGGGTTTCATGAATTATAGTAGGTCTAAATGCACTTTGCTATGTTCTTGACCATCAAAGTTCCATAAGAAGCCTTCAACACATATTTCTATCTCACTAGAACTATGAGACTCCACCAAAAACACATTGTGCCTTCTTATTACCATTAAATTGTTTGCATACAGGTCTTACTACCCTTGATCCTCAAGAAACATACATGTCATTTGATGTACAAGCAATCATAATATTTTCTAACTTGATGGAGCCATTCATTTGAGCACACTCATCCTTTAGATCATCTTTACATACTCAGATTTTATATAAACCCAAAAGATGCACAAGAAGTGACCTACGAGGCAAGTCTCGAGCCTGGTCACACCACATGAAACATTAAGGTATAGACCTGTTGTCTTTAGACCATGCATCATCATGTTTTAATCATTCATAGACGTCATAAAATCACTCATGTCCAGATAAACTCAAATATTTCATGAAGATCATTACAAAACTCATTTATATTGTCAAATGCTCATCCAGAGTCTTCTAGCCCATGTAAGACTAAGAATCACTTATAACATTTGATGTACTAACCTCCAAAAATATATTAATCCATATTTGAACACCCATTTGAGCATGTTATCTTCCACAATCACCTTGTGGTCCCATTCTAAAAGAGACACTCCCATAGTTGTAAAAAGTGTCTGACACAGATTAGGTCTCTAGACACCATTGTCAATTTTCCAATATTGTCAAATATTCCAAGAAATGTACACCTTATTGTGTCTTAAAAACACCCATATCATTTAGTCCAACATGTCTAGATGATATGTACAAAATTTTAGCATTAGACTCAATCATTTACCCCTTCATATCTTAGTTTCCATCTATACCACTTACAAACACTATGAAAACACAGTCTAGGGAAAAGAACCTTCCAAAATCACCAAATTTTTCTTTCATGACCTCAAAATTTGAACATATATGATGAGAAAATCCCTTGAAAACATCTAAACACCTCATTCAATGGCTAAGGTACTTGAATACTCAAAATCATACATCTAAAACCTTTCTTTTTGTCTAGTGCACTCCTGATTTTGTCAAGTCTTGGCCACAGTTCACCTCTTGAAGTGATGTACTGATCAGAGAAACACTTAAATCACACTAGTCATCTTAAAACACATTCAAGATTCAACCTACAACCTTGTAAGATCATGACACATGACCCGATAACATACTCAAAACAAGAACTTATGGTGGACCCTTGAAATGACATTACAATACCTCTTAGGAAGAATGAATGCACATGAACTTAAGATGATCTTTTCTTACTTCAATGACACCTTCAAAGCTTCATACACACTATGGACTACTAGACACACTTGAAATATGTCATGGAAACTTATGAAAATATCAATATTCAGACTAGTCACCAGGACCTCTTCACATAACATAGACTCCTTCAACTACCATTGCAAAACTCAGACACCAAGAGCAAGAAAGAACATTTCATGACTTCAATATCACTTGACTACTTCAATAGACATGCCAATGAGACTCATGAATATACACATTCAACTTAGAGCAACCACAAACCAAAACCATGCAGAACACAGACCATAAGAACATCATATAAGGACTACTTATGACCACAAGACTGAGATCATGACATTTCTCACAAGAATAACCGATTAAATCCTTGACAACACACTTAGAGACACAAGATGACATACCTTATGCACATGGAGGAGGCATACTTTGACACAGACCACTCCCCCTCACACCAATGCTTCATATGCATTGATATACCTCAAAAGCATAGTGAAGGTATATGAACACCATAATGACCTAAAATAAGGTCTTGAATAGGTCCCAAGCCTTCTTGGGCATCTATAGAAACTCCTTCATCCTCTCTTTCTGATTCGAGCAACTGAAACACTTCTTCTTTCATTGACATCTGCTCTTGATGAGACACTATGGTCTCCTCTAGGTTCCCAAGTCCTTCTAGGACCATTTCATACACTTTAGGTCTTTTAACTCCATAGGCTTGTACTCTAGGACCTGAAGAACTCCTGATTTGACTTGAATAGGCTTGAAAACAATCCCTTGCAACATGACCAACTTTGTTACAGTTGTAACATACCATTGTATTTTTCTTCTTTAGCTCATGAAAGTGTCTAGATGGATCATTCATACAATCACTAACAACATGGCCTATCTTGTTGCATTTGAAGCATACAACATTCTTAGCATGATCATCTCTAATGTTTTCCATATGGAGTATCTCTAGGATCCCTTCTACACTCCTTAGCCCTATGACCAAATGCATTACATGTATAACAAAAACATTAAAAGACCTTTCATACCTTGAGGCATTAGGTTGCCTAATTTGCTTGATTTTCTCAATGTCCTTGATGTGTATCTCCTTCTTTCCTTCCTTGGTGCTTGGTTCTCCTACCTCCTTGCATGAAACCATGTCTTCTTTCTTCTTTGACTTCAGATTTTAAGCCTAAACCAACCTTGTTAAATGCAACCTTATGATTGCTCAAGAGATCATTAAGAGATTTAGTACTTTAGTACTTTCTTGAGAACTATCACCTCTTCCTCTTTGGATTGCAAATTTAGAGTCATGTTACTCATTTACAGCTCTAATCTTCTCAACGATTCCTCAATTTTCTCATAAATATCCCAAATTTTCCCTTCAAGCTCTTGTATCTTTGCTTCATACTCTTTGACTTGTGATGTCAACTTCTTGTTATTTTTTTCAACATGTTCAAGTTCAGATTGGACACATGCCAACTCAAGCCTTAAACCATCCTTTTCTCCTTCATCTTCTTTACAAGGATCGGGTAAAACATCACCCCACAAAGTGGAGCAACCACTAGAGGATCTCATAGCTTCTTTTGTCATGAAAATAACTTCATCACCTACATCATTGTGATTAGATTCAATCTCTGAATCAGACCTATCAACTTCACTACTTGCATTAGAGGAAGAATCCTCTTTCTTAGTATATAGACTCTTCTTGTTCTTCTTCATGAATTCATTCTTCTTGAACCCTTTCTTCTTCTTATCAAACTTATATTTTTTCTTCTCATGATCACTATCATGTTCATCATTTCTTTTCTTATCATGTCTATGAGGACACTTAGCAACAAAATGACCTACTTTACCACATGTAAAACATTTAAAAGGAAGTTTACCTTTGTACTTACTAGTTCCAAGTGTCATTCTTCTAGCAACCATGGAAAATAGCTCTTCATCATCAAGCTCTAATGTGGTATCTTCATATTTAACCTTTTTGTCCTTATCCATCTTCTCCATTTTAAGGTTATCTCTTTCTTAGCAGGTTTAGAATCAATTACCCTCATCTCATAGGCTGTCAAAGTGCCATGTAAATCATCCATCTTTAGCTGAGTCAAATCCTTAGCTTCTTCTATGGTAGACACTTTAGAGTCAAAATTTGAAGTTAAAGACCTCAACACTTTTTGAACAATTACTTCCTCTTTTACTTCTTCTCCTAACCCTTTCATACTATTGACAATCTTTTCAACTCTAAGAATATATGTTACAATAGACTCATCATCACTCATCTTAAGAGATTCAAACTAATTTCTGAAAGTTTGAAGCTTTGCAATCCTTACCTTTGAGTCACCTTCATAAATAACTTTTAGTTTTTCCCATGCTTCCTTTGCATTTTTGCAATGCATCACTTTTCCCATCTTAGATTCTCCAAGACCACTTATGATGGCATTAAAGGCTTTTGAATTATTGGTATATGCCTTATTTTGTTCTTCAATACTTGGAGGAGTGGTAGGAGGAGTATAAGCATGCTCCACAACATCCCAAACATCAAACCCTTGAGCCATGATGAATTTATTCATCCTCAAGCTCCAAAACCATAATTCACTCCATCAAATAATGGTGCCTTTCCAATGACTAAGTTGCTCGCCATATTGTGCTTCAAGGATCTCCTTTCAAGCTTGTCAAACTTCTCCAAAAGGACCTGCTATGATACCAATTGTTAGAAGCACAATGGAATGAGAGGGGGTGAATCAGTCCTTATAAAACTTTAAACCAGATTTCATATTATTCAAACAACCACAAATTCACTTATCCAATGATTAATGTGTGCACATCATCAAATATCAAATATGCAAGCAACCATGAAACATAGAATCAACACATGAACACAAGCTGTAAGCGGAAAATATTTTTATTGATATGTTTCAAATTTAGTCAAGTACAAACCCCAGAAGGAGCACCAACCCCTAGTTTCGTATAGCACCAACCCTATAAGGAGCACCAACCCTTAATTTTGTGAAACACCAAATCCACAAGGAGGCTACAACCCCCAAGATGATCAAGCACCCACTCAAATACCTTATGAAGATATGATCTATAATTTTTTTCTTCCAAAACTGATGGAGACCAAGTATTCAACTTACACTTCTTCAACCCTTCACTTAAACCCTAGGTGTCCAATCATTCACAAACAATCACTTTCTTCACTTCTCAAGCTTCAAACACATGCACACGCACTTTCTAATATTCCTCAACCTAAAAAAACTTTATTCAAACTCAATTCATGCTCCAACACCTAAAAATATCTCACACCTAGGTCGCACACCTTGCACACACACAACTAGCTTGCAAAAACACCCAAAACAATGCTTTTATAAGCTCCTCTTGATTTCAAATTCAAACACAAAATTTTTCCCTCCTTTGGCTTAACCCATACATCAAGGAAACATCCCAAATTTTAATTACAATAGTCACAAGTGACCCAAGTAGGTCGGCCTAGCTAAAAACCTCATTACATGTGCCAAAAATGGCTCAAAACCCCATGGGCACAAAGTTAAAAATTCCCTTACATCAAAACCATACATAGTCATGACCCATAAAACCTTACACATGATTAAAATATAATTTAACATTCATACATGGTCACAATTTATCTCAACCAATCAAATTATTTCATTTAATGGGCCCATACTCTTTGTACTTGTCAAAATTGTTGTTTCCTACACCCTTCAACACTTTCAGAAACTTCATTAAGCCAAAAAATCACTTCTACTCATCAAAACCATACCATGTGACCAATTGATGGAATTTCCAGAATATGTGGAACACTTCTAAGCAAGTTAGAAGCCTTGAATCAACTACCTGCTCAAACCACAACCACTTTTGTCTTCATCAAATCAACCTACCAAAAAAGTTATTTCCAAAGATTAGCTCATAAAAAAATTTATATGAAAATTAAACAAATATAAATGAATTAATTGGATGCTAAATTAACCCCTATTCACATTCCAGGTGATATCAAGCATCAACTAATCCATCTCATGCTTCAAACAACTCAAAACTTTCAACAAAAACACATCATGTCTTGCCTTTGATAAAAACCTTCCTATCCAAAGAATGACCTTGAAACCTCATAAAAAACCTCATCATGAGACAATCCTTATATCACTAGAAATATATATTAATCCTCTTTACAATTTTTTTATCATCTCAAAATTCCACCTGTAGCTCTAGTTATGACCATTTTACTGAGCATTACTTTTTAAGGCCTCAAAACGCCCTTTGACCAATCAACCTGAATGGACCTCATTTGACCATGTACCTACATGAACATGTCCTGAAACCTCCATGGAAATCAATATCATCTCACATAAATTCCATAACATCAATTTAGCTCATACCTCATTTGGACAATCTTGTCCTAAAACACCCTTCTTCTTCGAAATGCCCTATTTGAGTGGGGCCCACTCATCACCATGACCTTTACCATACATTTTTGAAATATAAGAGATTCCTCTACATAATCCAATCAAAAATTTTAATGAATCAATCAAAATTGGATCACTATACCTCTTCTTCTGTAAAATGCCCCTAGTTAGGGTTTAACTAGGGTTTTAAACCACTTTATCTTCTTAACATTTGTTCATAAAAACCTAACAATGAAATGACCTAATTATTTTTGTAAAATATTCTATACTCACCATATAAACATCCTTGAAATCCACAAGGTCTTGCGCAAAGCACACACTTCAAGGTGAGCATCAGAAGTTCCAACTCAAGCTAGAATGTCATTAGATTTTGACCCTGTCTCACAAAAACTGATATAACATGCAAAATACACCTCATGAAAACCTAAATTTTTTCCAAAGCACCATGACACATCCTAAAAACATATCCAATCATCATAATGTCATAACCATACCTCAAACTCTCCAGACCTCTCATTTTCATAGCTTCACCTTAGGGATTTACAATGTAGAAGCTAAGGTCAACTGAAAGAACACGGTAACACACCATGAAATCACTGAAAATGACTCAAACATACCTAATACACCATAATACACCTGAATACATTCATCCATGAGCTCATGTACCTCTAAAACTCAAACTCACTCCTCGTAGCATCCATGTATCACTCCAAATGAGCGGTTGTAACATAGTGAAACACACGTATCTACACCATGGCACTTTGTTTTGAGTGCCCAAACACTCTCCAAACATGATATTCATCATGGAAACATGATTCTCAAGTAACCAAGAATCTTATATCATCATGAAACATCACCTAAGGACTGAATAGGCTTGCAAGAGCAAACAATCCTCACCGAATCTCACTATATTATCAAGTACACATCTGAATCATCATGCCAACATCACATACATCATCATCTGACCCTAATAAATCATCCAATTTTTCATTAATGTGGTTTTGCATCAATGACAACACCTAATAAGACCTCATGTCAACATATAAAACCCCGAGCAAGAGGGGTGGATAAGAAGAATTAGTTGATCTCTGAGAAATTTGGAATTGATCTGGGCAAGTGAATAACTCGGAATAAAGCGTAAGAAATTTCTTCAAAGCTCACTTGAGGTTTTGGACTCGAACGATGCGGGACAGAGGCACCCACGGGAGGCAAGAGCACTGAGCGTTGTTGATTGGATCTAGGCATTAGTGTCCAGGATAGATCTGCAGATTTGGTTCTTTCGGGGCCGAGATGATGTTCGATGACCTTTTTGTCTATCACTATAGATTCATTGTTTGATTTATGAATGTACATGTAACTGCGAAAGAAAGTTCACCTACGCATACCCACAAACCACATCGGACCTAAAAGGAAAATTCGAATTAGAATTCAAAGCGACCCAGTAGTCGCCCGAAGAGTGAACTTACAACCGAGTGTTGCACTACATCTCGAGACTTCATATAATTATGTGTGATAGTGTGTGTAATGATGCCCTAGGACTCTATTGTGCAAGTTGCACACCAATGATAGCGGGTTAGATCTAGAATGTTGCGGATGTATAGAATATGTGTGATGGAATAGAATAAACTTCCTCTCTTATGTTGTGTACGCAAAAGAATGCAACCCTTGTTCCTTGAATGAGTTGATAGATGGATGCCTTTGAAGTGCTCTTATGGCTTTAGATGTAAGCTTAGGTGGTAGTATTAATGCTTTGTGCTTAGTCCCTTATTTTGGAGAAGTAACTAAGTATATACATGATTCCCTTGTTTGAATTTCATAATTGACAAGCCGAAAGGTGAGCCATAAGTTAAAAAGATGCCCAAAAGATAAAAGAGACCCAAAAGAGTGAGAGAAGGTGAGAAAGGGTCGGGAGCACCCGGGATGGATAAAAGTGCACAGGCGCTAGTGTCTCGAGGTCATTAAAGATAAATCAATCAAGTTTTAACAGGGTTGTAGGATGTGTAAGACCAAAGAGACATAAGAAATAAAGAAAAGACGCCAAATATAGTTGTCAACCCCTAGTTTTCTTGCTTAGGAATCATGTATAAATTAGTATGCTTTAGGACCTATAAATGCACCTCGGTGCATAGATTTTATGTCTACACATGGCTGGCTTGTAGTGTTGCATGTTCTTTTATGGGATGTCCTCCTCATCAAAATGGGGAAAACACCACAATCCACCATAATTGTCTCCCATCTAAGTCTGAACAAAGCTAGGAGATGGACATAACAAGTTTACAAGTTGTCACGGCCTCCCATTTCTTCATGATAAAACATTTGGGGGTGGGCACTTTAGGCGGGATAACGGTATTTTACATAAAAGCATGGATGTTTGGGACAATAAAAGGTTTTTGAAGCGAAGTGGGTTAAGATAGGGCTTAACATGTGTTTAGAAGACTAAGAGGGTGTCACATGTGTGGGAAGGAGGGGGGAAGGATATGGATGAGATCCATTGCACCAATTTGAACATGTCTCTTCTTTATCTCGAATAGCTATGTCAAATATCTCGAGGAAGACAACTACCCCCCGAGAGATGAATCAAGATGACAAGATCGTGATCAATGGATCTCGGGTAGAATAAGAATGTCATGCCTAGTACAAATCTCCATTATTGTGTAATTCTATCCCAAGTCTTTATGGATATTGTGTTGAAGTCAAAAACATACTCCATGCATGCTCGTTTTATGATGTTGAGATGTTTCAAGAGAGATATGACATTTTTGGTATCCTCGAACTAGTTGTTCAAATTTTCTCCCAACTAATTCCATGTAGGGATTGATTTTTTACCTAATATTTTGTACCAACCTAGAGCTTGTCCTTTGAAAGAAGAGCATGGAATTATGAGGGATACATTATCCTTTATCATATTATGCATCACACATAGATTGGCCACATCTTGGATATTGTCAACATGGCTCGTTGAATCATTTTTATAAAGAGCGAGAAAGATTTGAGGGTTTTTTAAGAATAGGATCCCATTACTACAAATGAAGAGAGCTACCAGAAGATTGAAAAGGGGATGTAAGAACTCTTAGAAGAGCTATGGAAGGATGAAAATCATTGAAATGTGGAAGGGTTGGGACATGTTTGTATAATAGAGGATGAATTCTTGAAAAAATGGAGTCGTTGGGTGATAGGGCGTGCTTCAAAAAGTTGGCAAAGTCAAGATTCTCACTAAAATATTGATTAAAAGTTAAAAATAGGGGCTTTGTGTGATATTTTCAACAAAAAAATCCTTCTGTCCCACCAAATGTGCCAAAATTATTGGAGGTTAAAAGTGTTCAATGTGTGAATTGAGTTCACTATCAACACAAGAGATTTATTCACAAGTGTGGGACTTGTGTAGTGAAGAAAACCTCTAAAGAGAGTTATTCCTCATCTATCTCACTCCTAACACTATCACAAGTCTATTTACTCAAACATTGTAGGGAAAAGGGGAGAAGGAAAAAACACCAATAGAAAGTTGATGCTTGAGAGAAACATAGATCTTCCTCCACTCTATGTTTGAGGATAACATAGTATGTTAGGTGAAATAAAATATAGTCCCCACATACACAATAATAGTATATAATAGTTAAAACAATTTACGAGATAAGGAGACATTAAAAAGAGTAGGACAAATATAAGCCACAACTTCATACTTACTCAAATATACATAATTGTATTAACTATAAAATGGGGTTGTGATGTATTACATTTCATCAAAATAAATGATAAAACACCAAAAAAAAACAAATATGGGAACTCAAGAAATTATAAAGAGATGAAGAGTGGCCATAGAACTAAGGGATAAAAAAACTCACAAGGTCAAAAAGTGTTATAACATAACAAAATTTTCTCTTTATAGAAGAAAATGGAGGAGAAATAATATTTTAAATAAGGGAAGGAAATGTAAATAAAGAGAAAAGATCATCCCACGATGTATTAAATCTAGGATTACGCATGTGCGGTGCATATAACGAAGATAAATAACCATATGGAGCTATAAGTATCTTGAAATTTCATGTGGAATGTAAATTCATTGTATTGGCCAACTTCCATTTCATCGGGTAGATCATTATGTTATGCAACCAAGACAAACGCCATGGTAAGCTCATAGCTATCATGACTTCCTTTGACACTAAGAGTGGTTGTGGAAATCAATGCAAGATGACATTAACCGAATTCTGACATAGAAAGATAAGAAGTATGGATACAAGTATATGGTAGCATGTTTGGAATGGCACGAGCTAAAGATAAACTTTGTAAGGGCCTCAAGTGAGCTGAACAATGTGGAAGAAGTAATGTTGCATCTAAATATAACCAAAGCAACAAGGCATATGTCACAAAATTATTTGCGAGGTTAAAGAGAGTTTTGAAAACAATGTTTAGTGTTTTATAGCTCATTAAGAATGACCATCTAAAAACATAGTGTTTCACATAAAGGAGAGAGAATTTTAGGTGTTGACAAGGTAATACAGCTTGGGAAAAAAACTTTGTGGCAAATATGGTGCTTCGTAGGTGGAATTAACACTTCACGAGACCCGTAACGTGGTTTATAAGTGATTCACAACATTATAAGGTACACATAACTTTAGAAATCATTTGAAGAAAAGTGTAATATATTATGGCTTGGAACAATGTCGGGCGGCTTAGGTAGAGCATCGTGCCTTCTGTAAGAATTTACTTGAATTTTTGCAAGTTGACAACATATCATGATGGAAATTAATAATTGGTAGTGAGAATGATGCATGAACATCAACTCTCAACATGTAAATATGAATTATATAATCAAATTTAGTTTTATGGAAGAATTCATAGGTCTTGGGGTCATAAAGGGTCTATTAGGTAAGTTAGTTGAGTTCAAGACCTTCATGAATTTGAAATTTCCATTTTCCCTCCAAGTTGCAATTTTGAATATTGGAGATAGTTTTGGCTTGTTCTAGCATAGTAGTATGCAATAATGGGGTATCATGATATGAAATAAGCTTGTAATAAGCCTTGTTAGGATTTAGGAGACTTAGTTGGGTTAGGATGGTGAACTAAGGCTTAAATCCTAGTGAACTAGACACAAATTAGTGCTTCTAATGATGTAATAAAGAACAAATATGTCATGTAAAAGGCTTAGAAGTCCAAGAATCAGTTAGATTCGAGCTAGGAGAGATTATTTAATCCTTTGTAACTGTCTTTCACATCATCATTCGAATAATCAATAATGAAAGTGAACTCCAAGAAGTTTGGAAGAGAAAATTATGTGTGCACATAGTTTAGTGTTGGTGTTTTATGGTGTTGAGCACTTTTGTGGCTGAAAAAAAAGTTTGTGCATGCAATAGGTTGATAATCATAGTCAAGAGAGTGAGTGGGAGATTTAAGAGGCTCATTTCATGCAATTTGAGGTCCTTAAGGTAAGAGATTGTTATTTTCCTTTATGCGATGTATTGTGAGACAAAACTCCCGCTTCTAAGGAAAAGAGCGGTGAGACTTATAATTATTCACATGTTTAGCATCATTTTGAACCGTCTTGGTAAAATTTTAAGCTTCAAGGTGTTAATACATTCCTCATTAAGGAATTTGGGCTCTTGAAACATGTTTTAGAGATTTTCATAGCATTATTTGCCTCCTTGGGTTATCAGTCAAACCCTTATTAGGGTTTTGTGGAGAAGAATGATTTGAGGGATATGAGACTTTAGTGAAGCCTTGAGAAGACTAAGAAAGTGCTTATGAGCCTTATTATGAAGGAAATTGAGGAATAGAATCTCTAAAAACTCTCATAGACGAAGAAATAGGTGACAATCACAAGTTGAAACTTGTAAGTGCTTATCTCGTGATGAAAGAACAATGTTGCTACAAACCATAAACATTTTCATATTAGGTAAGAAGTCATGTCATCACCAATCCGGCACTATGATAATTCTTCACCAGGGAACTCCTCGTCTATGATTATTTACTATGCACACCTTTAGTTTGGTGGATGTAATCTGAAACAAAACAACAAACATAACACAAGAATACCATCGACTATGATAAGATAGAATGATGACAAATCTGAAATATCAAAGTAAATTATAATATTAACATGAAATTGTTACAATCTCACCCATGAGGTACTTCAAGTGTTATTGACTTCACTTGCCTTCCACCAATACTATGGGAAAAACTTTACAATTACACCTCTTAATGGTTTCTTCAACACACCTTTAAACTGATGGCTTCCTTTACACACTTCATACAATATTTCTCACTACTTCCTTCTATGCTAAATGAGGGGGTGGACTCTTTATTTATAGAACTTCCAGGTTATCCATCTTATCTCTAAGATAAGATAAGAAATCCACTGACGAATCATATTCCATACCTTAACTCTTATCTCGTACATGTAAGCTTATCTTTTAAGATAAGATAAACCTTATCATTTCACATGGGTTCCACATTTTTAGACTTTTTACAAATAATATAATACTTTAGACTTTAATAACAAAATATTTATGACCTCACTCCTTGTCCTTATTACCAATATAATATTTCTAATTCCTAATCATGTAGACCCTACTTCTCTACTTATCCCAACTTTGACATTTTAACATTACCGGACCACTTACGACAAATATTTACTTTTTACATCATTCCTATTGTACTTTGACTATTATCATACTCGACATTATTGGCATGCACCGCATCTTGACCGTGCCGTTATCTTCTATCAGTACTACTACTAATTACACTTAACAACATCCTATTCCTAATACATACATTAATGAAATAGAAATTACGGAGGAAAATTTTAGTGTCGACATCTTCCCCCTTCCTAGCTTCTACTCCATCCTCGGAGTAGACTATTATGGTGCTTGGAAAATCTTCAACTTGTCGTGGTTGACCCATTTCGTAATGGGAGTGCCATCCAATTCCTCCATTTTGTAGGGCCCCATCCATTTTGGAAGAAATTTTCTCTGTCTTCTTTTTTGTATCTGGAATCATATACTAGAACCAAGTCATTCACATGAAATGGAGACCAACGGATCTTTTGATCAAAGTATTCCTTCTACTTCATTTTCTTCTTATAGCTTGTATCCTTAGCTATTTCCCTCATTTCCTCTAGCAAATGAAGATGTACCAACCTTTCTTTTACTGAATCACTTTCATCCATTCTTTCATTTTCCATTACTTTGACCATGGAAATATCAAACTCAATAGGAAGAACTGGATCAATGCCATAGGCCAACTGAAATGGGGAGTATCCTGTTGCTGACTTTGATGTTGCCCTATATGCCCACAATGCTGCATGAATCCTTTTATCCCACTTATGTACTTGCAAGGTTGCATCTTTTGCTAGAATTTGACACAACACAAAATTTGTTCGTTCCACCTGTCCATTTGTACTTGGCTTGTATGTTGTTGCCTTCCTGTGCTTAATAGAAAATTTATTGACTAGGGCTTCTACTACCTCATTAATGAAGTGGCTTCCTTGATCTGTTACAATTTCTAATAGACAACCAAATCTGGTGACAATGCGTTCATATATGAACCTTGCCACCTCATCCATGGAAGTTGTTTTCAATGGCCTAGCTTCAACCCACTTGGTTAAATAATCTGTGGCAACTACAATATACTTATTTTGGCGTGAGGTAGTTGGAAGTGGACCTACAATGTCTATTCCCCACTTTTCAAAGGGACCAAGTGGAATAATAGGACATAATAGAGCCGATGAAGTCTTACTGCTACCATGTATTTAACAAATATCACATGTCTTACAATAATTATAACAATCTTTAAAAAGAGTGGGCCAGTGATAACCTGCATCCAAGATCCTTCTTGTTGTAAGTTGTCCAGAGAAGTGCCCTCCACATGTACCATTGTGAATTTCTTCTAGCAGTTCCTTCCCTTGATCACGTCCAACTGCCCTCTTGTACTATCCATCAGGTCCTATTCGAAATAATACTCCATATAGAATATAATATGGACGATGGCTTGAGTAATATTTCTCTTAGTCTTTGCATTGACACCATCAGAAACTTGAATTCATTCGAGATAATTCCAAATATCTATGTATTAACTAGGGATTGTGTCGAGGGATAACAATGCTTTGCATCGGGAAATCATCATCATCACAAGATGATCCTAAACCATCATAGGCTCGAGAGAGTGCATCTGCACTTTGGCATGCTTCTTTCCCGGCTGCCATAATATCAAATTCAAATTCTTGTAGCAAAATTATCCATCTTGTTATCCTCCCGATGGGTTAGGCTTATTAATGAATATATTTTAGAGCACGATGATCTCACATTCTGACTATAAATTTCTGCCCTAAGCAAGTAATTTCTAAACTTCTTTACAAAGAAAATGATAGCTAGAGCCTCTTTTTTAGTTACATGATAATTTACCTCAAGACTTTGCTCATTTGTCTGCGCTCCCAAAGTAAATTGAATGTTCATTCCCATTTTCATCCTTTTGGCTCAAATTACTTCCTAGTGCTTTGCATCGGAGGGCATCGGTGTACACAATGAATGGCTTGCTCCAACTCTGGATTCTTTAAAACAGGTGAAGACACTAGGGGCTTCCTTCGCTTGTCCAAAAGCTTCATGTGCCTTATTTCCTGGTTCATAAGTAACATCCTTCTTCAAGAACCGAGTTAGTGGTCATGCAATCTTTGAGAAATTCTTGATGAACCTTCTATAGTAACCCACATGGCCTAAAAATGATCTCAACTTACTTCTATTCATAAGAAATGGTAAATCTTTGATTTTTGAAACTTTATCGGGATCGGTACAATACCATCTCTTGATATAACATGCCCTAACAAAACACCTTTAGAACATCCAAAGACACACTTTGTAGGGTTTATTGAGGCTTGTGCTTCATCTAACCTTTGAAATGTTGTCTCCATTTGTGCGGAGTGGTCTAACTTGCTCCTATAGATGTAAAAATCATCCGAAAATACTCGATGAAGGTCTCATGTAGGGTTCGAACACCCTATTCATCAAACACCGGAATGTTGCTTTGGAGCATTACACAACCCAAAAGGCATAACTCTATAAGCAAACGTTCCCAAGGAGTGGTAAACGTGGTCTTCACCGATCTTTCTCTGCTATACGGACTTGGTTGTATCCGCTATATCCATCAAAGAAAACTATAACACTCTGGCTAGCTACTTCGTCCAAGATCGATATGAGAATGGAAGAGGGTAATGATCCTTCTTTGTTGCCTTATTGAGCTTCCCCGTAATCAACACAAATGCGTAGCTTCCCATTCTTTTTTATTGAGATCACAATGGGAGAAACCCATTCGAATTCTCCACAAAGAAATATGAATCCCGCATCAAGCAACTTATCTATTTCTTCTTTTACAGTCTTGGAAAAATTAGGATTCATTCTATATGGCATTTACTTTATAGGCTTAGCACCATCTACCAGCTCAATAGAATGTTCTACCCAACTTACTTGACGGAGTTCCTTGTAATCAAAGGTGAATATGTGTATGTACCTTCAAAAGAGATGGAGGTAGGATTCCTTCTCACTCTCCATCACAAAGCATCACCAATCTTTATTTGTTGGAGACGATCATCAACTTCTTCTTCGAGATAATTTTATGGGGTCACGAGTCGGTGTGATCGGAAGGATATCCATGATGAAACATCAACCTCACTTTCTTCATCTTCTGTCCACTTCACTGGTACTAGAATAATTAGAGGATGTCCAATCATCAGTTTCATCACTTGAATCCACAAGTTCTACCTTATGATGTCGAGGGATCACATTTATCTTCACCCTCTCTCTACCACGTCCAAGTGTCATGAAGTCTTTATTTCAATAGTTTCTTGCATGAACTCTCCTTAGCCATGGTCTTCCCAACAACATTGGGTACGCAATAGTACCATTTTTCATCACCTGAAAGTCTACCACACATACAACACCCATAATAGATATTGCCACATTTGAAACTACACCTTCTGGTTTAGTTTTTCCCTTATTTAATGACCTTAACATAAGTGTTGAAGGGCGATCAATTTTTAAACCCAACATATTCATTACAGACTTGGTCATTACATTAACTGCAACACCTCCATCAACTAAGACATCATGAATTGAAATACCATTACATAATACCTCAGCTTGTGGAGCATAGGGATCCGCCTCTGCCTCCAAAACAGGGACCTCAACCTCCTTCCTTCGTTGAGCATTGAGTCCACTTCGCAACTCCCGCCTCTTCTCAAAAGACATAGCCAAGAGTTGACCATATGTAATATTTGTAGGCCTTTTGGACAAATCTTCCAAGATGGAGTATGGTCCTTGCCCTTGTGAAATCAGAAAATCCTGCACACCCAACTTTCTTCTCCTATGTTTCTTACTAGTTTCTCCTTTCATCTTCTTAGGATCATTTCCATCTTGATTATCTTTTTATTTCTTTCTTTTTGTTACAAACACATCTACTTCATTATTTATGCTCTTATCTACTACATCAAAATAATTCACAAGTGCTTTTCCTTTATCATTATCTCCTTTACTAGATGTAGAAGCTCTATCTGGACAATTATACTTATAATGACCCTTTTTATAACAACTATAACATACAACTTCATAAATATTTCTTTTTGGACCTCTATCTCCTCCCTGAGAACTAAATTATTTTCCTTGAAGAAGATTAATAGTTAACTAACCCATCTTTTTTAGCAGATCTTCATACTCAGTAGATGTACTAGGAGAAAGATTTGTGCTCACCGAGAGTGGTTGTGGATTCTAGAGCAAAGGTGCTAGTGTAGGTTCTACTTTAGCAACAATTTCTTTGGGCTCCTCTTCCATGCTTTCTTCTTGCCTTCTTGCAATCTCCTTTGCTTGTTCAATGGTAGCTGGGCGGTCATACTTCACTCGTTGTCTGATCTCTAGCTTCATCCCAAGAATGAAGTGCTTACATAGGAGATTATCCACGCCATTCATCAACCCATCCGCTAATCCTTCCTTTCGGATCTAGGCGTCGAGCTTTCTCCTTAGCTCTAGAACATGAGCATGATAATCCCTTATCTTCTCCTTCTCTCCTTGGGTTAGCTTTGTGATATCGATCATGAGATCTGCATATCTCTGTTGTTCACCAAATTCTTCAAGAAAACTTTTAGTTAATAAATCCCATGAGTTTTTCACATTATCACCTAGTGTTTCAAACCACCTAAGGGCTGAACCATCCAAAAAGGTAGGAAAAAATTCAGTCCATTGTTCCCTTCTTATAAGGCCATTACAAATACAAGATCGTTTAAACTCTTGAATGAAAGAGGAAGCATCTTCATTAGATTGGGCTAAAAAAACAGGAATCTTCCCCATTTTCAAAAGTAACCACAGTGAAATACCAACCCAAAAGTACAATCAACAAGACTTATGTGCACCAATAATTAAAATCACTATAATAGAAAATAGAAATGACCACGGTAAACTATGGTAAAACTTGACTTACTGCGGTAAAAACTGACTTTACTGTGGTAAACACTATTCACAGTTAAAAGTGAAGTTATTGCAGTAAATACTATTCACGGTAAAAAGTGACTTTACTGTGGTAAATACTATTCACAACAAAAATGACTTTACCATGGTAACTACTATTCACGACAAAAATGACTTTACCATGGTAACTACTATGCACAGTAAAAACAAGGTTACCCTCCAATTGATTTTTGACTAAGTGGGAATATCTCTTCAGACAATCCACCAACGAGGAATGGTCCCGACAACGGAACCAAAATGTCATCACCAATCCGGCACTATGATAATTCTTCAACGGGAACTCCTCGTCTTTATGATTATTTACTAATGCCCAACCTTTAGTTTGGTGGATGTAATCTGGAAACAAAACAACAAACATAACACAAGAATACCATTGACTATGATAAGACGGAATGATGACAAATCTGAAATATCAAAGTAAATTATAATATTAACATGAAATTGTTACAATCTCACCCATGAGGTACTTCAAGTGTTATTGACTTCACTTGTCTTCCACCAATACTATGGGAAAAACTTTACAATTACACCTCTTAATGGCTTCTTCAACACACCTTTAAACTGATGTCTTCCTTTACACACTTCATACAATATTTCTCACTACTTCCTTTTATGCTAAATGAGGGGGGTGGCCTCTTTATTTATAGAACTTCCAAGCTTATCCATCTTATCTCTAAGATAGGATAAGAAATCCACTCTGACGAATCATATTCCATACCTTAACTCTTATCTGTACATGTAAGCTTATCTTTTAAGATAAGATAAACCTTATCATTTCACATGGGTTCCACATTTTTAGACTTTTTACAAATAAAATACACAAAATATTTATGACCTCGCTCCTTGTCCTTATTACCAATATAATATTTCTAATTCCTAATCATGTAGACCCTACTTCTCTACTTATCCCAACTTTGACATTTTAACATTACCGGACCACTTACGACAAATATTTACTTTTTACAACATTCCTATTGTACTTTGACTGTTACCATACTCTACATTATTGGTGGCACCGTACTGATGGCGCCATTATCTTCTATCAGACGCTACTACTAATTACACTTAACAACATCCTATTCCTAATACATACATTAATGAAATAGAAATTACGGAGGAAAATTTTAGTGTCGACAGTCCTCACACTACTAAGGTATATGCTAATGCCCTAAAAAAACATGTATGAAGAATCTTGAATGGTAAGAGCATCATAGATTTGAATTGTATATAACAATTGGTGTCAAAGTACTACACAATATAATTTTTCCCAGTAAGGAGGTTAGATCCACAAGACAAGGCAAAAGGAGTCTAACCAAGGAGTGAAAGTTGGAAGAAATTACTTTGACACCCTCCATTGCAAAATTTTGATACTATACACTCCATGACATCATCTATTGACCACACAGATCAATGATAGTTTAGGGCACAGAGCCAAACCTATGGTGGAAGACCTAATTTGACAGTTTATAGGGAAGGTTTGAAGGAGTTTAAGGAAGGAATGAGTGTTTAAGATTTGAACTTGTCATCTTAGAAACATAAGGAAGGACATGTTATAAGTTTTACACCTTATAAAGGATACAAGCTTAAGTAAACTGTGACAAAACAAATAGTTTCAAGATGCGGTGCGGGGTTAGAAAGAGATATAAGGAAATATTTTGATAGTTGAGTGAGTTGGATAAATGAATGAGCCTGGAAACTTCTTATGTAACATGTGAATGATGTGGAGAAAAATCACCCCAAGGTGAATTAATGAATGATTAGGTCATAATATTTAAAATTTAATGACATTCATTAGAAATTCTAGTATAAGTGCTTAAGAGACCTAATTAGATGTCTACACAAGGAGAAACGAATGAAAGTTGTAAAATAAGCTAGCTTGAAACTTTGAACATAGAGAGTAGAGCTAAGTGGGTGTCGAAAGGGTGTCTAGACTATGAATTTATTTATTTAGCAAGTATTAGGGCTAGAAAACCTATTTGATAAGGATATAAGGAGCTTAGAAAGGCATATTTCCAAATAGTTGAGTTATTGACCTTCTTAACTGACTTGGCTCCATTTATTGATTGGAATAAGCACCTTGAAAGACATGTAGAAACATGGTCTAAGAATTGGTAAAGAGTTGTGAGGCCAAAAACCAAGAATTTGCATATTGAAGGAGATTGAGAGCTTGAGTTAGAAGCTAGCATTGAAGACTCAAAGAAACATAGTTTGAATTATTGATGTTTACTACATTGTGAATTGAGTTTGATTGTGACAAAGGTAACTACATCAAAGAATAAGGGTGAAAATGGACAAGTAAGAGATGGAAAAGTACAAGGGAATGATGGGTTAGCACTCTAAGGTATGAAACACACATTGGCAACTAGCACAACTCAAGAATTAGTGTGGATGGGTGGATTGGAGTAATTCGGTGGAATGCGGGCTCAAGGCAAAAAATATATGCAATATGGTTAGTTTCGGTGCTTTATAGATCGGTTAAGGAATTACAAGTATGCACAATACTTGACATATTGCAATAGTGAGTTGCAACATGAAAACATGCCTTAGGGGATGTGAGAGTGATGTGAAACAATGCATGGTAGTTCACAACCCACATAATAAAGAAACTACTTTCAAATTTGTGAAAAGAGATAAGTTCTCGGGATCTTGGGTCCTTAAAGAGCACAATGTTAACAAAATTGGCGGGATTGTTTTTGTGGGGAAACCCCCAAATTTGGAGACGAGCATAAGCTCAATAATCAATTCAATTGAACATATATGATTGTTACAAAGGTTACAAATATATAGAGATAATTATCCTAACCATTACTAATTAAGGATAGTTGTTCTAACCACCTATATTTTCTCCTAACCACTAACCATCCCTAAAATCTCTCCCACCCTTTATTCTCTCAACCTACAATTTCTATGTGATTATTACTCATGTAATAATCACTTACATGTATTATTCTCTCCACATTATATTCACACACATACAAAATAATATAATATAGAACACTAAACTTATGTGCACACTAATTATTCCTAACAATTTTAGTTAACAACAACTACTGCAACTTCTACATAATGTTACAATCATTTGCCACAACCTCCTCACATTATCTTTCGAAACTACTCTATTGTAATGTAATACAACTACCATCACCTAATATTATTAATATGACCAAGCAATAATGATATAGGTTTGATGACCTCTATGATTATGTTTATCATCAATGTTGCGGACATTTGAAATCCAATAGCTTATTGACAACAATTCCATCTCCATACAAGATCTTGAGCCATTTTCTAAAGTGATATTTTCTCAAACTAATTCATGTATATGCTTATTTGTTGAAATATTACCCAATGATCTTGAAACAAATAAGTCATACGAAGTTTACATGGATTATCACATAGTTGCTCCTCCACATAACTATGTGGTTGATGCCCATTTGATTGATAATATCATTAGTGTTACACATAGTACATAATCAACTATATTGGTTGATTACATTCTCTAATTTCAAAGATTCATTATGATGAGGATGAAGCATCTTGATCTATATTTTCATTTGCACATATGTGAATTCATATCATATTCAAAGTGTTAAGGTGAACAATAGTTATAGCCATAAAATTTGCATAATGGAACTTATTGCATCTCTTGTCTACACCACATAAGACCTCGTAAGCACTACTTAGAAAATCAAGGGCTTTGATGGAAAATGAAAACAAATAATTTGATGCATAGTTTTACCGATGTAGGTTGGTCCTAAAAGGACTGATACTTCATTCCTTGTAGTTTTATTCAAACAAGAAAATCAATATGCTACTCAATTACCCCTTGTACAAGTGATATGCACATTACTCCCTTGACATTGTATTGATGCTTGAAATTTATACATAAAAACATGATAGTGACTATCCCTAGCATACCATATGAGTATTATGTTCACTCTAATCGACACCTCCTTTAGTACCTACCTATTTTCTTGTGTTTTTCATGGGCAAAATTCATTAGAAAACAAAACAACCATACTATAGTTTCAAAAAAATCAATGTTACTCCTTTCCAAGATGCCCCAGTGTCAGCCTTTTCCCCGTGTCAGTCCTATCCTATAATTCAAATTGTCTATATGTGTTTTACATCCATTCCCTAAGTTATTTAGGAATAAATGTTCATCAAATAACTTTTGGAGCAATCTCTCTAAAAGCATAATTTCAAGCAATCTTGAGAAGGGCTATCATCGGTCTTCCCGAGGCAAGTGCATAACCCCGGAGTGGATTAAAGGCTAAAATTCATTAAAGAGGAGAATTCAAGATCCAGGAACATCAAGGAACATATTTTGGAATATTCTGGGAAGTTTCGAGGTTTAGGAGCCAGTTCACTAAAAGTGGGTTTTTGAGGCCGAAAGAGCTTGCACCGCAAAAGAGTACATGAGCTTCAAGAGGTGATTCTAGGAGCTTTAAAATGAGTTTTTAACTATAAAATATATCACTTGAAATCATTTTCAACCCTCTACATGGTGGAAAAATAGTTCAATACAAAACTCCATACATTTTTCTAGGTAGTTCATTCTTTCCATGCACCGTGGGCAATCCCGAGAAAAAAGGAGGTATTTTAAGGTTTTTCAGTCATAATCAAGGCATGGGACCCATCCCATACTTCTAAAAATTAATTTTCCATACGAAATCATATAAATAAGTGTGCAAAAACTCATCCAGGAGCTAAAGTTATGGTCATTACAAGTTCCGCCCAAGGTAAGCATTACGATACTTAGTTAGATTTTGGCATGCCACATTGCAGCATGAGGCCAAGGCACATTTTTATGTCCTCTTCATCCCTCACCAAGGGGAAAAAGGGGGAAGAAAAGGCACCATCCCCCTTTATGCATGTTGATCACCCCATGTGAAAGAAAGGAACAAGTGGCAACACCGGGTTAAGGTATATAGTCCCAAAACATGGGTATAATGGGGTATAAAAAATTTCCTACCCCCATTTCACCCTCGTGTCACACACATGATTGTTTGCTAGCACCCAAGAGCTCATTTTTAACCCCCTTCTCCATTTTCCTCGCTCCAATGAGCATGTGACGTGTGTCAAGAAAAGGCTAAGGGACATTTTATTCAGCAACTATTGTCTCATTCCAAAGAAACAATAATGGAAGAAAAAGGCTCCCTCCCCCCTCAAACCATGAAAATGCTATAAATATGACACTTAGTGTATTTTTGCTCATTCCCTCCACAAATCTCCATACGCTGCGAAACTCGCGGATTTTTTCCTAGAATCTTGCACTCATCATTTTCATCCTCCACCATTTTCTTCCATGCTCTAGTGATTTGAAAGAAGAAAAATAAGAAGAAATCCAAATTTTGAAGACGAAAAAGATATTTTTGGCCTAAAATGACTTGAAACCCGTGAAGGAGATTTCTTCATATCTCATAAATTGGTGCACGAATATTTGCAAGGCTTTTTACAATATTCAAGTTTTATAGGAACCTTGAAGCTCAAGAATTTTTTTCGCATGCATGCTCTAGATTTTTGTAAAGAAAGAAACCCCAGTTTCCCCGTGACAAAATTTTGAAATTTAAAATCTCTCATTCCCGATATTGAGTAGACTTGAAATTTTAGAGGTGCACTAAAGAGAAAAACCCATTTAAAAAGTGTGGTTTTGTTGAAAACCAAGGTCTAGAACACCACTTTCTAAAAATAGTAAGCCTCCTATATAGGCACTTGCTATTTTTAGTAAGTCATCACAAAGTCGGTTACGATGAAAGCAATGTGCACTAAGGTCATCCAGAAGGTCAACTTGAGTGATCGAAGCCGAAAAGGGGTAAAATTTACCACTTACTAAAAATAGTAAATCCCTTTCTCAAGTGCGGGAAAGTGTCTCTAGAACCATGAAATTCAAGTTTGCGGGATTCAAGTTAGTCGGTGCTCTCTCATCGAGTATGCGAAGTGGGGAGAGTGATGTCACCCATATGGATCTCAATAATCTTAAAGCACGCATGTTCGACCACCCTAGAAGCCTATTTAAGACACATTATTCATGAATGGATTTTATGTAGCGGTGTCTACCTTGTATCTATGCAAAGCATTGAGTTGGTGCTAACATGCTCACATCACTATGAAACTAAGACAAGAACCATTCATGTCGATGATGGTTCAGGCTATGGCAAAGATGATCGCTCCCAAGGTTATCTTATACACCATGTAGATCCCTAACTAGAATAACATGGTTTTCATATCAAAAGAAATGGAAGTGAAAGAATGGAATGACACGGATTCATCCTTGCAAGGTCTTGCACTGGGATAATGGTTGAAATCAGAAAGAAAGCCCTCCAGAGTGCCAAAATCCCTCTTGCAAAGTGAGTTTCACAAAGGATATTATGATGTAATTACCCTTCTCAACTGGGTGATGGGAGAGTAAAACACGAGGGATTTCCAGGAGTTGATGGCACTATTCATGGTGACAATCATTGAAGGAAAAATAAAAATAGGCTGGGCCGAGATCATTAGTGAAAACTTGTACCACCAATTGCTCTAAGTGCCCGCTTACAAAGAAGTTCTTTATGAATTCTTACTTGGTGTATCTCGTCGCCAACTTGCGAGCTTATCCAGGGGCTATCCCTCGCACAAAACATTTTATAATGTATTTATTTTAATTAAAAATTGACTTTATGATTATAATGTAATAAGTTACCCTTATTTTATAAAAGGGGACTTAATCTTTTCCTAAGAATGTAAAAAGTCATAAGTTGTGAAAAGGCATATGAAAAGTCATGTGGGGGTAGACGAAGAGTCATTTATCTTTCTATAAATTGTAAAGGCATCCCTTTTCCAAAGGGTTGTCATTTTGTTTGTTCATGAGAGATTATTCCTTGTGAAGAAGCAAATAGATAGCAATTCTTCTACTTCTCATCTCTATGTTCTTCCCATTCTTGCTATGTCAATTTTGCTCAAGCATAAATGAAGAAAGAAGGAGTTTCATGCCTTTTTTGACTAGGAGATTTATGAAACTTTGTGCTCTAAATATTAATTGGTCTTGTTTTCATTTGTAATAATTGTTATAATTTTCTAGTTAATGGGTATAGGAATCTGATTTTCTACCTATAACATTAATCCCCCTCTCTTTTTCTCACTCCCTTTCCCACTCTCCTAGCAAAGTCCTCTCTTGCAAGAAATTGTAAGCTTTTATCGCAGGTCAGTGGAGTGTCCCTATTGGATCCCCACAGTGTAAGGCCACCACAATATCAAATTTCACACATGTATACAAACACGAGTTGCACCATTTAAGTAGAGGGACTTAGATTCCCAGAGCGTTGGCAAGATAACCACCAATTTTTCCACCCAACAAATTTTCTCGCCAACAGCTTTTTGTATTTCATCCATGGCTCTAGCTTTTGAGAAACACCCATAGTTGGTATTGAAATAAAGTAATAGGTACTTCACCTGGCGAGAATGATTTCTTCACAATGTTCATTGTCAAGACTGCGGAAGGATACTTGCGTTCAAGGATGTTGTCACAAACGACTTCCTTGATCAAAAGATATGGCTCATTCTTCATCCAGTTCCCCAATTTTTCATACATCCGGGTTTCTGGTTGTGATCATGCCCCACTGAGGTTACCTTGGTACCTCAGTGATCATATTACACTATTTGAGCTTTGCACACACTTGGTGTATGTGCACAACAAACTCAACAATCAAAAAAACAAGGCAATCTCTTTCTTTATCTCACTAGGGATCTTCACCTATAAAAGCACCAATGATGCACCAATGTGGGCAAGGAATCTTGTCACCAGATATGAAATGATAAATAAGGATATTAGTGAGTTGGACTTGAATGAGAAATGGGCCCACAAGATGCAAGATCATCTCAACAGCAAAATTTAGAAGCTTAGAGTGCTAGTGATGGAAGAAAATACCACTACAAATGAGTTGTTGAGACCATTTGAGGAGCATGTCAAGAAGGCAACTAGAGACCCATTGTCTTTCAGTGAAGACACCTTGGAGTCTCTATTTGGGATTCGAGCCACCATTTCATTCATTGCGGAAAAACATCAGTCATGGTTTGAGAAATGCAAGGATATCAATGATGCTTCTGATGGTTGGACGGAGTCCCTAAGTTGCATAAGAATCCCTCGTGTGGATAAGGTTACATCTGCAGTGGATCAATTCAATAAGGAGTTCAAAGAAGTGGAATTTTCCCAACCGGAGATCATTAGAGACCGGTCGAAGCGAGGTGAGATTGGCACGAGCGGTTTATTCATCAATTTAGTTCTCTCTCTCTCTCTCTCTCTTCTCTTCTCCCGACCCCTTCTTTCTCTCTCCTCCACATTCTAATTCTTCATTAGGGTTTCACTTTTTCATAATGCCTTTATTTTAATTAAAAAGTGACCCTTATTTTCTAAAAGGGAACTTAATCTTTTCCTAAGAATGTAAAAATTCATAAGTTGTGAAAAGGCATATGAAAGGTCATGTGGGGGTAGATGAATAGTCATTACTCTTTCTATAAATTGTAAAGGCATCCCTTTTCCTAAGGCTTGTCATTTTTGTGTGTTTGTGAGAGTTTATTCCTTGTGAAGAAGCAAATAGATAGCAATTCTTCTACTTCTCATCTCTATGTTCTTCCCATTCTTGTTATGTACAATTTTGCTCAAGCATCAATGAAGAAAGAAGGAGTTTCATGCCTTTTTTGACTGGGATATTTATGAAAATTTGTGCTCTAAATCTTAACTGGTCTTGTTGTCGTTTGCATAATTATTTTTCTTATAATCTATGTGTGTTGGAATTTTCTAGTTAATGGGTATAGGAATCTAATTTTCTACCTATAACATTAATCCCCTCTCTTTTTCTCACTCCCTTTCCTACTCTCCTAGAAAATTCCTCTCTTACAAGCAATTTCAAGCTTTTTCCATAGGGTCAGTGGAATATCCCCGTTGGATCCCCGACCATATGACCACCATAATATCAAATTTCACACCTGCATATAAACACGGAGCTGCACCATTCAAGTAGAGGGACTTAGATTCCTAGAGTGTTGGAAAGATAACCACCAATTTGTCCACCGAAATTTTTCTCAAATCAAAAATTTTGGTGCCCACCATGTAGGCAGATTTGGCATCATCTATAGTTAAATATGACCTCAAGAAAATACAAAAAAATTCAAAAATCAAAAATAAAAAAATTGAAAGTTGAAGAGTCACACGAGTCTTATGTCTCTTAACCATTCCAGGTAACCCTCCTATTAAAAGGCCCGAGTTGTTATTCCACATTCAATAATACATCACTTCATATTTAAGAGAATCTATTTGGCATAAAAGAGAGAGTTTTACACAGTACTTCATATCCATAAGAGTGTTAGATCTTTAAGAAGAAAAGTGTTGTTGAATTGGAAAGAGCGAGATGAATTCAAACATCGTAAAGAAGAGCCTAAATCTCCAAGCTAGCAGATAGAAGGTACACATGGTCACAAAGGCAAGGAGGACATACCGACCCAATTTTTGAATAACTTTAGTGAAGACAAGAGCTAATCAGAAATTCAAGGTCTTCTCTTTATCTGGAAACTACGCTCACCAGCAATCCGAAGTGTTGTTAATCCATTGGACGTTAAGTTTCTATACATAAATAAAAATCTTGAAGACTTCACCGATGTATAGGCGAAGAAGAAGCCCAAAAAGAGAATAAGTGAAAGTAAAAGTTGAGGCAAGAGATGAAATTGAAGAAATGGAAAGATCTCAAGCAATAGTAGATGCAAGAGCCACAACCTGACCTTAGCCGCTTAGCCAGAGCAAGGTTTAAAGAAGAAGTTGAGGAAGAAATGGCAAACCAAGATAGACCTAGACCAATTATACCATGGGGAAGGAATACTGGTCCACTTGCACTTCTACAAAAACTCCATGAGATACCACAAGGATCAAGGAATAGATTTTTGAAGTTTAGAGGAGATGGTTCCTGACTCTGTGAAGAACACTTAGCGGCCTTCATCATCATGTGGAGTTTTGGGTGTTGAACAAAATATCTGTTAGATTGTTTGTAGAGTCATTGCAAGATAAAGTGGTGAATGGTTTTATCTTCTACCAACAAGGTCAATCACTTACTAGGATGATATAAGGAAATGCTTTGAAGATAGATTTAAGTCTATGAAAGATTTTCAAGATATCTTGGTATGACTAGTACAAATGAAGGAGTCTACTAGAATCTATGCGAGACTTCATAGCCAAATACAACTAGTTAATCAAAGAATCCTTGAGGATGTCGTGCCTTCAGACAATAACTTGAAGAGATTTTTTACTAGTGCCTTACAACCTGAAGTTGGAATCTTCCTCAGAAGATATCAACCTATGGATTTGAAATAAGATCAAGATTATGCCATTGAAATGGAAGACGATCTTTTTTTTTTTTTTCGAAAAAGTAAAGAATTTCAATAATAAATAGAAGGGCCAAAGTTCTGGCTCTACTACCACCGATCCAATGATTCAAAAAATGGATAATGATATGATTGCTATGAAAAAACAACTCTCCCAGATCACGATGAGGAATGTACCAAAGAATAATAATCCTCCAAACAGGCCAAGAATAACTCCACCTCCTCACAAGCTCACCCTTGAAGCACCAATAGTCAACGCAACGTGTGATACTTGAAGTACCGAAAGAGGAAGTGGATGTGGAAGAACTAAAAGAAGAGGAAAAAGGTGATGATGGAAACATTCTTGAAATTGAAGAAGTTGGTGGTGATACTCATAATGGCATCATTGAATACATTGAAGCTAGTGAGGATGAATATGATGAAGAAGCACAAAGCTTCTCGTGCACGTGTTCACTAGTGCCCAGTCAAAAAAAGGAACTTCATCTTTAGCGGCCGCTGACACAAGAAGAAGGAAGATCCTCCCATTGAAGTTTCACAAGAAAAAAATCATCGAGTAGGAAATCTCCGCCCCACCATTGATGGATTGAGCACAAGGATAAACCCAATCCACTAGCAATCAAAAATCCTTTTACCATGACAAGTAAGTCCTCAGTACCTCCCCTAGTTAAAAATTTGTTTCTAAGACCAATCCTTCACCTAATGTTAGTCTTGTTAAATCTACTAAGGCCTAGTCAAAATCAGCCACCCCCTCCTCCTTCTAAACCCACTACCACACCCACCAAAGATACTCAAGCTCCTAAGGTAGTACCATTTACAATGTAAAACTTCTACCATTCCTGGAACATCATCCCCACTCTCCTGTCTCCATTTGATTATGTTGAACATGTGAATAAAACCAAAGTTCAAATCACAAAGATGGAATATTTACAAACACACCCATCTTAGTTCAAAAGATTCATTGATGCCATCAAAAGTGGAATTTCAAAGCCTAATGCTAAAAATCTAAAATCTAAAGGCCTACTACCCACACCATCTACACCTCACATTAAACATGTAGCCCTTAGTGCATACAAGACTAATAAGGTAGAACCCTTCTACATATCCCTTCTTATCAAAGGTTACCAACTCAATAACTGCATAATACACTCTGAGCCTCTAATAACATCATGCCCATCAAGGTAGCCAACGCCTTAGGACTTACCTTGACTCGTTCTAATGGCTCTTGTTATTCCATGGATTCCAAAGAAGTACTGTTGGTGGGCGAATAAAATATTTGCATGTTTCCCATGTTGAGTTTCTAAATAAAAAGGTATTGCTCACAATCCTAGTTGGCAGATATTCCAACATCTTTTAGTATGTCTTTAAGTAGAAGCTTTTGTCGAGACCTAGGTAGAGATATTAAAATGGATTGGTCCTTTGTGACCATCCCAATTAAGGGAGAGATGAATAAGTTATTTCCATGTGCGTAAGATTAAATGTACGGTCCAAAATCAAATGACCCAAGGGAAAACATTTTTTTCCAAGATAATAGAATGGGGAATTATTTCCTCACATCATAGAGGGATGAAAATCTTCCTTTTCTCACCGAAGATGAAGAAGATCAACTATGGACCATTACGTATGATGGAAGCCACTCAAGCATGGGGTTTGGAGATGGTGTTGTTTTGATTTCCCTTTCGGTGAATTCTTCCCATTTTCATACAAGCTCCAATTTGAAAATACCAATAACACGGTAGAATACAAAGCTCTTCTCTTAGGGATGGATGGTGCGAGTCAATGGGTATCAAGAAGCTAAAGTCTCTTAGAGATGCAAAGGTGATTGTCAAACAAGTAAGAGACTAGTATCAAGTTAAGAACCCAAGGATTTGAAACTATAGAAATAGAGTATGGGACTACATTGAATCCTTTGATGCTTTCTCCATCCAATCAGGTCCCTCAGAGAACAAATGAAAGAGAGCGATTCTCTACGGTGTTAGCCTCCTTGGTGACTCTACATCCTTCTTTAGACAAATACAAAGTAACAATGGAAATGGTATTGAGGCCTAGTGTACCGGATAACGTGAATCACTAGTAGGTATTTAATGATGATAATCAAATCCTCACCTTCTTAGAGCGAGAAAGATAATTGCATCGATTTTTCTTTGAAGGAAGTGAGAACCCTCAAAGGGAGTCCATAGCGAAGAAGAAGAGAAGGAAGGAATCAAAGGAGTGGACGAGGAAGGAGTGATCAAATTAAAAGGGAATAAGATTCTGAAAGGCCTAGTGTCACTTGAAGATTTTTTTGACAAGCATGATAGATTCATCAAAGATAGAGCCAAGGAATCATCAAGGTGCACTACGGACTTCGAGTTCGAGAACATTGGAACCCCTGAGTAGCCCATAATGGTGAACATTGGCAAATGTTGCTCTCCCGAGGAGAAAAGAAGATTTATTTCACTATTAAATAAATACTCAGATGTCTTGGCTTATTCATATGATGAGCTCAAGTCCTTCCAACCAAAAGAAATGCATCACTCCATTCCCTTAAAACCGAAGCAAAGCCTTTCAAGCAAATTAGAATCCTTATAACCCAAAGATAAAGCATATACTATTAAGGAAGAGGTACAAAATATGTTGAACATGAGAATAATATTCCCTATCCATCATTTAACAAGGGTAGCAAAAATCATTCTGGTGTGAAAGAAGAATGGGGAAATAAGGATCTATGTAGATTTTCACAACCTAAACCAAGCCTCCTTAAAGGATAACTATCCACTCCCGATCATGGATCACATCTTGCAAGTAGTCACAGGATCCAAAATGCTCTCACTACTTGATGGCTTCTTGAGGTACAATCAAATTGAAGTAGCAGAAGAAGATAGAACCAAGATGGCCTTCACTACACCTTAGGGCACTTTTGCATACAACATAATGCCTTTTGGTTTAATTAATGCGGGATAAACTTTCCAGGATGGTGATTGATTTTGCATTAAAATACTTGAAGCATTGCATTGTTATATATCTAGATGACCTCACGTCTTCTCAAAAAGAGAGGAGACCATATCCATCATGTGGAGCAGGTACTCATGAGGTGTAGAAAGCATGTCATCTCCTGAAACCTAAAAGTGTATCCTCGAGTCACTAAAGGTAAACTCCTTGGACACATAGTGAACAAGGATGGAGCAAAAATTAATCCTGAAAGAATAAAGGCTAATAAAGATTTGTCATTACCAACAATAAAAAAGGAAGTACATTCCTTTTTCATAAGGTCAATTTCTCTCGGTGTTTTGTTCCAAACTTCACCGAATTGACCAAGCACATAACAATCATGATGAATTCGCAAGCTAATTTTAAATGGAACAAAGAAGGAAAGGCGACATTTAAGGCAATAAAAGAAGCAATAACAAAGGATCCCACTTTGGTGAGGCCAAATTTTGATAAATATTTCATCTTATATTGTTATACTTCAAAGCATATAGTATCGACTATCTTGGTGCAAAATAATGAAGAAGGTCTAGAAGCCCATATTGCCTTCATGAGTGCACCTCTCTAAGAATCGTGAATTGAAATATAGCCACTTGGAGAAACATGTTTATGTGGTCATGAAAGCGGTGAAGAAATTTAGGTTCTACATCCTCAACTCACACACCATAGTGATGGTACCAGGATCAACTATCAAGTCCATTCTCACTCACCCCAACATCGAAAAATGCAATTGGGTAAAGCAAGGATCCAAGAGTATGATTTGGATATCTGACCTTCCAACCTAGTAAGAGGCAATGGTTTGTGTAGACTGATGGCTAAAGATGAGGCTCTCAAAGCTCATCACGATGAAAAAGAATGATTTTTCCCTGAATGTTTTAAGGACTTGGCCCAAATTTTTTTGTGAGCACAACAGATGAATGGTATACCGACATTTCTTACTTCTTAACCTATGGTGATTGCCCTCCCCATATGGACTACAAGTAAAGAATAAATCTCAAGTTGAAGGTGGCCAAGTATGTCATATGGAACCATGTGTTCTATAAGAGGGGATTGAATGGTTGCTTTCTCAAGTGCGTGGATAAAGCACCATAAGAGTAGCTGTTGAAAATGAACCACAACTAAGCATGCAGAGGACACATCTTCGCAATAGTTAAAACTCATAAGATCCTCCGAGGTAGATATTATTAGCCAACCACATTCGCTGGCACCTAGGAGTGGGTATCCAAGTGTGAAGCATGCCAACAGTTCGTCGGAGACCACAACTCGTTGCGCTTCCTCTCAAGCCAGTGACAATCAAAGAACCATTTCAGTAGTGGGGTATAGACTTCATTGGAGTCTTGAATCCTCACTCAAGCGCAGGTCACTCCTATGTTCTCCCAATGACAAATTTTTCACAAAGTGGGTACAAGCCATTCACACAAAGGAAAGAAAATACCGAAATAATATGCAAATTTTTAAAGGAGAATATCATTGTTCGTTTTGGTATACCTTAGAAGATCATGGTGGATAATGCCACATATTTCTCTTCAAGGAGCTAACTAATTTTTGCTACAAATATGGGATCTCACTGTCACACGCATCAAACTATTACCCGCAAAGGAATGGTCGGGTAGAGTCCAAATAAATAAGAACACTGTGACCATAGATTGCAAAACTGGTGGATGAAAATTAGTGGGACTGGCATAAGAAGTTGTATGATGCGTTGTGGGTAGAAAGAATAACAACGAAGAAGGCCATAAGTATGTCTCCATTTCCATTACTTTATGGGATAGAGGCGAGAGATTCCAGCTATAGTAGAGATGTCGTCATTAAGGTTGCTTCAAGCGGTGGATGATGGGTAGTATCACGATGCTATTAATAAAAGTATTCTATTTCTAGAAAATCTCAAAGAAGATAGATGCAAGGTAGTAGATAGAATCAAATCCCATTAGTTGAAGGTGAAAATATTATTTGACAAGAAGGAAAAGGCTCGTGAATTCAAAGTAGGAGATCTTATTTTACTCTAGGCCAACTGAAGGGATCCGAAGGGTAGTCACAAAAAGTTTGACTCATTGTGGCTCGGGCCATTCCAGATTCGTGAAACATGTGGAGAAATTTCTTTCTATCTATCATATCTGGATGGAACACCATTGGAGTTTCTAAACGGTGGGAAATATCTCAAAATATATAAGTAATGAAATTGGGTTATCCTCGCATTGTACCATAGGTGATTTTTAGGTGTGTGTTTCCTTTTCTTGTTGTGTGTTTCCCTTTCTTTTTGTGTGTTTCCTTTTTGTCATGTGCGTGTGTGTACTCCTTCTAGCTATCTATTGTCAATGACTCTATGAATCCCTAGATAAGGCACTAATCAACGTATTGTAAATTAAGATTATGGGATTTCTCATGTCATTTCCTCATTGTGCTTAGTCTATAACATGTCCCCAAGCTAGAGCTAGTTGTTTTCATGTGTTTTTGCATGGGAAAAATTCACTAGAAAACAGGACAACCATACCATAGTGTCAAAAATTTCAATGTTACACCTTTCTAAGACACCCCCATGTCAGTATTTTCCCGTGTCAGTCCTATCCTATCATTAAAATGATCTACATGTGTTTTTCATCCATTCCCTAGGTGATTTAGGAATAAATAGTCATTCAAAGAACTTTTGGAGCAGTCTCTCTAAAAGTGGAATTTCAAGCAATCTTAGGAAATCTTAGGAAGGGCTATCATCAACCTTCCTAAGGCTAGTGCACAACCCCTAGAGTGGATCAAAGGCTCAAATTCATCAAGGAGGAGCATTCAAGATACAGGAACATCAAGGAACATATTTTGGAAGATTTTGGGAAGTTTCAAAGGTTTAAGAGCCAATTCACTAAAAGTGGGTTTTTGAGGCCGAAGGAGCTTACACCGCAAAAGAGTACCTGAGCTTCAAGAGATGATTCTAGGAGTTCTGAAATGAGTTGTAAACCCAAAAATATCAATCCAAAACCCCATGCATTTTTCTAGCAAACTCATTCTTTCCATGCACTACAGGCGATCTCAAGAAAAAAAGGAGGTATTTTAAGGTGTTTCAATATGAATCAAGGAATGGGAATCATCCCATCCTTCTCAAAATTCCTTTTCCATGTAAAATCATATAAATAATCATGTAAAAACTCATTCGGGAGCTCAAGTTATGGTCTTTACAAGTTGTCGCCCAAGGTAAGCATTATAGTAAATAGTCAAATTTTGGCATGTCGGGCACACGGATGATGAAAGAACGCCGTATGAACAGATCCAAAACCACCACGAGGACGGCCGCCATGGGGTGGGGATCACCGAGGAGTTAAAGATGGCTCATGAGCAACATTACATGGGCATCAACGGCAGAGGAGTCTCTCTCCTCACGCTCGTCGTCGAGGATGGGGCTCCCAGACTCATCGGCTCGGTTGGGGCTCGCGGTGGTTCATGAGCCATGCATATAAGATGGGTGGATCTTGCCACCTCCACCTCTGCCACCTTCGAGATAATTTCCATCGATTCGCTTTCCATTTCTCCTACTCATGTGACAACCGATATTGAAGAGGAGGCCCCTTCTGGCTCGAGCTGGGACATTCCAGGATGATGGCAAGGACCTCCCTCATCTAGGATGACCCGATGACCATGAACCTCCCTTTGCTAGTATATTTGCAATGGTGGCTTGATTTCGGCCCCTATTTTTTGATGATCTCCTAGGCACTACTTATTGTTTCGTTGTTGTCTTAGGCTCATCCTACTTTGATTGTGGTTTTGGGGCGTGCTTTCATACCGCCCACTTTTTTGTTGACAAGAATCTTGTATCGCGTTGCATTTAATATAATATAAGATCGTTTTCATAAAAAAAATTACATGCCATGTGGCGGCATGAGGCTTAGGTGCCTTTGTGTTTCCTCTTCATCTTTAACCAAGGGGACAAGAGGGGCAAAAAGGCGCCCTCCTCCTGTTGGCATGTTGGTCACCCCGTGTGACCCCGACAACCCAATTTAGCCCCTTAGACCAAAATTTTATCCCTTACTCTCATCATATGCACGATGGACAAGTGAAAACACCTAGATGAGGTGCATTTTATTACACCTACTATCCCAAAAATGGGGAAAATGGAGGCAAAAAAATTCACCTTCCCCCATGTCATCCACATGATCGTTTCTTTAACACCCATGAGCTCATTTGTATCCCCCTTCTCTATTTTCCTTGTCAAATGAGCATGTGCCAAGTGTCAATAAAAGGCTAAGGAACCTTTTCTTGCACCCATTATCCCATTCCAAAGGGACAATAGGTGTAGATAAAGGCACCCTCCCCCAAGCCATTAAAACACTATAAATGTGACACTTAGTGCATTTTTTCTCATTCCCCCACAAATATCCATACGATGTCGGAACTCTACCGAATTTTTCCTAAAATATTGCACTCATCATTTTCATCCTCCACCATTTTCTTCCATGCTCTAATGATTTGAAAGAAGAAATCCAAATTTTTGAAGACAAAAAAGAGATTTTTGGCCTGAAATGACTTCGAAACCCGCGAAGGAGATTTCTTCATATCTCACAAACTTGTGCAAGAATATTTGCAGAATTTTTGCAATCTTTAAGTTTTATAGGAGCCTTCAAGGTACAAGAAAAAATTTCACATACACACTCTAGATTTTTGTAGCGAAGAATCCAGAGTTTCCCATGCGGTAAAATTTTAAATTTTAAAATCTCTCATGTCGGAGACTGGGTAAACTTGAAATTTTAGAGGTGCACTAAAGAGAAAAAACCCATATAAAAAACAATGGTTTCGTCGAAAACCAAGGTCATGAACACTACTTTCTAAAAATAGTAAGCCTCCTACACAGGCACTTGTTATTTTTAGTAAGTCATCATATAAGGTAGTTACGACAAAAGCAATGTGCACCGAGGTCATCCAAAAGGCCAACTTGAGTGATTGAAGATGAAAGGGATAAAATTTTCCAATTTGCTCCATTTTCATGATACACATGACTAAGAGCTTAAAAACTCCTTACAACCTATTCAATCACTATGAAGGACCATTATAAACATGAGAAGGTGTTCTTTCTCCAAGTACACATTAGGACATACAAAAATTATATAACCAAGCCAAAATAGGCCTTGAAGACCCTAGCTTACATTTTTGAGGGAAAATGATAAATTTGAATTTTGAAAGGCCTAACCTCTAATCGACACCCTATTATCCCAAATTCGCCCCCACAAATTTGGTCAAGACAAATCTTGCACATAAGGAAATTATGAAGGAAACGACTCGGACTCCGTGACCTCACATTCCGGGACGAAAAACAGCGAGTTACGGTGGGCTCAGAAATGAAGGAGCAGTGTCGTAGAGAGAGCCACGTGTCCTAGCAACACTTCTCCAAAGATGAATCCATAAAGGGAGGCTCAAACAAGACCCGCATCTCCACGTATCCCAGGTCAAAGCGGGCCATCGGGGAAAGTTAGTTTTTTTGCCCCTTGTTATTCCAAAAGGGGTAAAAGTTGCAAAATGGGCCGCAACTCCACCCAAGGGAAAAGTCTATGTTTGAGCCCGAGTCAAGCCAAAGCCCGCCCTCCTGTACGGACTTGATACAAACTTCAAAGGGGCATATCTTTCGACTCAGGGCGCGAAATATTGCGAATCTGACACCATTAGAAAGATCTCAGCCTCACCTACACCACGAAGGTGTGAAACTTTAATTTTTAGGAGGTTAGGTGAAGAAAAATGGAGGAAACATCTTCTGGCCTTCAATGCAAGATCCATTTGTCTCAACAACCAGATCGATTCAATCTGTTTCAGTGTTTCCACTTCTTTCAAGGTGCCAAACCAAGGATCGATGCAGTAAAGACGAATTTGGGGGCAGATTTTATCATAAGCATTAACAAGCAGTGGTTGAGTTCCGACCTGCTTTTCTCGCTTCTCTCTCTTCTTCTTTCAGGTTGAATCTATAAATACAGGGGCAGGATTCATTATAAAGGGTTGTTGTTCATTCTTCTTCCCTACCCCCTCTCTGTTTTCTTCCCCAGGGTCGAATATGGAGTCTAAACCTCCTTTCACAGCTCTGTAATGGCATTCTCTTGCCTCTTGCCCATTAATAATGTACTATGTGAACTTTTGGAGCAATAAATTTTGTTCTGTGATGCATCTGTCCATCCTTTGCTTATTTTATTGTCTCTCCTCACCTCTCATCGTTGCAGGGTATACTGTGCATATTCTGATGTTTGTTGCAGGTATTGGGAGCTGTGTTTAATGGGTTTTGAAGTGGTGTTCTGTGTGAAATTTATCTCTGGTATGTGGTGTATCTTGTCCACCCTCTCCTCTGCTCACCTCTCTCCACTTCAAGTAGTTGAGATTGTGACCAGCACTGCCCTTTTCTTGGTGATATCACCTTGTTAGTGTCGATTTCCCTCTTTATGCACTTTCTGTCTCCATGTCTCCTTGGCATTGCTAGGATAGGTATAGTTAGATGTCATTTTTGTATTAGGAGTAGTTTAGCATTAGGATCAGGAACAAGAAGTCGGCTTTCTCTGGAGGGTCATCTCAAGTCCGCAAGTCCCATAGCTTGAGAGATGGTCCAATGTTATGTAAATCACACCAAATGAGTCGTCCTTAGAAAAGCATATTTTTAGAACTCATTTGGGGTTGCTGTGATTTCACGTTAACAGTTTTGGCATGCCGGTGGGACAGGGACAGTTCGAAGCACCTTACCACTTCACTTCATCATGTTCGATGTACTCTTGGTGAAGATTTCAGCCTTTGGAGGCACTTTCAAGCACATCTGGCGACTCCATCTGGTCAAAACCCATTCTCTAAGTTGTAGATCTTTTCCATCCATTTCCACTCATTTTCATCTATTTTCCTCTTCCATCTCTTCCATTTTCTCCCATTCCATGAGGTTGTACAATTATGACTTCATTCCCTTCATGGAACTCACACTTACAGCAATACAATCCACCTCCAATGTATTTCCCAACTCCTCCAGATCAACATTATAATCAGATCCAAGACCATTATGCTTACCCATATGAGCAGTGTCAAAACCATTTTGACTATAAAGCTTATCAAGGACAAGGGGATGCATATGATGGCGATAGTTATGCAGAGGATGTTGGTCTACTAGAGAAGATTCAAAAAATGGAGGCTGACATGGTTCAATTTAGGGCAACAACTCAAATGATGGCTTTCAAAATTGGTTGCAGGGCACCTTTTCCATGGGAAGGCCCTTTTCTAAGACACTATAGCCCTCAGGAGAAGCTAGACTTCATGATTGGAATGTTGCCCCAACTTGCACAGTGGATTGAGGACATTGGGGCTTATGAGCAAAGTGTGGGACAACCTTGTCAATGGGTAAGTCAATCACCAGCTCCCTGCCTTTCATTTTCTCTCCCTCAATCTTTATCATTTCGACAGAGGTAAGAGTCAAGCCCCTCACTTGCTGCCCCAAGTGTTAATTTCATTTCTCCATCCCCTAGTCTTCCATCCCACCTCAATTTCTCTGCCCTTTTCCCTTCCAAACCCAATTCCCCTCTACAAGAGCCAAAAGAAATGCCTTCCCCTCTGCCAAAAACAAGGAAACAACTAGTGGAGACCCCACCCACCACTCCTCTTGCCTTCCCAAGTCCATGTTGGGAAGAGACTCCAAAAACCAGCCAAGGAGAACATCAAACAGAGGAACCCAACAGAGAAGAAATGATAGAAAATCTGAAGAGTTGGGCTACTAAATTTGAGTTTTCAAAGGTTCCCTTGTTGGTTAAGCCTATGGAGGAGATTGAGGTCAAGCCGCAAGTGGTGGAAGCTCCAACTACAAAGACAACCGGGGAGGAAGGAGCTACTCCTAATCTAAAAGAAGAGGAGTACATTTTGGCTGTGGAGGAGGACCATACAATTTCAGAGGCTCCAAGTGTGGAGTAGGCCACAAAAGAACCTTCAGTTCTTCCTCCCACTTCATCCCCTTTAAGCTCTGATGTTGAGGAAGAGTTTGAGATTTCAAACTTCATGTTTGAGGATGAAGGGAACCATGGTGAGTCAATTGTAGATCAGGAGGACACCATGAAGGAGGTTGAGCACTTGCAGTATGACAACAAGGAGGTAGATTACCTGTTTGACTTGGAGGATTGCCTTGATGGAGGGGAACCCATGGAGATCACATCATTTTTTCCTCCATCCATCTTCCACACACATGAACCTGCTACCATGAAGGAGGATATTCAAGTGCAAAATCCTACACTCCATAATGGCCCTCTGGAACCAAGGTTGGAAGATATTGATCTTCCATGTTCTTCAAAGGAGGAGGAAGAGAAAAGGTAGGAGGATGTCATCATCTCTCTCACACCATCCACCCAAGAAGGTCCACAAGAAGACTCCATTTTGGAGTTGAATTTCAGAGAAATGGGCACATCCAAAGGATTAGACCAGTGCCCGATTAGGTACTTGGCTTCATTAGAGCCAAGGGAGAAGCCAAAACTAGTCATGCCCACTCCAGGGCATGAGGATGAGCATCAAAGTACCAAGGGTCACCATCAACACCTCTAGAAGTCTGATGCAAGTCAGCTTGAGGAGGTATTTCCCATTAATGTTGATACCTTGATGATTTGGGTGGAGGACCGGCTTATTGTCAATTTTTCACTCATACAAGCAACTATATTTAGTGTCAAATCATTTGCATGGCTGCCCCTCTTGAGAAAGGGAAGCTACTTCTCCTGCCTATAGCAGGCTTTGTTTAGCATTCTTTCTCTCTGGTTAGTGTAGGAATAGGAGTAGACTTTTTTTCCAGCATAAGAAGTGCTTATGCACACTCTGCATGTCTCATTTGAGGCATGTATGATTTAGTCTTTGTATATAAGTTTTGTCCGTTTTGCTCCAAGGGTGCATAAGGCCAGGCTCTTCAATATTCATGGCAAGAAGACTCATAGCGGTCTATAACAGTTGCTAGCTCCAAAATGGAACAAATCTAGAGCAACTTAAGCCATTTCGAAATAGTCCATTTCAAGGACAGGTGAAAGCTCGGGTCAATACAATTTTCTACTCTCAGAAACTCCATTTTAAGATTTTCTTATGAAAATTGAGAGTGCCAACGCATGGGGCGGATTCAGATTCATGTAGAGGTTAGTGAAGTGCAGAGAGTCGGGAGTCCATTTTATAAGAAGGATCAGTGTCAGGCCATCATTCTTGACTCCATGCCTAATGGATGCTTCAAGGCCACTGGTCTCTTCATCTAGTAGGCAGATGTCCCCGTGAGTCGCCAAATTGTTATCCCAAATTCGCCCCGAAAATTTGGTCAAGACAACTCTTGCACATAAGGAAATTATGAAGGAAATGAATCAAACCATGACCTCACATTCCAAGATGATAAACAAGTTACAGGTGGGCTTGGAAATGAAGGAGCGTGTCCTAACGGCACTTCTCCAAAGATGAATCCATAAAGGGAGGCTCAAACAAGCCCCGCATCTCCATGTGTCCCAAGTCAAAGTGGGTCGTCGGGGGAAAGTTGGTTTTTTGCCCCTTGTTATTCCAAAAGGGGTAAAAGTTGCAAAATGGGCCACAACTCGCCCAAGGGAAAAAGTCAGCGTTTGAGCCCGAGTCAAGCCAAAGCCCGCCCTCTTGTACGGACCCGATACAAACTTTGAAGGGGCATATCTTTCACTCAGGGCTCAAAATATTGCAAATCTGACACCATTGGAAATATCTTGGCCTCACCTACGCCACAGAGGTCTGAAACTTTAATTTTGAGGAGGTTAGGTGAAGAAAAATGGAGGAAACGTCTTCTGGCCTTCAATGCAGGATCCATCTGTCTCAACAACCAGATTAGATTCGATCTATTTCCGCCGTTTCCACTTCTTTCAAGGCATCGAACCAAGGATTGATGTAGTAAAGATGGATTTGGGGGTAGATTTTATCAGAAGCATTAACAATAGTGGTTGAGTTCCAACCTGCTTTTCCCACTTCTCTCTCTCTCTTCTTCTTTTAGGTTGAATCTATAAATATAGGGGGATTCATTGTAAAGGGTTGTTGTTCATTCTTCTTCCCTGCCCCCTCTCTCTTTTCTTCCCCAGGGTCAAAAATGGAGTCTGAACCTCCTTTCATGGCTCTGTAATGGCATTCTCTTGCCTCTTGCCCACTAACGATGTATTGTGTGAACTTTTGGAGCAATAAATTCTATTCTGTGATGCATCTGTCCATCCTTTGCTTATTTTATTGTCTCTCCTCGCCTCTCATCATTACAAGGTATATTGTGCATATTCTGATGTTTGTTGCAAGTCCTGGGAGTTGTTTTTAAAGGGTTTTGAAGTGGTGTTCTGTGTGAAATTTATCTCTAGTCTATGATGCATCTTTTCCACCCTCTCCTCTGCTCACCTCTCTCCACTTCAGACAGCTGAGATTGTGACCAACACTCCCCTTTTCTTAGTGCTATCACATCGTAGGATTTCCCTCTTTATGCACTTTCTCTCTCCCTGTCTCCTTGGCATTGTTAGGATAGGTATAGTTAGATGTCATTTCTGCATTAGGAGTAGTTTAGCATTAGGATCAGGAAGAAGAAGTCGGCTTTCTCCAAAGGGCCATCTCAAGTCCGCAAGTCCCACAACTTGAGAGATGGTCCAATGTTATGCAAATCACACCAAATGAGTCTGCCTTAGAAAATCATATTTTTAGAGCTCATTTGGGGTGTTGTGATTTTGCATTAACACACCCCTAAATGACTCACAAACACTTATTGGACCTACAAACTCAACTTCAAGCTAAAAATTGATGACATAATGTCATATTTACACAAAAGGAGATGATGCTCCTGCATCATTCCTCTATTATACCCTAAGTTTATTAGTGATCATGTTTCTCCCACTTAGCTTTGAATTGGATACATTATTTAATGGTGATGCTCTACTATAATACATGGGAACTTTTGAACATTTCCCCCCTTACCACCACAAAAGGCATTTTCCATTTGTTCTCAATTCTATACCTTACTTTGGCAAATTTGATCCTTCTAACACAAATGTCGATACTCTTGACCCATTTCAACATCTACCACCATGGCATGGTCTCTCTCCCATCATTAGATAGATCTCCATCACTCTCACACTTGGGGGCATCGAACCCCCCCTGCAATCATGTGTTCTAACCAACAATTTCCTATCCATACTACTCACATACACACCTATACCTTCCTTTTTCTTTGCACTTCATGTCAATATTTCTAGCAACACTTTCTCTTATATACACTATGAGCACACCTTACCACATCTATTTATGCATATGAATTCCCTTTCAGCTCCTATGCCACTCCATACACACTTTGTTCCTCATGTTTACTTATAGAGCCTTATATTCATGATACGCATACTATAAATTATACATACTGCGCTATTATTGCTCACAATGATCACTTATATTTGCTAGTAGCTCCTAATATAAACACTTGGGAATTTTATTTCCCTCTCCTCACTTGCTTCCTATGGCATTACTTCTTCATATCTATGCAACACAATTTTGCTACCAAATACTCTACCTCACTACCTGATGATGCACTCTTGTGCTATGGTTCATACTTGACTGTTGAGGGAGAAATTCCTACATAGACCTCATGTCACACACATCCACTAGGGGGAAAGGTGGCCCCTCTCATCTACACATCTTGCATATCAAAGTACATCATCACATTCATGCAACATCTACACATCTTTGTTGCTTTTACTCTTGTCAAGCTCATACCATTTACATGTTGCACTTTGTTTCCTATGCTAGTCAGATACTTAGTATGTCATTATCTTTTTCAGACACATGTGCGCATTCATACAATATCTTGAGGTGAATGCAGAACTTTTACATATTCTTACACGATGCATGATGCTTGACACCACTCTTTACCAATCCTATCAAGGCTCTTGGGGGCATATACCTTTTCTACTCTCATACTCCACACATCACATGTCCTATTGTTACAATACTTACTACTTCTTGTCACTATCACTTACTTTTCACTGATATATACATGCTTTGACATACTACTTATCTTTCTAACATTCTAATGGGTGCTTCATGTGTAGAATTTTCCTTGTAGGATACTATACAACCATGGTTATATGTTACTTCTTGTTTACTATTGTTTTTGGGTTATGCCTATGTCATGCTTGATCATTATTTGCTTATGGCCCTTTCGCCTTGATTGTCTTGTGACATTATGAGTGATGTCCCATGTATGCAACCCACTTTTTGTGGTACCTCTTATCTTCATAATTTTTTTGCTACAATGTATTCTATTGCATCCTAGCTCTTTTACACTAAAACTTGTTTATTAGTCTATCTTGTTTGCATGTGCCTTAGTTTCTACCATACACATCCCCTACCCCCTACAGTATCCAATCTCTTATATGCATATCCATTTCAGGTCCTCTCGTTTAGGCCGCATCCTCCTACATTCGGCACATGCACCCCAAATGAGGGGGAAACTCTTGGGTGAACAAGTCACCCTTCTAGCATCACAGAGCTCCAGAACAGAACATCACAATACATAATTGGAAAAGTCACACAGGCACATAGTGGTCCAGAATTAGACTTGGATCACAAACAAAGAGCAGACACTAGTGCCTGGTATCAGACATAAATAGTAGAAACTTGTGTCCCACCTAGGCGCTTGTGTTTTAGGGAAAAAAATATAGTTTTTTAGTACAACACAATTTCTAACAAGGTACGATACAAATCTACAATATCAAACACTTGGCTTCAATCACACAATTTGTTCATTTAGTTATAATTTAGTTACAATTTGGTTACAGAATCAGTTCAAATAGGGATGTGTCAATCTGTAATGGAACTTATCATTTGAGAAGCATCGTGGAAGGAGAAAAAATATACCTCTCTCCCCAACACTCTTCTCTTAGTGTGAGATTGCCCAAAAAACTCATTCTTGGCATGAGATCGCCCAAAAAACTTGTCATTGGCATGAGATCGCTCAAAAAACTCACCCTTGGCGTGAGATCACCAAAAAAACCTCACCCTTAGCGGTAGGACACTCAAATCTGCACCATTTCCAAAGCAAACAGAACAACTTTCTATCTTATACTCTCTCATACATCAGGTGCACTCTTTCCTTAGCTACTAGTTTTACCCATTTTGTACTTACTTATACATACGTTACTCTAATTTTTCACATGCGAGACTTTGATTACTCTCTTGCTCTTCTTTTGCAGGTCTGTCCTTACAAACAATAAGAATTATCTCACATCAACAAGCACAATCTTCGACAACACACTACCACATATAGAATTCACCCCTAGGGTGTACCTTCCTATCCCAGGTTGCCACACTTCACATTACAATCACTTCACGCTTCACATGGCTAATTTTCCACTCAACACGCTATCGGCTACACTCCTCTCTAGTTTACAAGGTACGCATCTTCTATCTACTTTATATTATCAAGTATTCACTCAACAACATAAATTGGGGAAATGTAGACACAAAATCTATGCACTTGGGTACATTCCTAGGTCCTAAAAATACTAATGTAGAGATGATTCCTAAGCAATAAAACTAGTGGTTGATGACTCATTTTGGCATTTTGATTGCTTTATCTATTACACTTGACTGGTTTCACACATCTTATAACTTTGTTGGCACTTGATTGATTTACCTTTGATGGCCTCAGACACTAGTGCCTATTTAGGACAAAGTTCCTAGGTGCTCTGTCCCTCCTAGGCATTCCTGTCCCTCTCTTTCTTCTTACTATTTTGGTTTTTTTCACTTTTTAGTCATATTTTAACACTTTGGGTTGGCTTTTCAGTTATCATTTACAAAATTCAAAGAAGGTAATAATGTATATACTAAATTACTTATTCTAAATAAGGGGCCAAACACTATAAGCATTATCTATCACCACTATAGTTTGCACAAAAAGGCACAAAAGTACTACGGATCATACATCTAACACATTCATACAAGGAACAAGGGTTGCATTGATATGCATACACTTCTTAGAAGGGGAGTTCATTTTATTCCATCACACACATTTTGCATATTTAGGACAATCTAGATCTAACATGTTATCATCTTGCAACTTGCATAAGGGAAACCTAGGGCATGGGACAAAGATACACACACACACACACACACAAATAACTACATGGAGTATGATATGCAATGCAACACTCGGTTGTAATTTCACTCTTCGGATTCTTGTCAGGGTTAATCCAACTCCACATTCTGCATATTTTTATTAGATTTGATGTGGTTTGTGGGCATGTGCAGCTAGTCATTTGTTTTGTAGGTTACATGTGCAATCGAATCCCTAATAATGAAAAACAAAGTGACAAAGAGCAAGTGATAAAGAAGATCTTCCAACCCATAAAATATCAAATCCCGAAATCTAAACAGACACAAGTGCCCAAATCAATCATTAACACCTAGGGTGCTCCTGTCCTCTCGGTGGTTGCTCTTATCATGTGCATTACTAGGGTTCTGAACCCTCATTGAGCCTTTGCAATACTATTTCTAGGTTGTCCCAAGAGATACATAGTTCCAACCATTCCCAAATTACACACAATTAGCTAAGTCATCTTTCTCCTTCATTTTCTAAGGGTTTTACATTGTTGAATGCGTAGTGCTTATACATTACTATACTTAATTACTTGAATATCATTTATCACAGTAAGTTACTCTAAAATAAGATTTAATTCAATTTAAATTAAATCAAATTTAAACACTTGTATGAGTTACAAAATTACTTACTTTGTTTTCTCCTTGTAATTATATGATATATGTTGCATTTTTCTTTCTTGTATGATGTATACCATGTTTTGTTTGTATACTTGTGTACTTTATTTGAGTATTCTTAGTAAACTTGTATGTTTCATGCTATGTTTTCTCATCTACAAGATGTCTATATGTGATTTCAATTACTTGTATGTTTTGTGCTCATATACATTAGGGACATACTAGCCCTCCTACTTCCTATGATACATCACTTGTTATATCCTTAAAACAGAACAAACATCTTACAATATGTTACTTGCCACATCTTTGACATGGTAACACATCACATGGCATATTTCTTACTTGATTGAGTTATTTCGATAAATACACATTGTTAAGACATATTTACCTCACAACACACATTGCTTTGTTACATATTGTATATTATACACATTAATTGACACACATGGATTATAAACATACTTGTTTGGCACACATTTCTTGGTTGCATCTTTGGCTATATGCTCTATGGTTGATTCATACTATAGTTATTACTTGTTGACATTGCTTCGTACACATTAGTTTTTAACATCTTCAATGATAGATGATTTATTGCTACACATTTCTCATGGCAATTTGGATGGTTACTTGCTTATAATTGTGACATTCCTTATAACACATTTCTCCACACACGCTGATTTATATAGTACACGATTATGAAATTACTTGTTACACATTGATACGTGCAAGTTTTATGTTTCTCTAATTGATTATGATGTGATTCTTATCATTATTTATTACATACTTGTTCTTGCACACATGGACTAAAGTTGACACTACTAACATTGTTTAATTTTATCACGTCTTATCAATCATGTCCCTTTATGATGGGCATGTCGTGTCAAGTTATGTCATTTCATATCTTGGGTAATTATGGATCTATTAGGTGTTGAGTCATGTGTTGTTATCATGCTACTCATTTTATGCTGTTATGTTATCTTGTTAAAACTTGTTATAACACTTTCATGATATGTATCATTATTTTGATGATGCATACACATTTTTGAGCTTACACTACTATTATTTAATGTATTCTACACATTTCTTGTGTTTGATTTTATAAATCTATCGTGAATTCTATCATGACATGTGTGCTCCTATTATCATACACATTGTTTGATATCGCAATAATTTATCTCATGATTCATACACAATGTTTGTCTTAACAAATACTTTTATCTTATCAGTATATACACATTTTACCATGTTAGTTGATACAATAATTTTGATTTATTTAATTGATCATACATTACCACTACACTTTTACACGACTAACACTTTATTTTCTAAGCTAAGTTATCCTCTGTAACATCCCTCATCTTGAAAAAGAGGCATATTATGTGGTTTTCTAACAAATTCATGCAAATTTCAAATACAATGCTCAACATGAATCCATATGATGATACGTACACATGTATTACACTAAGACATCTACATGACTATTAAATCATGATCGTTACACATGGTTTCACTTAGCGAGACCTTATTACTTCATATTGTTTGCATGGCTTCATTCAACATGCCTAATTATTGCAAATGGTTTACATGCTTTACATAGTAGGAGAAATTACAAATATCCTATTTATGTTTGGGGAATATAGGTGTAAATGTTTTGTGCATTTTTACTTTTTGGTTTACTCTTCCCTCACATTTAGCAAGTCGGGGAAAACATGTGTACATATTTCATGCTTTTAAATTTTAGTTTACATTAATTACTTATTTTGTATTAACATTTTGATTGGACTTTAATACATATTTTTGCATGTAGAAAATAGGTTCACATTTATGGATATAAACACAAAAGAGAAGGGAAAACACAAATTCTAATGTCATTAATGTATTGTCCTCATGGGAGGTTATCATTTCATTTGTGTTTAAACTTGTTGTCATGTGGATCGCACACCCATTGAATCTTTAAGTGATCCAAGCAACATGGGAACATCCCTAGGGTGTGAGACCATGATGCCTTGGGATGATAAAAGTGTTTTTAAGACGTAATGCATTCTCATATTTATAGACTAAGGATATTGAGTGATTATAGCTCCATCATCTAAATACTTCCTACTACAAATATAATGCATTACTATTTAGGGAACAACCTCCCATGAAAATATCAAAAATAGTTGCACATGTTTGACCAATTCAACCCTGTAACTTCCACTGGCTCTAGAGCTTAGAGGTTGTCTCGACAATGGTTGCCACGCCTAGCTAGGGTTGGCATAATCCTTCTCCTTTGTTGGTTCTTCTTTCTTCTCCTCTATAGGTAACTTGTTCTTGTATTTGAGAAATCGTTTAGTAATTCCCTAGACCTCCTCCTCAAGTACATAGGCGTAAAAACATAGAATGTTCATTGACTCGGTTCCTCTAGCAACCATTACTAACAATCTTTGAATCCTATCGATAACCTTCTTGAGCTGGCTCAAGAAGTTTTGATAAGATACCAACCTATAAATATAATCAAGATTAAAATATTTGGTCACATCATCATCTTGATTTACCAAACTCTTAAAATGGGTAGTAATTTGTTCAACTGGGAGAATATCAATAGTCTTATCCAAAATTTGCATTTGATCTTCTCAAATTCTTCCGAGATATCATTCAAACCATCCACTGTCTCAACTCTTTTATCCTCCAATTTTGACATGAGCTCCTATAGTATTCGAGCTCAAAATTCCATAGCTTCCTTGAATTCAAAAGGTTTTGAAATATCATCGATAACACCTTCCTTTAACAACAAGTCTGAGATAACACTTCAAATTTCTTTCCATGTTTCAAGAGAAAGGTCTAAGTTATCACTCTCCTTAGTGAGGATTCCATTCAAATTCATGATAGCATCCTCCTCTCGCATACGCTTCATTATACAAGTCCACAACAACTTTGATTAATGGGTCTACCTCCTGAATTAAACTCTCCATCTAGCCTCCTATCGCTCACCCTTTTTGTCCAATCTTTTCCACTACATGAAAATATGTGTCATCGAAACTTTGAGAAATAATGAGTGTAATAAGTAGTGTAGACAAGCTGCGTGAACTTGGTTAATAGAGCAAACTAGTTGCTCAACCTTCCCCTTTAGTTCATCCTTATTGGCTTTGTCCTTATCATATTTCATTTCTAGAAAATTACCTAGACCACCAAACGTCAACACCAATCCAACACTATGATAATATTTCACGGGAACTCCTCGTGCTATGATTATTTTAGTAATACACAACTTTTGGTTTGGTGGTAGTAATCTGAAACACAATAATAAAACATAACACAAGAATACCATAGTCTATAATATAAAGGAATGATGACATATCTGAAATACAAATGTAAATTATATTATTAACATGATATTGTTACAATCTCACCCATGAATTACTCCAAGTGTTACCAACTCCACTTTCCTTCCAACAGTAACTCTGGAGAAACTTCACAGTTACACATTTTGATGGCTTCCTTAACACACCTTCACAATGACTCCTTTATTCATATAATAATTATTACAACTTTATTCTATGATAAATGAAGGGGGTGGTCTCTCTATTTATAGAACTTTCAGGCTTATCCACCCTATCTCTAAGATAAGATAGGAAATCTCTTTTGGCTAATCATATTCCATGCCTAAAATCTTATCTTTACATGTAGGCTTATCTTCTAAGATAAGATAAACCTTATCATTTCACATGGGTTCCACCTTTCTAGATATTATACAAATTAAATATAAAAAGATTTATGACATCACTCCTTGTCATTATTACAAATCTAATATTTCTAATTCTAAATCATGTAAACCCTATTTATCCACTTACCCTAACTTTCACATTTTAACATTACCCGGACCACTTACGAAAAATGTTTACTTTTTACCAAAACATTCCTATTGTACTTTGATTGTTCTTGTCTTTACATACTTATTGGCGGCATAGTACTAAGACCTCATTATCTTCTAGTGGACGCTACTACTAACTATACTTAACAACACCTTATTCATAATACATACATTAATGAAATAGAAATTATGGAGGAAAATTCTAGTGTTGACATCTTCCCCCTCCCTGGCTTCTACTCCGTCCTCGGAGTAGACTATTATGGACATTCTTAAGCTGGTGCTTGGAAAATATTTATCTTATCATGGTTGGTCCATTTCACAATAGGAGTACCATCTAATTCCTCCAAATGATCGATATATACCATTTTCATGCACAACTAATGTTTTGTAGGGTCCCATCCATTTTGAATTTTTTTCTATGCCTTCTCTTTTTGTATCTAGAATCATATACTAGAACCAAGTCATTCACTTGAAATAGAGACTAGAGGATCTTTTGATCAAAGTACTCCTTCTACTTCATCTTCTTCTTATAACTTATATCCTTCATTGTTTCTCTCATTTCCTCTAACAAATGAAGATGTACAAACCTTTCTCTTACCGAATCACTTTCATCCATCCTTTCATTTTTCATAACTCTCAGTGGGATATAAAATTCAATAGGAAGAACTGGATCAATGTCATATGCCAACTGAAATGGGGAGTATCATATTGTTGACTTTGATGTTGCCCTCTATGCCCATAATGTTACATGAATACTTTTATCCCACTTATGCATATGCAAAGTTGCATCTTTTGCTAGGATTTGGCATAATACATAATTTTTTCACTCTATCTATCCATTTTTGCTTGGTTTGTAAGTTATTGGCTTTCCATGCTTAATAGAAAACTTGTTTACCAAGGCTTCTACCACCTCATTAATAAAGTGGCTTCTTTGATCTGTTACAATCTCTTACTGGACAACCAAATCTAGTGACAATGCGTTCATACATGAACCTTGCTACTTCATCCATGGAAGTTGTTTTCAAGGATCTAGCTTCAACCCACTTGGTTAAATAGTCAATGGCAACTACAATATACTTATTTTGGCGTGGGTGGTTAGAAGTGGACCTATAATATCTATTCCCCACTTTTCAAAGGGACCAAATGGAAGGATAAGACATAATTGAGATGATGAAGTCTTATGATTCCCCGTGATTGATAAATATCACATGTCTTATAATAATTATAACAATCTCTAAATAGAGTTAGCCAATAATAACTTGCATCCATAATCCTTGTTTTTGTAAGTTGTCAGAGAAGTTTCCTCCACATGTACCATTGTGGAATTCTTCGATTAGCTCCTTCCCTTGATCACGTCCAATTGTCCTCTTGATCTTCCATCGTGGGCCTATCTGAAATAATACTCCATGTAGAATGGAATATGGGTGACTTGCTTGAGTAGTCTTCCTCTTAGTCATTGCATTGGCACCATCAGGAAACTTAAAATCATTCAGATAATTCCAAATATCTATGTATTCACTAGGGATTGTGTCAAGGGATAATAATGTTGCATCTAGGAAATCATCATCATCACAAAATGGGCCCAAACCATCATAGGATCAGGAGAGTACATCTACATTGACATGCTTCTTTTCTAGCCTATCTATAATATCAAATTCAAATTCTTCTAGTAAAATTATCCACCTTGTTATCCTTCTTGATGGGTTAGGCTTATTCACAATATATTTTAGAGCTTGATGATCTATTACAACTATAAATTTCTTCCCGAGCAAGTAATTTCTAAAACCTTTTTATAACAAAAATGATAACTAGAACCTCTTTTTTAGTTACAAGTATAATTTACCTCAACACTTTTGCTTATTTATCTGATCCCAAAGTAAATTGGATGATCATTCCCCTTTTCATCCTTTTGGCTTAGAGTACTCTCTAGTGTTGCATCTGAAGCATCAGTATATACAATGAATGGCTTTCTCGATCTGGATTCTTTAAAATAGGTGAAGACACAAAAGCTTCAGTTGTTCAAAGCTTCATGCCTTTTCTCTGGCTCATAAACAACATCCTTCTTCAAGAACTCAAGGTTAATGGTTGTGCAATCTTTGAGAAACTCTTGATGAACCTTCTGTAGTAGCCCACATGGCTTCGAAATGATCTCAATTTACTTCTATTTATAGGAAATGGAACTGTTTAATTTTGAAACTTTATTATGATTAGTACCAATACCATCTCCAGATACAACATGTTCTAACAAGACACCTTTAGAACATCTAAAGACACACTTTGTAGGGTTTAGTGAGGTTTGTGCTTCATCTAACCTTTTAAATGTTGTCTCCATCTAGTGCAGGTGGTCCATTTTTCTCTCGTAGATGCAAAAATCATCCAGGAATACTCTGATGAAGCTTCCAATGTAGGGTTCAAACACCCTATTCATTAGGTGTTGGAATGTTGTTGGAGCATTACACAACCCAAATGACATAACTCTATAAGAAAACATTCCCCAAGGAGTGGTGAACGTAGTCTTGAGCTAATCTTTCTCCACTATATGAACTTGGTTGTACCCGCTATAGCCATCTACAAAACTATAACACTCTTGGCCAGCTACTTCATCCAAGATCTAGTCTGAGAATGGAAGAGGGTAATGATCCTTCTTTGTTGCCTTGTTGAGCTTCTTGTAATCAACACAAATGTGTATCTTCCCATTCTTTTTATTGAGATCACAATGGGAGAAACCCATTCTAAATTCTCCATAAAATATGAATCCTGCATCAAGCAACTTATCTATTTCTTCTTTCACGGTCTTGGAAAAATTAGGATTCATTCTATATGGCATTTACTTTATTGGCTTAGCACCATCTACCAGCTCAATAGAATGTTATACCCAACTTACTTAGTGGAGTTCCTTGTAATCAAAAGTGAATAAGTGCATGTACCTTCTAAAGAGTTGGAGGTAGGATTCCTTCTCAGTTTCCATCACAACATCACCAATTTGTATTGTTGGAGACGATCATCAATTTCTTCTTCAGATAATTTTATGGGTTTATAAGTTGGTGTGACTAGAAGGATATCCATGATTGACACATCCACCTCACTTTTTTCATCTTTTGTGTCCACTTCGTTGGAATTAGAGTAATCAGAGGATGTCCAATAATCAATTTCATCAATTGAATCCATAGGTCCCATCATATGATGTCGAGGGATCACATTTATCTTCACCCTCTCTCTGCCACAACCAACTGTCATGAAACTTTCATTCCAGTAGTTTCTTGCATGAACTCTCCTTAGTCATGGCCTTCCTAGCAACATTGGGTACACAACAATACCATTATTCATTACCTAAAATTATACCACACATACAACACCCATGACAAATATTTCCACATTTGAAACAACACCTTCTGGTTTAGTTTTTCCTTATTTAATGACCTTAACATAAGTGTTAAGGGGTGATCAAATTTTAAACCTAAAATATTCATTACAGACTCGATCATTACATTAACTACAACACCTCCATCTACTAAGACATCATGAATTGAAATTCCATTACATAATACCTCAGCTTGTGGAGTGTAGGGATCTACCTCTACTTCCAAAATAGGGACCTCAACCTCCTTCCTTCGTTGAGCATTGATTCCACTCCGCAACTCTTTCCTCTTCTCAAAAGACATAGCAAGAAGTTGTCCATATGTAATATTTGCAAGACACTTGGACAGATCTTCTAAGATGGAGTATGGTCCTTGCCTCTATGAAATCAAAAAATCCTACACACCTAACTTTCTTCTCTTATGTTTATTGCTAGTTTCACCTTTCATCTTCTTAGGATAATTTCCATCTTGGTTATATTTTTCTTTATTTATTTTGTCACAAACACATTTGCTTCATTATTTATACTCTTATCTACCACATCAAAAGAATTTACGGTGTTTTTCCTTTATCATTATCTCTTGTACCAGATGTAGAGGCCCTATCTAGACAATTATACTTATAATGGCCATTTTTATGACAATCATAACATACAACTTCATATATATTTATTTTTGGACCTTTATCTCCTCCCAGGAACTTTGGGAAGTAAATTCCTTTCCTTGAAGAAGATTAATATTTAACTTACCCATTTTCCTAAGGAGATCCTCATACTCGAAGATGTACTAGAGGGAAGATTTGTGCTCACCGAGAGTGGTTGTGGCATCTGTACCAAAGGTGTTGGTGTAGGCTCCACCTTAGCAACAGTTTCTTTGGGCTCCTCTTTCATGCTTTGTTCTTACCTTCTTGTAATCTTCTTTGCTTTTTCAAGGGTTATTGGGTGGTCATAATTCACTCGTTGTCTGGTATTTGGCTTCATTCTAAGAATAAATTGCTTACAAAGGAGATTATCCACTTCATTCATCAACCCACCCGCTAATCCTTCCTTCCGGATCTAGGCATCGAGCTTCCTCCTTAACTCTAGAACATGAGCATGATAATCCCTTATCTTCTCCTTCTCTCCTTGGGCTAGCTTTGTGATCTCGATCATGAGATCTGCATACTTTTTTTGTTCACCAAATTATTCAAAAAAACTTTCAGTTAATAAATCCCATGATTTTTTACCATTATCACCTAGTGTTTGAAACCACCTAAGGGTCGAATCATCCAAAAAGGTAGGAAAAAATTCAGTCCATTGTTCCCTTCTTATGAGACCATTACAAATGTAAGATCGTTTAAACTCTTGAATGAAAGAAGGAGAATCTTCATTAGATTGGGCTGAAAAATAAGAATCTTTCCCATTTTCAAAACTAACCACAGTGAAATACCAACCCACAAGTACAATCAGTAAGACTTATGTGCACAAATAATTGGAACTAGTACAATAGAAAATCACTTTACACATTTTTGTGATAAAATAGGAATGACCACGGTAAAATTACTTTTACTATGGTAAAACTTGAATTACTACGGTAAATACTATTCACGAAAAAGTGATTTTACTATGGTAAATATATTCACAAAAAAGTGACTTTATTGTGGTAAATAATATTCACAATAAAAAGTGACTTTACTTGTGGTAAATACTATTCACGGTAAAAAGTGACTTTATTGTGGTAAATACTATTCACGGTAAAAAGTGACTTTACTATGGTAAATACTATGCACGGTAAAAATAAGGTTACCCTCCAAATGATTTCTAACTAAGTGGGAATATCTCTCCAGAAAAAATCCACCAATGAGGAATGGTCCCAAATGGAACCAAAATGTCAACACCAATCCAGCACTATGATAATATTTCACCGAGAACTCCTCATGCTATGATTATTTCAGTAATGCACAACTTTTGGTTTGGTGGTAGTAATATGGAAACACAATAACATACATAACACAAGAATACCACAATCTATAATATAAAGGAATGATGACAAATCTGAAATACAAATGTAAATTATATTATTAACATGATACTATTACAATCTCACCCATGAATTACTCCAAGTGTTACCAACTCCACTTTCCTTCCAACAATAACTCGGGAGAAACTTCACAATTACACATTTTGATGGCTTCCTTAACACACCTTCACAATGACTCCTTTATTCATATAATAATTATTACAACTTTATTCTATGATAAATGAGGGGGTGGCCTCTCTATTTATAGAACTTTCAGGCTTATCCACCCTATCTCTAAGATAGGATAGGAAATATCTTCCGACTAATCATATTCCATGCCTAAACTCTTATCTTTACATGTAAGTTGATCTTCTAAGATAATATAAACCTTATCATTTCACATGGGTTCCACCTTTCTAGATATTATACAAATTAAATATACAAAATATTTATGACATCACTCCTTGCCATTATTACAAATATAATATTTCTAATTCTAAATCATGTAGACCTTACTTATCCACTTACCCTAACTTTGAAGTTTTAAGATTACCAGACCACTTGTGACAAATATTTACTTTTTACCACAACATTCCTATTGTACTTTGATCACTTCGTCTGATACTTTATTGGCGGTGTCGTATTGGTAGCGTTTTTATCTTCTAGGGGATGTTACTATTAACTATACTTAACAACACCTTATTCATAATACATACATTAATGAAATAGAAATTATGGATAAAAAATCTAGTGTTGATGTAACATCTTTCTTGGCACCTTCGTGGGTGGTTTCCGAGAGAAAACTCGGAAATTTGATAATCTACCGATGTGATTGTTTCTTTAGTTTTACCTGTAGCTTTAGTAGCTATCTCTATGAATCTTTCCTCCGCTTGATCAACTGATAAATTAGAAACAACTCTCGATTTCTTAGCTTTCCTTTGGGCGAGTTAGATCTAGAGCACTCAAATCGACAACATCAATAATAGACACTTTCTTCTTTTATTTCGGTGTTTGCCACGCAACCACACAAGAATAGAAGAAGATGATTCAAGACAATATAGGCATTGTTATGGTATACTTAAGGTAGTCTATATGACAAGAGCATTGGTCGCATTACGGAAGGTGGTAATGAAGTGGTAACAATGGAGGGTGGAGTGGAAAGGATGGCCTCAGTGTGGGTGAAAAAAGTGGAAATGGGAAGAGATTGTTGAGGAAGAGGGGTTGCAAAAGGAGACCCCATTTCCAAAACCTCCTCGGTTGAGAGTGTTCAAGAGAGGAGAAAACATGAGCCATCGAGGGAGAAATGGAAGACAAGGTCAAAGGGAGAGTGAGAGATGTAGGGGAAAGAGGAACTGAATGTGGTGAAGATGGAAGAGATGACACTAGGGAAAACTTTGGTGAAACACTTAGATCTATCACTTGATTGATTGTAATTGAGGAAACATTACTCTTGTTGTGGAAACTTCTGAATAGGATCCTGAACCTCTAACAATAAAAACAATCTTACAAGGCCTTGAGGTAGAATTTTGAGTCACCTTTTTCCTTTTGAAGGGGTGGCATGACCCACTGATGATTGTGCTTGTATAAATTATGTCACTCATTCGTCTGACGCTTTAGGTGTAATTCCCAAGGCTGTTAGTCATTGGTAGGTTCTTTGTAAAATGAGACCACCCTTTCCTTCGTGTTACTGCACTCCTTTAATGACCAATTTATCCTAGGCAAAGGTTGATACATGACATTATTTTATTCGTAGGTACGATCCAACACTTGACCATCATCTTTTAGGCCTTTAGAAATCACTACAATTCCATAGTGACGTATTTCCTTCAGGTCTAGCCTCTCAAATTCCCTCTCTCTTATTGCATATTCATCTCGGAAATGAATCCAAATGTCTTCTAGTTGAGGTACATAATGTTGATAGATCCTATTATACCGAATTTATCCCAAGAATCAAATTTAGTGCGCAGGTGGAATGTTCTCAGAGTCATCTGAGACATCTCTCCTTCAACATTTTTACCTTATATGTAGATGCACATGTATATCTTCCTATGGTTATAAGAAATCGGGCCCCTACTTTTTGTTGATCATGTTGGATCTTATGATAACTCGAAATTGATAAACTAGTTCCATTAAGACCCACATATCGGTTGGGAATCTTGGCACTTGTTAGGAGTTCATACAAATCTTGCACTCTAATGTAAGTAAAAGTTGGAAATTATAGGTAGATACCTCCCCATCCTCATACTTCCTTCCAGTCTTCGTCTGAGATTCTTTGATTGTATAAATTTTGTCAAATAAGTACAAGAGAGCAAAGAAAGAAAGCATCATTTACTCTCTGAAAATGATTGGGACCTTCTGCCATGGTGACTTGGGGGTAGTACTTATAACTATGACATGTACCTTTGGATCCCTTTGGATTTAGCCTTGGATAATCTCTCATTCCCGCTGTACGCTATGTACACCGGGAGGTGGTCATAAAGAAGTTTCCTGAACTTAACACATCTTCCAGCTGAAAGCATATAACATTGCTTATGTGTTTATTCCAACGAATGAGATATTTATTCTTATTAATTGTGGAAATGTAGAGGTACATCCAATCTTGGAAATCCTTAGTAGAAGAAATACCTGTAAACTTGCTCAAAAGTGTGATAATATCATTAACCTCCTATATGAAATCAAACAGGGGAAGTGTCTTGGGAAATCTAGATAATGAGGTTTTAGTCTTGGCTAAATAGTTCTTGTTGACAACTCTTGTGCAAGTGTCATGCTTTCTCTGTAACCCAATGATCTAGAGCATATTCTGGGGAGATAATGGCATATCCTTCAATGTTAGGGAGCTTCAAGAGGTCTTCAAAGAAATCACTATCTACCCTGATTACCATTGTGCCATCATCATCCTTTATAGTATGTGAATCTTTATCAAAGTGGGATGTTGCGACAAGTACAAACTCAAGAAATTGAATAGACTAGGAAATGTAGTAAGGGGAATTCCACTATCATAAATAGCTTGCATCCATGGTTTTTTATTTGGGGCCTTTACTCTTTCCCAAAATTTAGACATGTCCATATGTCCAAAATATGTATCCCCAATATTCTCTACATCATATGAGATACTTGGAAGGGGGTGATACCCCTTGGTAGTTGTACTTCATTTTTTCCTTTCCCTAGATGAAGAACCGGACATCCGACATGTTGAAAACCCAATAAATTGGAGTTCGGAGAAGAAGTGTGTGTCCTGCAGAATGCCTTGCAAAACTAGCCTAGATTTAAAAATTCCAAAGCTCGAAGTTCCAAAGTCGTGGAACTTATACATTGACGAACAACTCTAAAATTCTAAAGTGGTAGACTTCCAAAATCTAAAAATCCAAATTTCAAAATGATTATGTTTTGAAAAGATGGACTATCAAATCCCAAAAGGCAAAATCTCTTAAATGTGAAAACCCTAAATTCAAAAAACTTTGAAGCTCCAACTTCCGAAACCATGTTCGAATATGTTTCAAAACATCAAAATATGAAACCTAAAATAAAGTACCTCTGAAAACTCAAGAACCCGATTTTTGAACTTCAAAAGCTAAAATTTCAATATATGAAAGCGAAACAAAATGTTCCAAAAATAAAAGTTCGAACCCTCAAAGCTTCCAAATGAATCACCAAGTGCAGGATTCTCAAATTAAAATTCAAACTTGAACTTGAACCTCTTTCAACACTCCTTACTTCCAAAAATATAATATTTCTTCCTGATTGATGAATTATTTTGAAGTTCATATGTTAAAAGTGATAAAATAAACAGAGGAATAAAGGTCATGGCTTAGATCCTAGAACTAATCCTAAGAGAACCAAGAGAAATGGAAAGAAAAGAAGTAAACCTATAAGAAAAAAACCCAAAACAAATGAAAATAAAAATAAACTTGCAAAAATTACCCAAATTAGTGAGAAAATCGTGAAAATAACACTTCAAAAATCACCTTAGGGTATGGTGAGGCGTGCGAGAGATGTTAATACATCGGTGTACTTAATCATTTGGTAAAAATGATAAGTAAAAACTCACGTATTTATAGGAGGTAAAAATTAATTACTCATGAGCCGACACGTGTGGGGGTGGTTGAACATTAATGACTTTAAAATTTTGACTTCGGAAGTCATCGTGCAAACCGCATGCAACATGTAATCTAAACTCAAAGTTCGAAAATGCGAAGGGGATCTGGGTTTTAAAAAATTGGGATTCGATGTGCAAACTATATGTAATCTTCCTTCGGACTCAATTCTAAAAAATGGTATGAAATCGGACTTCGTAATTTTGGAAGCCAAACTACATGCAAAGTGTGCTGCGGTTTTGACTTCCAGTTCCAATTACGATGGGATCAGACTTTGGACTTTGAACTCAACCTTCATTTTGCATGGAAAATGCAGGTTAACCTAAGAAATCCGAAATTGAGTGAAAATGATGCTAAGGAAATTTTTAAACAAATTTTTGAAAAAAATTCTAAGGAATGGGAAAGGCAAAAAATTGCAATAAAAATTAAAAGTCCTCCTAGTAAGGGTAACTTGTAAAGTTAACATTTTTAGCGACCTCTTGGGGATGCTTTCTTGCTAAGCATTAGTCCAATAGCCTTCAAAAATCCATTGGGAAAAATATTCCTAAACCTTGAAATATTCAAAACAAAACACAAACAAGAAAAACAAAACCAAGTAAAATAAACAAAACAAAACAAAACAAACCAAACATTGTGCAAAGCACTTGGAGGAAATAAACCTAGACTAAATTATACAAGTTGAAACCTTCTCAAAAACAAGTTTTGAGATGTATCCCATTTACAGGGATATGAATGCTTCTCCATTGATTCTAGATAGGAAAAATGAATTTTCCTCTTTGCATCTCGTAATAATGTATGGCCCACTCTAGAGAGCATCAAACTTTGCGTGCATTCTGGCTTGGCCTGTCACATCCCATTTGAGATCCAAATCTCCTTCTAAGAAAATTTTGTGAGATGTCTTCGTATAAAAGGTCTTCTTAGTTTGAGCCTGATGTTGTTCTAAAGTCTTCATTTCTTTGTTCCTAACTTCTTCCAATCCCATCAATTCAAAAACCTAACCATCATAGGATCACTTTCCATAACCTCCGGCTGATGTGTTAACTCTAAAGAGGGAAATTCAAGAGATAAAGGAAGTTTTTCTTCCCTACCATACACAAGCATGAAAGGGGATTTCCTGTGGCCCTCTTAAGCATGATCATGTCCACCCACAAAGCAGTCTTGAGTTGTGTATGCCAAGTATGTTTATTATTTTCCATTGTTCACTTTGATGATCCATATGAGGTTCTTATTACTAGACTCAACCAAACCATTCCCTTGTGGGTAATAGTTAAATGAAAGTCTTAAGGTACACTCCATTTTTAACAGCCCACTCACTGAGTTTTAAAATGCCAGAGGAAGGTGATGACATTATCTCGAAATCATTGTAAAGGGACACCAAATCTTGTCATAATGCCTTTCAAGAAATCCAAAATAGACTTCTCATTTCCTTCCTTCAATGCTACTATTTATGTCCACCAAGTAAAATAATTGGTTTGGTGAATACCCACTTATGTCCATCACTGGATGGAGGATTGATCATTCCAATAAAATCTAACCCCCACTAAACAAAGGGCTGATCTACCTAGATCAGATGGAGAGGAAGGCTAAAGCTACCTTTTGTTGCCATGTGAAAAAGGCACATTCTTTACATATTTTAACCTAATTATGGGCCTCCTTGAACAAATCTAGCCAATAGTAACCAACCCTCATGATCTTTGCAAGTGGTGTTCTTTTCCAAAAAAATGTCCTCTTTGAAAACCATTATGGAATTCTTCCATTATTTTTGTCCACTTGTTCTGGCTCTATACATCGAAGTAGAACACCATTTAGATCCCTATGGAAAATAACACCATCTACAAGAACATAAGGAATAGACTGAAGTCAGAAACTTTTCCTCTGAGTTTTATCCAAGTCAAGGGGATACTCTCCTAATAGAAGAAAATTCTTCATCTTTGATAGCTAGTCGATAGGAGTATCTTCTTGAGGATGGTTATGAAGCACTATGTCTCCTTCATCTTTAGATTCCAAATCCACAGCTGAGTTGTTGACACAATCCCTTCCTCTAACTAGCTTAGTTACTTTGATATGCACGTCATACTCCATGACCTTAGTAATCCATCCAACACATTTCTCATTCATATCTTTATTCAATAGGAAATCCTTTACCCCTAGATGTGACACCATCAATTGTATTTTGTTATTAGACAACATATGCTTGAATTTCTTTAATGCCCGGATGACAAAAAAACTTGTTTCTCCACAAATGAATACTTGAGCTCATAATCTTTGAGGATTGACTAAAAAAATAATTGGTTGCTCCATCAAATCATCATTATGCGGTATGAGGATTCCTAAAATACTTTCATGTCCTGAAAGGCGTAGAGAATAAAATCTTTATCATACCTAGGATTCACCAATGTAGGAGCCTGAGATAGTTGTTTAAATGGCCTCAAGCTCTCTTTTCCATCCTTTCTCTAGCTAAAAGGTATATTATTTTTCAACATGGCCATTAAAGGTTTAGTCAAGGGTAGCAAATTGAGGGATAAACCTTCTCACAAAATTTATAGTTCCTAGGAAACTCTGAAGGCCTTTCTTATGGCTTGGAAGGGATAGAGCTAAGATTGAATGAATCCTTTTCGGGTCAATAGAGAGTCCTTCCTACTGAAACAACATGCCCTAACAATTTTCCTTTGTGTACTGCAAAAATACACTTCTTGGGATTTAGTGAGACCCCAAATTCCCTACATCACTTGAAGACCTTTTTCAAATGGGCGATGTGATCTTTTGCATGCTTAGAATACATTGTTATATCATCAAGATAAAAAAGGATCATGTCATTTATTAGCCTTTGAAATCCATATCCATAGCTCATTGGAAAGTAGCTCCGACATTTGGATAATTCAAAAGGCATTCTATTATAGGCATATGTACCCCACTTAGTAGTGAAGGTCGTTTTAAATTTATCAGATTCCTTAACCAAAATCTGGTTATAGCCTAAATAACCATCAAGTAGTGAAAACCTCTCCACTCTCACCATTGTTTGAAGAATTTGTTCCATAGATGAAAGAGGGTAAAGATCCTTAAGGGGGCTCAGTTCAAATCTTTGAATTCCATGCATAGCCTGATCTCCCCATTCTTCTTTATAACGAGAACTAAATTATCCACCCAGGAGGAATGTTTGATTGGGAAGATGATACTAGCTTCAATGAGCTTTGAAATCTCTTTCTTCATTAGTGGCTCAATCTTGGGGTTGAATGGTCTTTCTTTTTCCATATTGACTTAGCTTTTGATCGAGCTCAATAGTGTGTTGTGCCAATCCTGGATCAAACCATGAAGGTCCTCATAGCTCCACACAAAAATATCATTATATTCCTAGCAAAGATCAACAAAAGCTATCTTTTCTTCCGGGAACATACCTTCCCAATTTTAATAAAATTTTCCTCCATGACTTGAACTTTCTCAAAATCATCTTCCTTGATCACCATATTGGCACATTACCTTTTAACATGATCATCCAATTAAAAATTGATTCGAGAGTGACCAAACCCTTTGAAAATTTGTTGGTTTTTAATTGTATAATTTGATCATTGTATGCCTCCTGAAGCTTGGCTTGGTTTTTCAATGCAAACTCAACTTCCTCATGTAGGAAAAGAATGATTTGTTTATTATTGCTATCAAAAATTTCCAACTACCTACATTCTCTGGTACTTCTGGTCGACAACCACTTTGATGAACTACTTTTCTTCTTTCATGATATCAACAGCACATCGTCTTGTGAACCCACCATTACAAGCCTATTTGCATCTCGATTTTGATTCCTAGGAACCACATGGATTCCAAAAGCTTCAAAATATTCAATCAAATCCTATACCCTATTTTTGTATGACCTCAAGAGATCATTCTTTGATGCACTTTGGGATCTTACCTGATGTATGACATAGGCTCACTATCTCCAAAAATAACTAATGCTTTGATTCCTTTCTTCTTAGCCAATTAGATTCCTTGCACTAGTGCTTCATACTCAGCCACATTATTAGTGCAGCTGAACTGAAGTCAAAAGATGAGAAGTATTTATCACCTTGTGGAGAAATCAACATGACACCAGCACCTACTCCATTCTTACTCCTTGAACCATCGAAAAGAGTTTCCACGGTCCCTCAAGATTGTCCTAGGTTTTAAAAGTTGGGTATAATTGTTCCTTCTTCATGAATATAATATGTGCCTAACTTCTTTCTTCTAAACCAAAAACCAAGCTTCTCTTCTTCAATGCTCTCGAACGATCAAACTGATGCTTCATACTTACATCATCAAGTACAATATCATGGACTTCTTCCATAAGAGTAGTGGACTCATGATTTGCAACTTCTTCTTCTTGGTTAAATATAGTATAATTTCCATTAATGGGGCTAGTAGTATAAGGCTCAACATGATTCTGAAAATTGGCTTTTCCTTATAGTTACCTTGGTCCCATACCTAGTCCTGAGGAGCATGTGTGACCAATCAATAAAGAGATACCCACCATTTTGGCTATGAAGTCTCTGGATAAACATATGGCAAAGAAGGGTGGAAGATCAATGACTAATATGTCCTATGTAAATGACAAGCTTGGACATGCATGAATAGTAAGATTGAGATCCTTAATAATCCCAATAGTTTGAACTAACGTACCATCCAACTAAACAACTCCTCTAGATACTGGCGTATACTAAATACCCAACACATCTGCAATCTATTTAGGCATCACATAGCTATTGGAACTAGAATCGATCATGTAGTTGTGTACCAAGTGTTTACCAATGATCAAAGAAATATAGAATGGTGGTGGTTTATTGGTCTTGGTGACATTTCTTCCTTATGGTTGACATAATCTAGTAGTAGTTGACGTTTCCACGCTTAGTCATTCATTAGGTGTACAAAACTTTTTTAGAGCTTCTTGTAGCATATTTCTATGAGAAGGAATCAAAGATTCTTCCCACATGGTGATGTTCAAGTTGGTATTCTTCATTTGTTCAACAATACTAAAAGGAATACCTCCTACTCTCTAACAACGTTCCTTTGAATGTTGGTATCCTCCTTTGGAAAATGGGTATTCAACATATGACACATGAAGAAATTTCCTTCCTTACAATCTGATTGGTCTGTGTTTCTAGAAAAAAATTTTTCCCCATCTTTGTTAGCAACTACTTGAGAATGAGGTTGAGAAGTAGATACTCGATCAACCTTTGGAGGTTGAGTTTCTATTGCCCTCTTTTTTGAATGAGTATTAGTAGCTACTAGATGTAGAGTTTGTATTAAACCCACAAAAATATTCCTCTTTCCAATTCAATAAGGTAGTCTTTGTATGGCCTGTGATTGATCATCATCTTCTTATGAAGATGTGTCCTCTATTTGTTCTATTGATACAGATATGCTCTAGACCATAAGGGCTTGACTAAGCACTCTATTAGGGCACAAATTTTGATTATGTGGATGAGAGCATGGATAACACCATTTGTAATCTTGAACCAAATTTTTTTGTATAGAGATAAGGGTTCTAGAGGAACTAGCAGTAAGGGAGCCTTAACATTCAGGGGTTTAACATTGGCAACTTGATTTTGCTTTGGTTGTTATTTTGAAAAGGTTTCCTATTAGAGTGATATTGTTGGTTTTGGGGTTGGTAAGGATGAGCATATTGGGATTGTTGCCTCTTAAGGGCTACCAATTCATTTCCAAAGTTTGAAGCAATGATTTAACCTCATGAAGATCATTTGATGGGGTAGGTGTAGATGGAGTTGGCTTGATTAGGCACAAGAGGAAGTGGGAAATAGTTGGTTGATTAGTGGGAAGCTCAGGATACAAAGGCATTGGTGGTCTTGGAGCTATTTTCCCATCTTGGATCAAGAATTCTCAACATTTATGGTGATGTCATAAGTATCATGGAAATGTCGTTCCTCCCATTGATTGGATCATAACCACAACATCATTGTTTAGAGCTCTTAGATAGTACAAGAATGCATTATTGGGAGAGGGTTTTATCAATATAAAATCATATTCCAAGTCCTATGGAATCGAAGTTGAAATTGCCCATGTGTTCTTGAGGAGCTCTCTTTATAGTGGTTAATTGTTCCATGAGTGACAGTGATCACTCTTATCCTCAAACTGTTTAAAAAATTTTCTCCTAAATCATCCCAAGTGCGTATAGAACCAGCTGTTAACCCATGAAACCATTGGAGTGATTTTCCTTTAAATAAGTAGAAATAAGCCTAAACCTAGATTATCCTCTAAAATATTGTAGTAGTGCCTAGATCTATACACATCTTGAATATATCTATATAATGCTAGTCTCTCTTATGTAGAAAGGTAAACTTTTGAGAGCAAATCACGTTGGGCTAATAGAAGAGGGATGAAACATTAAAGGAAGGGAAAACCTAATTTCTTACGGCCATGGTGATGAGTGGTTGATTGTCTCTTAGTGGAGGAAACCTTCCAAAAGAGGTGTTGAATGACCTCTACAAGATGATGATAAAGCTTCACCTTTTATTATTCTCGGAGGAGATAAAGATAATTCAATATTCCATTTATTTCCTTTCCTCGAAGAAGATCTTGTCTAAATTCTTCGCATAAGTTAACACACTGAAACTCGAAGTCCAAATATGTGGAGTCGTCAGGTACCTTGATTCATGCAAATACTAAGAGGAGTACCAACTCTTAGTTTTCCCATAGGGTGTGCCAAAAAAATATTTGTACACGTGGATCACACACATGTTGAATCTTTAAGTGATCCCATGTAACATGGGAACATCCCCAAGGTGTGGGACCTTGAACCTTGGGATGAACCTCTGAGAAGGCCAAATTCCTTTTAAACTTGGTGCACTTGATTTAAGATCAAGGTGCAAGGCTATAATACTTGAAATAAAACTAATCTAATTGTTCATGGGGTATAGGGATAGAAAGATAACTAAAATATATAAAGCGGTGATGCACCAAGAGTAAATAGAACAAGAAGATCTACTTCACATGCACAAATTAATATTGTAGAACAATATATAACATGCACATCTCATAATCTTTTCAATCACTGAATTAACTAAATACAAAACTTTAATAACATAAGGGAGTCAAGATTTTCCACAACTGAAATGAAAGATTTCATACCACAACTCACAAATAATTGAAAGAAGATAACTAATGTAAAGGCAATATAATTTACCACATACAAGGAATTAAAGCATTCACAAGTATTAAATAAATTATCAAATTACACAATACACCAAGTATTCAAAGGAAAAATAGTGTTCTGAATATATCAAAGGCTTTAAAGCTTGTTCTTGGACTCCTCAAAATTATAGAGCCCCTTCACAATAAGATCTAAATTTTTTAAACATAATGCATTCTCATATTTATAGACTAAGGAGATTGAGTGATTATAGTTCCATCTTCTAACTACTTCCTACTAAAAATAGAATGCATTAATATTTAGGGAACAACATCCCATGAAAATATCAAAAATAGTTACACAGGTTTGAACAAGTCAACCCTACAACTTTCACTTGTTCTAGAGCTTGGAGGCTATTCAAAAATGGCTACCACACCTAGCTAGGGCTGGCAAAATCCTTCTCCTTTTCCTTGTTTTTCTTTCTCTCTCCTCCCATCTGTAACTAACATGTTCTTATATTCGAGAAATCATTTAATAATTCCCTGGACCTCCTCCTCCTCGGTCCACATGTGTAATGGCTTAGAATGTCCACTGAATCAATTTCTCTGGAAACTTTTAATGGCAATATTTGAGTCCTTGTTAATAACCTTCTTGAGCTGGCTCAAGAAGTTTTGATAAGATACCAACCTGTAAATAGAATCAAGATTAAAAGATTTGGTCACATCATCATCTTGATTTACCAAACTCTTAAAATGGGCAATAATCTATTCAAGTGGAAGGATATCAATAGTTTTATCCAAAAATTTGCATTTGATCTTCTCAAATTCTTCTAAGATATCATTCAAACCATCCATTTATCTCGAATCTTTTATCCTCCAATTTTGACATAATCTCTTTAGTATTTGAGCTCGAATTCCATTAGCTTCCTTGAATTCAAAATGTTTTGAAATATCATCAATAACACCTTCCTTTAATAAGGTCTGAACTAACACTTTGAATTTATTTCCATGTTTCAAGAGCAAGGTCTAAGTTATCACTCTCCTCAGTGAGGAGTCCATTCAACTTCATGATAGCATCCTTTTCTACATACAATTCATTATACAAGTCCACAACAACTTTGATCAATGGGTCTACCTCCTGAATTAAGTTCTCCATCTAACTTCCTACCGCTTGCCCCTTTTTGTCTAATATTTTCCACTACATGAAAAGATGTGTCATCGAAACTATGAGAAATAGTGAGGGCATAGTAGTAGTTGGATAGGTTGTGTGATCTTGGTTAATAGAGCAGTAGTTAAATTCTCAATTGTTTCCCTTAAGATCATCCTTAATGGATTTTGTCCTTATCATATTTCTCTATAAAATTACCCAGGGGCCACTGAACATCTTTTTGCACCTCTACGGTGGCTTTCCCAGAGCAAACCTAGAAATTTGATAATTTGCTACTGTGATTATTTCTTTTTAGTTTTTTACTCAAATGGAGTTAGATATCTCCATGAATCTTTCTCCCATTTGATTGACTGATAAGTTAGAAACAAATCTTGGTCGCTTAGCTTGCCTTCTATGGAGTTAGATCTAGAGCACTCCAATCAACAACATCAATAATAGGCACTTTCTTCTTTTGTTTCGGTGTTTACCTATGCAACCACACATGAATAGAAGAAGATGATTCAAAAGACAATATAGGCATTATTACGGTAGTACTTGGGGTAGTTGATATGACAAGAGCATTGGTCATAGTTTATGAAAGTGGAAATGAAGTGGTAATAATGGAGGGTGGAGTGGAAAGGATGGCCTTAGGTGTGGGTGAAACAAAAGTGGAAATGGGAAGAGATTGTTGAGGAAGAGGGGTTGTAAAAGGAGACCCCATTTCCAAAACCTCTTCAGTTGAGAGTGTTGGAAGAGAGGAGAAAACATGGGCCATTAAGGGAGAAATAAAAGACAAGGTCAATGGGAGAGAGAGAGAGATGGAGGGGAAAGAGGAATTGAAGGTGGTGAAGATGGAAGAGATGAAGAAGGTGGTGACTACGACACTTGGGAAATCTTTAGTGAAACACTTAGATCTATCACTTCAGTTGATTGTAATTGAGGAGACACCACTCTCATTGTAGAAACTCTTGAAGAGGATCCAAAAATTTCAATAATAAAAGAAATATTACAAGGCTTTGAGATAGGATTTTGAGTCACCTTTTTCCTTTTGAAGGGGTGGCATGACCCACTGATGACTATGCTTGTACAAATTTTGTGGCCATTCGTGATGACACTTTAGGTGTAATTCCCAAGGTTGTCATCCATTAGTAGGTTCTTTGTAAAATGGGACCCGCCATTTCCTTCATGTTACTAAACTCCTCAATGACCAATTTATCCTAGGAAAAGGTTGATTCATGACATTATTTTTTTTGTAGGTAGGATCCAACACCTCACCATCATCTTTTAGGCCTTTAGGAATGACTACAATTCCATAGTGACTTATTTCCTTTAGGTCTAACCTCTCAAATTCCCTCTCTCTTATTACATATTCATCTCGGAAATGAATCCAAATGTCTTCTAGTTGAGGTACATGAATGTTGGTTGATCTCGTTATACCAAATTTATCCCAGTAATCAAAGTTAGTGCATGGGTGGAATGTTCTCAGAGTCATTTAGACATTCTCTCCTTCAAAATTTTTCCTTTTATATAGACTAGATGCACATATCTTCCTATGGTTATAAGAAACCAGGCCCCTACTTTATGTCGATCATGTTGGATCTTATGATAACTCAACAACTGACAAACTAGTTCCATTAGGACCCACTTATTAGTTGGGCATCTTGGCAGCTTGTTAGGAGCTCCTACAAACCTTGACACTTTATGTAAGTGAAAGTTGGAAACTGTAGGTAGATACCTCCCCATTCCTCATACTTCTTTCTAGGATTCATTTGATATTCTCTTATTGTATATTTTTTTGTCAAAGAAGTACAGTATGAGAGTGGTGAAGAAAACATCATTTACTCTCCAAAAATGATTGGGACCTTCTATCATGGTGAGTTGGGGATAATACTCATATATATTAGATGAACCTTTAGATCCCTTTTGATTTAGTCTGGATAATCCTCATTCCTCTTGCTACGTACACTAGGTAGGAGGTCAAAAAGTTTCTGAACTTAACATGTCCTCCATTTGAAAGATATAACATTACTTATGTGTTCACCCCATCGAATGAGATATTTATTCTTCTTAATTGTGGCAATATAGAGGTACATCCACTCTTGGAATTCCTAGTAGAAGAAAGACCTGTAACCTTGCTCAAAAGTGTGATAATATCATTAACTTCTAATATGAAATCAGATCGGGGAAGTGTCTTTGGGAAATCTAGACAATGAGGTTTTAGTCTTATTAAATAGCTCTTGTTGACAATGCCTTGTGCAAGTGTTATATTCTATAACCCATGTTCTAGAGATATTATGAGATAGTGGCATATCCTTCAACATCATGGAGCTTCAAGAGGTCTTCAAAAGAAATAATTATCTACCTTGATTACCACTGTGCCATCATCATCCTTTATAGTATTGAATCTTTATCAAAATGGGATGTTGTGGCAAGTATAAACTCAAGACATTGAATAGACGGGGAAATGCAAATAGCAAGGGGAATTCCACTATCATAAATAACTTGCATTCCATGGTTTTTGTTTGGGGCCTTTACTCTTTCCCAAAATTCAGACATGTCCATATGTCCAAAAGTTATATCCCCAATATTCTCTACATCAAATGAGATATTGGAAGGGGGTGATACCCCTTGGTAGTTGTACTTCATTTTGTCCTTTCCCTAGATGAAGAACCATACCCTTGACGTTGAAAACCCAAGAAATTGGAGTTCAAAGTGGAAGTGTGTGTCTCGCATAAAGCCTTGTAAAAGTAGCTTAGACTTCTGAAATTTTGAAGCCCAAAGTTTTGAAGTCGAAACTTATACCTTGACAAACAACTCCAAAATTTTGAAGTGGTAGAATTCTAAATCCAAAAAACCCGAAGTCCGAAATGATTATGTTCTAAAAAGATGGAATTTTGAAACACAAAGGTAGAATCTACTCAAAATGTGAAAACCACAAAGTTGAAAAACTTTGAAGCTCAAGACTTCAAATCCTATTCTAAATAGCAAATCTTCCAAAAAATTCAACTTTTGAAACCCGAAATAAAGTACTTTGAAAACCTGAAGAACCTAGACTTCCAACCTCCAAAATCTAAAATTCTGATATCTGAAAGCCGAAAAAAATGTTCCTAAAATAGAAGTTTGAACCCTCAAAGCTTCTGAAATGAATCACCAAGTGCGAGTTCTTTGAAATCTGAATTACTCAAACTCCGAAACTTGAACCTTTACCAACACTCCTTGGTTCCAAAAATATACTCTTCTCTCCTATTGATGAAATATTTTGAAATTCATATGTTAAAAGTGATAAAATAAACAGAGGAAGAAATTCCATGGCTTAGATCCTATAACTAATCCTAAGAGAACCAAGAGAAATGAAGAAATGGAAAAAGGAAGTAAACTCTAGAACAAGAACCCAAAAGAAATGAAAATAAAAATAAAAATAATTTTTTTTTACCCAAATCAGTGAGAAAATCATGAAAAAACGCTTCGAAAATCACCTTAGGGGTATCATGGGGTGTGTAGAGATGTCAGCACGTTAGTGTACTTAATCATCCATAAAAATGATATGTAAAATATCACGTATTTATAGGGAGGTCATAATTAACTATTGCGAGCCGACATGTGTGGGGGTGGTTGAACATTAATGACTTCGAAAATCGACTTCGGAAGTAAGCGTGCAAGCCGCATGCAACTATAAATCTAAACTCAAGTCCGAAACTACAAAGTTCCAAAATGCGAAGTGGTCGAGTTTTCGAAATTAGGATTTGACATGCAAACTACATGTAATCTTCCCTTCGAGACTTTGAAGTCCAAAAATGGTATGAAATCGACTTCGAAGAGAAACTACATGTAAAGTGTGCCTACAGCCCAAATTCTAGTTTTGAATTCCAAAGGGATCGATTTTGGACTTTGAAACTCAACCTTCATTTTGTATGCAAAACGCAAGTCAACCTCCGAAATCTGAAATTGAGTGAAAAATGATGCTAAGGCAATTTTTAAACAAAAAATTAGAAAAAATAAATCTAAGGAATGGGAAAGGCAAAAAATTGTAAGAAAATTTTAAAAGTCGTCCTAGTAAGGGTAACTTGTAAAGTCAACAAAACCAAGAAAAATTAGTTACTAAATTAAAATAGTGGTAAATGTAGATACCTAAATTTGGATTTTTAGAATTTGGAAATTAATGTTTGGAATTTATCTTAGCCCATAACTCATTATGCACTAAATTAACTAATTCCTAAACATCCATATCTCAATTATCACTACTAGCCACTAGGTCACACTCGTTATCCATATTTGGCAGTCAAAATCTTAGAATATACAACACATCTTAGAACATGTGGCCACCATCTCCAAGTAAAAAATTTCATTGTGTACTATGCCTAGATAAATTTGTCCCTAAAAATATAATTACCTCGATGAATTTTTCTTTAGCTTACAATTATGCTCTCCAAAAATCTAACAAACATATTTTCAAATGCACAAGTTAGCCTAGTTGGTCATGTGACATTTGAGAGGGAAATCTTATCGCAATAGTCAATTGTATAAAAACATTAACATAAACCATTCTAAGGGCCTCACGTCTTACATCTTTGTGTTACCTAAGAGATCACAACAAAACACTCAATTGTCATATCGTTCTCTCAAGCATATTCAACCAACTATAAGTTTTCATAAATCGTACACATCTACCCTAGGCGAGTTCATAAAGCTACATTGCACATATTAAAAATCATTTTTGAGTGTTGAAGGCCCTAGTTAGGGTCTTCATTGTTAAACACATTGCGATATACATCTTGTATAAACACATTAGGTGGGTAATTATGAGGATTTGATTCCTCGTTTGAGTATTTATACATAGGCATGGTGGGTGTTGCTTGACCCAAAAGTGCTAATCCGCTTTAGGTCCCTAATCAAACAATATGAAAAATCCCTCATCAATTGCATAGTAGACGATCATGGTATTTCAACCACAAAAACAATGATTAAGACATAGAGGAACATAATGCCAAGAGTGACATTCATATTAGAATCACAAGAGACAAAGTCATCCATATAAGATAGTGTCACTCGAGTGACTTTGTTTGAAACATGCAAATTCATCTTGCACACAAAACTAGACTCTGGGATTTTCATGTAGCATATAAATAACTTACACACCCTTCTTGTAAATTTTCAGATTAGTGTGATCATATCTCATTTTGAAAATCAATACAATCAGATCTAACCCTAGTTTTTACATTATTAGATATATCATCTATGATAGCGTAATTTACCATTATAAATTAGACATGATTTAGAATTTGAAGGTTTTCTACATCGTATGTTGTAATATGATCTTATTTCATCTTTACATAATTATTTAATGTTTTAAATCACTACATAACTTAATATTCCCATTACATATCCATAATAGGTAAGAGTCTATGTGTTTGTATAAGTGACTAATTCAAACAATTTCCCACTCAATCAACCCCTACACCGACTAAGGTAAACTGTGCATTTGAAAATAGGACCATTACAAGTACAAGGATAAGTTTGTTGGTCGTAAGATGCATTCATTGGTCAAATTTTTCATAGCCCCGCAAACCCATCCATGCTTAAGCTATAACCAAATCTAAGATGCAAGATGATTTGTAGAGAGTTTGAAGATGTGCTAATATAAGGTGTATTGGATCTGGGATTGCTAAGTTAAAGAAAAATCTTTAAGGTGTATTAGATCTTGGATTTCTAAGTTAAAGAAAAATCACGAACTAATGGACTCATAGTATAGGATAGAGAAGTGTGTTTTAAATTTAACCAAGAAATAGGTAAATTAGATGGTGTTATGATAAATGCCAAAGTATTATTTCCAAGTTCATGGGGCCGAATTTTGGATACAACAATGCTATAGAGAAAGATCATGCTTTTTTATTTAGGTCAAGCATGAGTAAGTGTGGATCCTCCATGGGTGGACTTATTTTCTAATGAGAGTTGGCATTTCCCATTCCAAACCCTATTTTTGTATCATCACTTTGTATTAGACTAATATTAGCATTTTGTAATTAATAATTTTTTGTACTTAAAAGGAAGTTTTTATGCATAAATCTTATTCATTTTCATCTCGCATATGCTTCTTTGAATGTGTTGATATAAATTGTTATATGCACTAACAAGTGTGAATAAAGGACCTATTATAAACCTAGCGTGTGACTCGTGCGGAGGCCATCACAAGACTCACCTAAACTTAGTGCAGGACTCACTTTAAGCCCAATACGGGACTCACGCCATAAAGTGTGAGACTCGCGTCAAGAAAGTGGAGGACTCACACAATGAAGCAATGAACTAATCTAGTCAGCACACAAGTTGCATGATGGAAGGAGTATCTAATGTGTATCATCAACTAGTCATCGTGTGACTTATACAATTTATGAGATCCCTAATTAACTTCAATTCGGTTGGAAAACGTGGATTAAGCGAATGACAATTGTCTTTGGGAACAAATTGATTACCTCCCCTAACAGAGTAAACGACGATCATCACTATTTAAGAAACTCAAATTCATGAGTGTTTTAACTCTACCAATCTTCAATACTTCATTTGAGCATTGATTTAGGACTCCACTTGTGGTTAACAACATAAATCTAATAAAGATTCTTCATGCATTTGTCACTTCAAACTTGTAACTCCCGATTACGTTGTTGTTAGGAAATAAGGGATAAAATATGCGGAATAATCCCTCACAGAATCACAACCGTAGAAACTAATATGTAGAAAAATATTACAAATCTTAAATAAAAGTGCAGAATAAAATAACACAACACAAAGAGACAATATTTAACGTGGTTCACCCAATTTGGGCTACGTCCACTAAGAATCACTTGCTCATATTTTATTACAAGTCACCGCTCTCTCAATACAATACCCATATCTGTTTGGAGCTATGCTCAACAAACTCTATAGAATTCACACTGAATTCAAAACACATCTGTAATGTTACATTATACCTACCATATACATAAAACCATATAAGTAGACAACTGCTTAAGCAGTTTTACAAAACCGTGGGTATTAAAACCATGGGCCAAAATTGTCCCATAAACCTATGGGTCAAAAATCCCACCCATATGAGAAAAGCACATTTCCCGATATATCGAGCACGTTTTAACGCCAATTTTTTTACCTAATCCCGAACCCCAGCGAGACAACTGTGGAAAGTGTATAATACTCTTACCGTGCAGTCTTCAACACTTTCTCACATGAAAACATGCTCCACAACCTAACAATTGTTGTTCTCGTGTAAGCCTGTAGTTAACTATTACATAATTATTGCAAATAACAAGTCCTCTTGTAGAGGAACTGAACTTTTCCTTTTATAAAAGGCATTTGTATTAGGATTATAATGTTGTTGTTGAAAGGAAGGAAAATATTGTATTACATTATTGATTGATAAAGTGCATGGTTTTGAGTTTAATCTTACTAGTGTAATTTCAAGTCTGAAACTAGATCATAGGGAAGGAGTAAGGGCCACTCCTCCCCAACTTGAAGGGAAGTAGTGCATGTTTAAATTTCTATTTATTTAGCATTTGATTACTTGCAAGAATTACAATAGTTTCAACGTTTAAAATTTTCAGTCTATTTCAACATTATTAACACTTTTAATTCATAGATTTAGGAGTCTCTATTTTATTTCATTAATCATTATTCAGATAAACAAGTTTTTATGAATAGTATTTGGTTAAATCGTTTAGTTAATATGCACTTAAATACAATTTCAATTGTGCTTTGTTGCAAAAATCCTCAGACACCGCCCTGGTATTAACAATCATTGAATAATTAAAGTACGAGTATCAACGATACTCATCACTTTTTGGCGCCATTGTTGGGGAATTCTAAGGTGTTATCAAAGATTAAGATACTACCTGCGTAGTTTTCGATGACTTGGTGAGTTTTCATTTATAAATCTCTTTTCCATACTCTTTCTTTCGAAATAAAAGGTCTTGTGGTGACAACAAGACTCTTTTCGTGCTTTAGAGTATGTGGAACGTGGTAATCAGTTAAGTAATTACGGTTAGGAGATTTTTATTAAGCATGATAGGATTTTATGTTTAGACCTATAGATCATAGAGGTAGATTTTGTTAGAATAAACTTGAAACCCCCTCAAAATCAACATGTGGATCAACTTGATCAACAAGGAAGGATGGTTGATGGAGTGGAAAATCCTAATAGTGAAAACAATGAAACCCCCACTCGAAGGACATTCACCTACCCCATATAACTAGATCCTAATGACCAAGCCCCTATGAAGAACATATCCCCCTCAATTTTACCAACCTTTAGGGGACTAGTCTCAGAAGATCCTGACCAATTTTTGTTTGAGTTCAAAGTGTTTTGCCAAACCTATGACTATACCTCGAAACTCATAAGTTAAAGTTATTTCCCTCAACCCTAAAAGATACATCCATGAGGTGGTTTATGGGCCTAAATCCCAACTCTATCCATACTTGGGAAGAGATGGAAACAATCTTCTTGGATAAATACCAAGATTACTGTAGGGTTAGGGAAAAGGAAGAACTCTTCAAGATACAACAAAAGGAGGATGAGAGTGTTGAGGAATATCTTGATCGATTCCTCTTCCTTCACAGGAGGTGTGGTACAAGTATTGATATTACTCTTTTGAAAACAATATTTCTTAAAGGATTGATGAAGACACATAAGAGGCCTTTAATCTAATGGGAAAAGGAGACATGAACAAGCTAGAATTCACATATATCATTGACCTTTGTAGAAACTATTCCCAAACTCACCCAAATTTATGCAAACATAAAAGCAAGATTGTCAATGACTACATATCTAAACCAAGAGAAGAGATTGCGAGCTTGAGAATGGATCTCTCAATTTAGATTAACACAATGCGGATAGGGAAAAAGCTAGGAATACAAAGCCACTTTTCAAATACCATCCGAGATGTAGGGATAAGCATGGGATTAAGGACTATCCATTGGATAAAACAAACATTTTTCTTGTATGTGATTTAAAGCATGCCACCTGGGACCAAAATAGAATCAACCTTCCTGGTTCTTGTATGAATTTGTTTCCTCTGCCACTAAAATATTTCATTGGGGCTCTTCATATTTAAAATTTCAAGGGCTAATCCACCTCATTTGCAAACATCATTTCATCAAAAAGCATAATGGGCTGAGGAAGTGGATTAAATTCCAAAAAATACACCCTAGAGCCTCGATATGTAGCCAAAATGTAGAATTCTATAAATAGAGCCCTCAATTGAGGTTAGGTAAAAGAAGAGGCTCGGCTCATCCAAACTAACCCAAACTATAGAAGAGAAACAAATTGAAAATTTCCCCTCACATGAGGAACAAGAGGCAACAACCACAATGAGGATACTAAACCAAACACCTCATGGTTCTCCATATTCTTATTCATCCCCTCCAAAACCTATTTCGAGAGAGAAATTATGAGGACAACTCCAACTACAAGACTCCTTTTGATTGCTAAAAGAAAGGCACATATGATTGAAGGTGAGCCTAGATCATCTATTGATAAAAAAATTGTATTCCTCATGTTCTATCCATTTCCAAAGTGAAGTATGAACTACATCGACAAGAGAGATGATCAACAATTTACAACTTTCCCTTCAAGAAAAAGATGCATGTATTTCTCAATTAGAGGCAGAGAAAGATCAGATGATTCAACACCTCTAACAGTAATGGATAATAAAGATGAGACAATCATATAATTCTAGCAATCAATAGAGGAAAAAGAGTAAAAAATTCAATCAATACAACGCATGAATGATGAACTTGTTGTTGAACTTTCACTATTAAAAATAGAAAAGGAAAAATAGAGCCCATCACCACCACAAACCAAATGGCCCAAACATATTTTGTATTTCCACAAATTGTTATATTAAAAGGGATGGTCAAATGGATGCAACAATGTTATGAGCTCAGGAAAGTGGCAGATGAAAATAAAGTATTAAAAGAAGAAAAGAAAATACTCTAAGATAATATGACAAAGGTTTCTGCCATTTATATAAAAATCCCTTACATGCGGATCACCCACCAAATTTTATGCCTTATTATTGAAAGAATTGTTTTACAAATGACAAGCCTCTAGTGGTCTCGCTCTTCAATCTCTATAGTTTGAGAATGACAGGTAATTCATGGGAGCATATTCAACGTTTGATATAGTTGGGAAAAATTTACTGTGTGAATTTTATGTTCACAAAAATTTGTTACCTAAGTAGAAATACCAATCAAACTGTATGTAGGGGAAGTACAGATAAGGTGTTTCATCTCCACACTAAGACATAAATCCATGTGGGGGTATCAAAGAGGAAATTTCACATGGGAAGAAACAAATGCATGCCTCCTCATGAGGCATGATCTTCCAACACCTAACAGGTTCTTACTAAAATATACTAACTAGATTTATTGTCTGCAACTAGTGGACAAATATAAACAAAGCATCTCCATATGTATGTCGTATTTCAGGGTGTATGTACTACCAAATCTTAATATGACATTCTTTATTTTCTAATAGAGATATTAATTACTCACAAAAGTATGGAAAAAGAAAGAGGTTATGTCTCCAACTAACCTCCAATGGTCAATAAGGAAAGCAAAGGAAATATGCATAATCATGTTAGAAATGCAGGAAAAGTGGGTAGGTATGTGGTTCAGACTACCATTGATACTAGCACCGGTTCTAAGATGGAATAACACACAAGATCAACTAGTTAAGAGTTACAAAATATGGTGGGACACGGTGATTGCATTTTGTGGATTCAACAATCCAAAAGAAGAAACATGGCTAACTTTCACTGATGAATACAATTATACAAGAATTGTAGAAGGCTTGAACAAAAATCCTCGAATCTATAACGAAGGACATGTTAATTCCTAACTTTGGGGGAGTGACAAGCCTTGACGTTTCCCATTCCAAACTCCATTTTTATATTGTCACTTTGTATTAGACTGGTGTTAGCATTTTGTAATTAATACTTTTATATACTTAAAAGGAAGTTTTGTGCATAAATCTTGTTCATTTTCATCTTGTATATGCTTCTTTGAATGGGTTGATATAAATTGTTATATGTGCTAACAAGTGTGAATGAAGGACCTATTATAATCCTAGCGCAGGACTCATACAGAGCCCAACACAAGACTCACCCAAGCTTAGCGCAGGACTCACTTCAAGCCCAATGTAAGACTCACACTAGAGAGTAGGAATCACCTTAAGGAAGCGAAGGATTCACACATCAAAGCAAGGAACTAATCTAATCAACACATGAGTTACATGATGGAAGGAGTATCTAATGTGTATCATCAACCAGTCAACATGTGACTTGCACAATTTATGAGATTCCTAATTAACTACAGTTCGGTTGGAAAATGTGGATTAAGTGAATGACAATTTGTCTTTGGGAACAAACTAATTACCTCCCCCAATGGGAGTAAACTGACAGTCACCACTATTCAAGAAACTTGAATTCATGAGTGTTTTAACTCTACCAATCTCTAATACTTCAATTGAGCGTTGATTTAGGACTCCACTTGTAATTAACAAGATAAATCTAATCAAGATGCTTCATGTATTTGTCACTTCTAACTTGTAACTCCCGATTATGTTACTATTCTCATACAAGCTTGTAGTTAACTATTAGATAACTGTTTCAAATAACAAGTCCTCTTGTAGAGGAACTGAACTTCACCTATTATAAAAGGAATTTGTATTAGGATTAGAAGGTTGTTGTTGAAAGGAAGGAAAATATTGTATTATATTTTTTATTAGTAGAGTTCATGATTATGATTTGAATCTTACTGGTGTAATTTCAATTCTGAAACCGTATCAGAGGGAAGGAGCAAGGGCCACTCCTCCCCAACGTGAAAGGAAGTATTGCGTGTTTGTTTAATTTTCTATTTATTTAACATTTGATTACTTGAAAGAATTACCGTATTTTCAACATTTAAAATTATCAGTTTGTTTCAACATTCTTAACTCTTTTAATTTGTAGATTTAGGAGTATTTGTTTTATTTCATCAATCATTTTTCCGATAAACAAGTTTTGCGAATAGTATTTGGTTAAATCGTTTAGTTAATACATGCTGAAATACAATTTCAATTGTGCTTTATTATAAATAGCTTTGGACACCACCACGATGTTGTCAATCATTGAATAATTAAAGTATGAGTATCAACGACGCTTTTCATTTTCTATGTGTCACCTAATGTTTCTGATAGAGTTTCTAATGGTGAATAATACAATGGAACTAGTAAAGAAATTGGTAGATTTGTTGTGTTTGGGTGGTGTTGAGAGTTTCAACGTGACTTTGGGCAACCATATGGACTTCTAAAGAGGCAAGTATTCCTCTATTGAGATTAGAGATGTTGGTCTATCCAGTGATGCTTGGTTTTTACCATGGAAATATAGTGCTTTGTTGGCTATACTTGACGCTTTAATATTGAGCCACCTTGTTGAGTTTTAGATATATCACATAAATAAAATCAAGTCAGTTACTAAATCGTGCTCATGTTTACCAATGAATGAGAGAGGGAATTCATAAGGTTCTTTCCGTGAATAGAGTGGGTTAAATATTTGAATCTAAATTTGTAAATTACAACAAGAGAGAAAAATGTGTATTTGTTTTTGTGCTTAGGGATATGCTTCATTAGATCCCCAACCACTTTCAATATTGATAAAAGAACGTGTAACACATGTAATGGTAAATGAAATGGTATACCTATTCGAGGGTCCGAGGGGACCGAGTTGTAGGGTTTATTCATGGAAAATTGTTGATTGTTGATGGTGTGTTGATTGAGGATGTTGTCACCCAGATCGTAGTTGTAGCTATCGCATGTGTTGAAAATCTTAAATCTAGTTTTGTATTGAGCTTTTTTTTGGATTGAGGGTAAATTGAGGATGTTTGAAAGGACCCACATCCTTGTACAATTGAGGATTTTTCTTGAGAGGAACCACAACCTGGTTACAATGAAGGGGACCACTATTTAGGAACCCAATTGGAGCAACCATGAAACCATAGTGAAGATGCAGTGACCAACGACAACGGCCACAGTGAGTGGGAAAACTATCAATGAATGGAGCGAGAGGAACAACCACCGGATCGGCAGCAGAGAGCGAGCAGCTACTGTAATCAACAAAGAAGTTTTTAACAACCACTAGTGACAGCGAGAGAGCATCAATAGGAGCTGAGCACCAGGCGTCAAACGGTGAAGAAGGAGAGGAGAAGCAAGCGTCAGGCAACAATAAGAGGAGCAACCACCATCGTCGGCCCGTGAGAGGAGAGCCACCACCTCGGCAAAGCGAGTAACCACCAAAGTGTCAACACGAGCAGAGAAGCGCCTCCGGCGGTGAAACCACCTCCGAGGAGGATTGTGCCTCGGGGGATTTGAACTGGGTGGGCAAGCACATAATCATGTGACTTGACCGCACCACTCCCACCCCATCACCTATTTTGTATCGAGATTTGACTATTTAAGATGATCATCTTTCTACTACAACAAAACCTTTGAGAAAAACATACATGAACAAGAGCTTTGGTCAAGTACCAAAAGCCAAGTGATCAAGAAAATTGATGGGAGGCATGAGTGTTATTTTATAAATTTTAGGTGCATAAAAGATTGGGATGGATATGGGTGTAATGTGCATGGAGAGTTGTGATGATAAGGGTTCAATGTGCATTATAGATGCAAATGATTAAGTGTATAGAGGAATGTGATTGTATTAAATCTTAGTGACGAGGATAATAAGTGGGTATTATTTGAGTGGGCGGGGATAATGAGTGGACTATAATTTTTTTAGTTGTTTTGTGAGATTATTTGATTTTTAGTGATTATTATGTTTAATAGTGTTTTTCTTTTTTCATCTTAAGAGACCTCATGCGCAAGATGCAATTTATGATGTCTACAATATTGTCATAATAGGGTATGTTTGATTGTGATAGTATATTTGTGTATCTTTTCAAAATGTGTAGAAATAGAATTAAGATATATAAAAACCCACACACACATATATGTATGTGTATATATATATATATATATATATATATATATATATATATATATATATATATATATATATATCTGTGTGTGTGTGTATACATAATACACACACACACACAATTGTGCAATATTTATATATACACACCTTTTATTTTAAGTTTACTTAGTTTATTTATCTTTATTTAAGCTTTGTTGACTTAGTCTAATTTGCACACCTCCTAGGATTAGTTTAGGATATGTGGCACACATAGCTTGACCATTTGTCTCGTGTGTTCCCATTCATGTATAGGCTAGCACACATGTCTATCATATATACTCAAAAGCAAACTTATATTACAAATTTTGCTTTTACTATATATACGAACCACTTCTATTTGTAAATTAGAAGTTTGTTGATATCAAATTCATTCCGTTAATTTATCGACAATTCTATGTTTTTATTAATGCTTATTATTTACATCAACTTCTAGCATTTTCAAGTAAGTCCAAATGGAGAAGGTTCTCGGGTTTCACGTATTATTTCACATATGAATAGAGAAGGAACTTAATATTCAAGCAAATGAATGGCACACCCATATGGTAACATGTAAAATATTGGGTAACAAATGCATTTCCAGAGCTTTCACTACATTGTTAACTATTAAAAGTGAAAATAGCCTTTTGTGGTTCTATTTGCACTCTCTCAAACTATAATTTAATAGAGTATTTGCCATTTCCATATTCAATATACACGATGAAAACATATAAATCAAATAAGAATAAGAAAAGTTGAAATTTTATTTTCACTCTCCTAAAGTTGAACCGTGTACATTCCTTATTCAATATACGTGATGGGAAAAATCAATCAAAGAACACTACATTAACTTTTAAAAGCAATATAAGAACAATTAAAGATCATAATTGCTTTGCGAGAAAAGTGAACAACTTTGTTTTCAAATTTGACTACGAACAAGTTGAGTTCATTTAACTTATAAATGTATGTATCTATATAGTTGATATCGGTATCATTATTTATAATTAATACAAGTCTACATATTTATGCGGTGAAACAAGGAGACATCCATGGATGCCACCTCGCAAGTTAGTACCCCTACCTACATGGTCCCATCACCTCTAACAGAACTCAACCCCAAACAAGAAAAAAAGGACATGGAAGATAAGGTTTCCACTTAAGTTGAGTCCTCTTATAACCCACATAAACATTTTCCACATAACCATGTATATCCCTAAGTTCACAATGAAAATTGTATTTCTTAACCAATCATAATCAAGAAATAAATCCCCAAAATGTTAAAAAATAAATATCGGTTTCTTAGCACATGGGAGTAGTCGGGGAGAAGCACCAATCCCTCCATTTTAAAAAATCATTGTAATTCTTATTTCATATGTGACTAGGTTCCTCATCATGACAAGAAGAATAGGGATATTTTAAAGCAATCTCTAATTTAATGTTACACTTTGTGAGTTTTGTTTCTTGAACATTTTGTATACATGTAATCGGTATTATGTTAGTGAATAGGTGTTATATGTTCTGACTTGTGAGTCATGTTTTTAAATTATTATTTAAGTGATATAATTATTCTCTTTCCCTAATTTTGCATTCATTGTAGAAGGAGAGTGTATATACATATTAATTTTCAGTCTTCTTTAAATTTTCTCTTCACATGCATTATTGGCACATTGACTTCCTCATAGTGATGTCTTCCCGGATATGATCGGGAGCGAGATAACTAAAAATAGTTACATGGGCTTATTATTGGTGGCACTTGTTAGAAAGTTTTGATGCGGAATCACAACACCCCTCAAATGAGACAATTTAGGGACCGGGGGCATTCAACGTGATTGCACAAAATGGAGTTGTTGTGAAGTGTGGGACCTTGTGAATTAAACAACTCTCTGGAGAAGGATAGTTCCTGCTCCTAACCTACCTACCACTAACTACTCCAAGTGCAGGCCAAACTACTAACTAACCCTAATCTACAGCTTCCAAGGGGATAGGGATAGAAGGATGCATGAAATAAACCTACACTAAAGTGGTGATACACCAAGAAAGGAGTGCTAATCACTCTTCCCAAGCCTTGTAAAATGGAGAAAGGGTGAACCACGAGGAGGTCGGAAAAATGCAAAACAAACCAAAATCACACCAATGCACTAAGGGGAGGTGAACCACTACAACACAATCATGAAATGCAAACAATCTTCATTCATGTAAGCACGAAACACTTAGATCCTGCTGATAACCAAAAATTACACACAGAACACTCTTGCAATGAGAGGTAAGAGAGACATACAAAATCATGCAGAGGTTAAAACAACTAACACATAACATAATTTTTATTACTCATGAAGTATACACAGTACATTACATGTGGGAGAGAGGCATGAAGCCATTACAGATCTTGGGAAGAAGGCTTGAAGCCCCAAGAAGAAATGGGGTGCACAGGAGAAGAAAGATGATCAACCCGTTGTTATGCAACCCCTTACAATATTTATAGAAGAATTTTGATGAGAGGAGAGAGAGGGAAGAAATCCCGAAATTCCACGAAACCCATAAAAATCCATTCTTTAATCTGTAATGAGTGCTTGAAAATCTTAAAAAATCCCTCCTCCATTGATGAGATTTCCTTGTGTTTGAAGCAACCTGTTATGATTGCACCTCCTGTCTAGTCTAGGCCCTGTAGACTCATGATTACCTATTCTTCCACCTACCACGAGCATTATAGCATGTTCCCAAATTTAAGAGGTTCCATAACCTTTGAAATCCCGAAATTTATGATTCCATGCTGTAGATCTCACTCCCACGATTCCAATGACTATTCATTTGTGAGAATCAGACATCTGGGGCTCAAGATATGCAATTTAAGAGTTTGAGACACCTTTAATTTCGTGGATTTGGAAAACCTTTGAAAATCCTATTTTTATGATTTCATCTTGTTTCCCTCCTTTTTATCTTTCTATTGACTATAATTTTGTGATATTTCGATATCTCTAGCTCCAAATATCACCATCTGAAAATTAGCGGTCTTTACCTATTTTGGGCTCTATAGCTCATGTTGGGCAAATTAGCTCGCCGTGCAAGGGTGAGTTATTTCCTTTACCTTCATGTTTACCATTTATGGTTTTCCCCTCGAGCTTCTAAAACCTTTCCCTCTTCGTCGAGCTCCTGAATGAACCAACTCCCTATCGTCGGACTACGATTAGCATTGTTTGGCGGGCTTTTAACAACATTGGCTCCCCGAAATGTTTCGGCCATTCCTCGACTCATGCGTTGTCATATATGTTGGCTCGACCTTCATACCTGCACAGCTCCATCGAGCTTCTATTGCTTTGCATTGTTGGTAGGTCTATGACCTTGTCTCGCTTAGCTCCTTATACATCCTTTGAAGTGTTTCAACTCATGTCACGAGCGCCCACCGAATCTACATTCGACCAACTCTACCCGGCCTTGTCACTTGCTAGTTCGGTTTCCAAGATTCCCACACGGCACCCACATATAACCTACCAACACATAGCTTGGCTATGTATGACTCGGTGAGCCGTTGAATTTTCATTTGGGCATGAGTGCTTAGATTCAGGTTTTGGACCCATGTACTTGAAGTCACTCGCCCACCACTTCGAATTTGTTTCGTTACCAAATATCGAAATGGGATTTCCTGAAACACAGCTTGCCATGCACTAACCCCAAACTTTGCGTTGACCTCTAAAATTTCCACACTTCACCACGTCACCCCGACCCTTTGTGTTTCGGGTTTCGACCTTTCTGGGTTGAGCTCGTTTTTGCATTTTGTTCGGCGGAGACTCCAAAAATCCTAACCCTTGAACCCCAAAAATATGTGGTCTCCAAAACAATTATGACTCACTTGCCATCTATTTGCTTTACTTTGTGAGCCCAAGTCCCTTTGGTTGTGTCATTTTGCATTGAGCTTAGTCACCCTTGCGGCTTCTCGAAATTGATCAACTATGGATCCTTTCACTGAGTTTATTCAACTTGCACTCCAAACCATGCAAGCTCCATTTCCTCATGTGCTTTCGTATGCACGTCATTTCCTTAACAATCTCACCCTCTTTCATTAGATCGCATCAATGTGGGCTCCTCGACCTTCACCTACTCCCTGCCTGAGCTCCACCTATTTTGTACGAACCAACAGTGGTCATGAGTTTCATTTCTTTGTTGACGCATCCCATCAATCCTCCTCATAGCACTTTGAGTATTCAACCGAGTGACTCAAGTATTTCTCTCGAGTCGAGCTCCCGACCACGTTAGTTGTGTTTCCTTTTCACATTACCGAGATAATTCTTTGCATGGCTTAATGCGTTAGAGCTCAATGACACAACTTATAAACTCACCGTGCCAATTCAGGTTTGGTCATTTGCGAATTTCAATTGTTTCGACGTGCTTCTTGCTTTAAACTCCACCCATACTTTTTACTGCGATGCTTCCATCCGACTCAACCTAGCATCAAAATCCTTCCACCCTACGTCGAGCCTCATTCCTGACACGTTCCTCCATTAGGCTTCATGCCCTTAGTGTCTTCATGTTGCCTCGACTCAAGGCTCTCTCTACATTGTTTTTGGTTCAACCACTTGTTGTGGCCAAGTTCCACGATGAGCCCCCATCGCAAGTTTGATGAGCTCGCAGAGCTCAACACCGAGTTCCATCGACTCAACTCGTCCTTTGGCATGTTCATCCTATGGCTCGGTCGAGTCCCTCCTCCGCCGAGTTTACCGAGTTGGTCATTCGTTTGAGGCATCACCCCCACGATGCATCACTCTAACCATGCTCGAGGAGCTCGGTCCTTTTGTCTTCCACCTGCGACTTCTACATGCGATGAGCTCACCTTTAAACCCTAGAACACCGCTTAGCTCCTTATTGTCGGTCTCAACCGAATCCTCCAACTTGACCTCGATCGGGGTCTTTACCTCAACAATCTCACCCAAGTGATCCTCCAAATGAGCTTGGCTCACTAAGTAGCTCACCAAACTACTCAACGAGTCACTCCCAAATCACCCTTCACACTACAACCTCCTCAACTCGCCAAGCTCACTCGCCAAGTAGCTCGGAGTGTTGTTTTCTAACTTGTCAGTTGGCCCTCTAAGGCCAAATGAGGATTTTTTTAATTATTTTTTGAGCCTACTTTTGGAGATTTTTGTAAATTTTTTGACCGAGGAGATGGGAATGAGTGCCTTGATACTTAAAAATAACAATTTTCTCCATCATGGGCCATTTTTCACCATTTTTGGGGCCAGAGGTCATTTTTGCCTTGCAATGGGAATATGATCTCGGGATGACCCTGAATGGCCTGATTTAGCTCAAATGCTCCAAAACAATTGCAATTGCTTCCGAAGACCTTGGAAACACGTGTGACCTGTTTGAAACCTGTGGGGCCCACTTAGGAGCCTATGACCATTATGGGACATTGTTGGACAATCTTGCCCTCGGGGGTAAAAATTGTTAACAAAAGTTTTGATGTCTGAACCAATGATATGATACCTTACACCCTTACAGTCATCCTTTTCCATCCTCACTATAAAATTACCTTATTATCCTCTTACATTTGCCTCCATATCTACTTACAACTCATTTATACCTTTGTTAGATCACCTTTCGGTAGTGTCAAAGCCTCTATCAATCCTTTACAACCTTCCCTAAGACCCCATGATAAAACATTAACCAAATTTGATGGCATCGACCATGGTAAATATCGTCTAGATTTTATTTTTGACAACATGTTGTCAATTATAAGAAATTGTAATGACTAATCATGTTCCCTGTTTGTAGGAAGCTTTCAAGTGTATTTATCATAACATCATTATAAGTCATTCAGGTCTTCTTACACTCACTAAGCTGCTAAAGGTTTTTAAATTAGTCTTACTCATCTTTTAGCGTATACTCTTGGAGCATCGAGTATTTAATATTCTCATGAGTGGGAGCTACACATACTATGGTCTACCAACCTTTAGAGTGTCCAAAAAGTGGATTTTATAGGTCTTCTTCCATATGCTTATGGTCTCCCACATCAAATATCTCATAAGGTGCTACTAACCGTGGGGAGAAGTTAATGTGCGACAATGTCTACATAAAGGTAAGTATTTAACCTCTCATTTCCTTTATGTTATTTCTAGTTTGATTGGTCATGCACATGTTAGAATAGTGTAACATATTCTTAATCTATTGTATTAAATTATCTATTGGTCCTTACCTTACAATATACCCTTTGGGATTTACAACCTATCGATCCTTACAACCCAGTCTCTGACCCCCAACATAAGTATCTTTATCTTGTTATAACCTTACACAATCAATCTACAATTAGGATTATAGTAAGACACCACCCACTATCTCATACTTAGGATTTATAACGCCCGCTAAAATCTCCCTCTTGAGACCCATGAACAACCTAGGTTTAGTTACAAAATTATGGAATAATTTTTTCTTTTTAAAAGTGTTAACAACCAAATTCTCAAGGACAATTAAATTAAACTAATAACTTTTTCCTTTATAATAATTATTGATTCCACACTATAAAGCAACAAGTGTAATAAGTCCACACCTAGCTCAAATCTCCTTAGGGATTAATTTAATCATTGATTACATTGACATTTTAGCTAAATATTCCCTGATTAAAATTTTAGGGTTAAGGGGCCAAAACAATTAAATACCCAAGGTATTTGATTCCATGAAGATCTAAGACAAGATTAAGGTTTAATTACAGTGGGGAAAATAATACATATTAAAATCATCAGAGTAAATTCTTACTTACCCACTCCTAGAACTTGGTTAAAGATTCAATTTGATTTTTCCCATGATTAACACAATTAAAACTTCCTAAAAACATTCCCATTAGATAGGGAATTTCCTCACCTTTCCGGTGATATAAAGAAGTCCTCCTAACTCCTCATATTTCTCAAGTTATGGGCCGTGGAACTTGGGGTGAAAATTTTCCCAAGAGCGGGCTGCAGGGCTGGGAGGAAAATTTTCCCCAACTCAGGCTGCGGACTTCGAAGAGAAAATTCACCCGAGGAGAAAAGCGGACCAATGGAGCGGAAAAGAAAACTTTTCCCAGGAGCCGCAGTCGACGGAGCGGGGAAGGCATTTAGCATTTTTCCCTTTTGGGACAAAGCAAATTTTACACCCGCACCTCCGCCGACGCCCAGGGAGGCCACGTGGCAGCTCCTTATTGGCTGCGGGTCAGTGGGTCGGCGGGAACATTTGGAAAATTTGACTATTCAAAAGGAAGGGCAAAAAGGTTGAAAGGAACCCACGCCTCCGTTGACGCGAGAAGATGCCACATGTTGTTAACCAATGCGTTAGCTTTGTTTGATGGGCTAACGGGGATAATTTGGAAATTTTTCCCAAAATTTTTCTGAAGCGTTAAGGCTTAAAAATATCTGCTCCTCCATTGACGCCTCGTGAAGCCACGTGGCAACACCGATTACTTGCGGGCCGCGGTGGGGCATGGGGAAAACTTACAATTTTTTCCAAATTTATTTGTGAAAGCGCTTAAGGTTAAAATCGATCCAAGCCCCCGACACCCCAATGAAGCCACGTGTCATTCAATGATTGGTTATGGGGCGGCGGGGCTATGGAGGAAAAATTGCCAAATTAACCTTTTGGACTTAGATCATTTTTGACAAAATGAAGGCTTGCGGATTAGTGGAGCGGTGGGAAACTTCATGAATTTGCGCCTTTTGGACAAAAAGTAAAAAAAAGAAAGTTTTAGCCTGTGGGTCCACCCAAGAATATTTTAATAATTAAATTTGACAGTTATAATATTTTTGAAGCCAAATGAAATAAAAACTTCAGAAGGCCATAACTTTTGATTGGGAACTCGGTTTTGGCAAACGAGGACTTTTTGGAAAGCTCTTGATGTCCTCTTTGCACAAAGATCTTAAGAATTTAATTTTGATAAATTTTAAAGTGTTAATTTTGAGAAAACGTCTTTCTGTCACTTAGAAAGTGAACTGGTATTCTAACTTGCAAATAATTGTTCAAATCCGCCATTAATTATTTCTCAACATGTCAAACAGACATGGAGGATTTCACTTGGAAGAATTTAGGATAGTTTTCAAGGGTTAAATCGTTTGATTGAAGATCAATTCGAATTTTCCCAATTTAACAGCAAAAACGACTGAGAAATTGCTTGAGCTCGATTTTGAAAGGTTCTATGAAAATTTCTTAAGTATTATAGTTTGTTTGGGATCGTTTTGATCTTTCTTAGCTTGTATTAATGTTTCAAATGTCTTTCCTAGTCTGCAGGTCGTTCTATGCATTTGATAAAACATTTTCTAGTTTTGAAACATCTAACAGAGATCTAATTCGAAAGAATCTATTTTCCATTTATCATCTTCTAAGTATTAGAAATCATTCCAGATCCAATCTAACTCATTAAGTTGATTCAAATCAACGTATTCAAATGCCAAATTACAATTTTGATTTTCAAAACTTTCATTTCTAAAGAACAGAGCATTATGACATTTCTTCATACGTATTCATTTTTTCATCTTTCCAATAGAGATTTCAAATTACATTCAAAAATTAGACTTCCAATGAAAGCAATATCATTTGAACAAAGTAACCACTTCTATTTATATAGATCAAATACAACTTTACAATCACAACTCTTTCTCATTACATTCCTTTTTACAACAGAATACAGAGTATATTTCTTTCACATTCAAAGGGGATTTCTTTTCCAAAACATAGTAACTCTTCAGCACAAAATGTATATTAAATTGTCATCCACATCAAGTGGGGAAATGGTTTACAAAAGTAGTTTCGCAAGGGACTGTCAAAACTTTATCTTCTCCCTCAATTACAATATACATAATACAATTTCTTCCACATTTATTCAAAAATAGAGAACAGAGTATATCTCTTTCACAATTCAATTTACAACTTTCATAACCCATACGACCATCTTTCCATCACAAATAATATACAAGATCATCCACTTCAAGTGGGAAAAGGTTACATTAAGAAATGATCTCAGCAAGGATTATCAAATTGTCTTCTTTCTCAGTTCCAGAACAATAGTATGAATTTCCATCATTCTCCAATTTGGTCACAATAGAATAGGGGAAAGGCAACACTCTCCACCCAACCAAGACATCCAATGAAAAGGGAGAAGCCATCCTTCTTCATTGCCCCCGAGCCCCAACCACATTGCAATAAGAAATGTTTTTCAACTCATGGCAACAACAGGCTTCCACAACACAAAAGCAATATTTCACATTCAACACATAGTCCAAAACATAATGCAGTTTGCAACCACATGAAAACAACAAACAAAACTCAGGCTTCATCATGCAAGCCAAAGGAGCAAGAACTATGGGGAAGCTACTTATGCCTCCCAAAGGGGAAATGGGTATCACCACCTGAAAGCAAACTACCAAAATATATATCATTTCAAATCCCTGACATGCCCTTATGCCTCCCCCTAGTACCCCTTATTCCTCACATTTCCTTATGCCTCCCCAACCTCTTATGGCACCCCATAATGAGTAAAGAAATGCAAGCTATTTCTTTGTAAGGTGGAACCCAAATCCCAACTCCCTCCACACTTATACCTCCCCAAAGCACTTATGCCTCCCCACAAGAATCCCCATAGTCTTCTCCTACACCATACCTAGGCCATCTACCCAACCAGCCAACAAGCAATATCAAAACATCCACAACATTTACATATGCATAAATAAGAGAAGAGCATTTTAAAGAGCCAAGCTCCTACCTCTCCATGATGGAGTTTGTTCCAAAGTTCCAAACAACAAGCTTTCCAATGTAAAATAGTCCAAGATCAATAATCCACAAGCATTCAACAATCTCCAACTTTCTCCAAAATTGCAAGAGCTCCCAAAACCAAAATAAGTCACCCAAAATGAAGCAATGCAAGGTGAAGTAACCCCAAAACAAGCCAAGGAATTTGAATATATAGAAGAGGAAAGAGAAGAGGATGAGGTGGATCCATGTGGGATGCCACATCACACATCCTCAACTCCAACTCATAAGTCAACTTCAATCTCCAAGGCACAATAAATAAGCAGGTGAATAAATGACAGTTTACTTACACACTCCAAAACAAGCCCACACCCCAAAGGACTGAAATTAAAAGCATGTAAGAAAAGTGCAATAAAAACATTCAACTTGACTTACAAAAATGAATAAAGAAGGGCTAAATTTAACTCTCCAACCATAGGTAAGGTTGGTATATAAATTTAAGAGGCATGGGACAAGTTTAACTTGTCCCACAAGTCTCCAAAATCATCCTCCAAGGACAATTTCAAATTTCAAAGAAGATGGAGTGTTTCATACTCCAAAATCAACTTACACATCTCTTACACATCACTTACACATTTCTTACAACACTTTAATTTTAGGCCAACAACTCTAATAATTACTTTCTTATGACCCAATTTGATTAATTAATTTTTAACAATATGATTACTCACATTAATTAACACACCATTTAATAAATAAGGAAAGGGGTCAAAGCACCACAAAATAAACACATGCAACATTAAACCAAGGAAAATAAATAAAAGAAACATAAAACCCCTTGGTCACATTTGAAGGTGATCCCCCATGGGAATCCCTAACAACAATCAAACACACACAAACAAATAAAGTTGCCATGGTGACCTTGTTGAATTCATCTAGAATTCCAAAGTGGTTGGTCTCTAATCCCTCGATGTGTGTTGTGATATTTTAACTTATAAAACACAAATACCTCCTTCGACCTCGTGGCCATATCAGAACATCCAAACGAATATAATATAATTTCATTTAATCATCAATAGATATATATATATGAATCACAACAACATCCGCACAATCGACAATATCACTTACAAATTTTTCATCAAAAACTATATAATCATCAATTTTAAATTCAATTTTCTTGGTCTACTCAATATATACAAATATCACATGTCCTAACAACATACATACATTCATACATACATATATATATAACCATGTCTAACAACATGTCAACATGTATATAAAATGTCTCTAGTAATCATCATGCATAATATATGAATCAAAGTCAACAATAATCCATGATCGACATCTAACACCATACTTGAATCAAAACTATAATAATGTCTATAATATAGCCAAGTAGTATCATGATCAATATCAAAGTGTCAAAGGGAAGTGGGCACTACATCCCTCTCCCCACACACACACACACACACACACACACACACATAACCATGTCTAACAACATGTCAACATGTATATAAAATGTCTCTAAAGAATCATCATACATAATATATGAATCAAAGTCAACAATAATCCATGATCTGACATCTAACGCCATACTAAATCAAAACTTTAATAATGTCCATAATATAGCGGTAGTATCATGATCAATATCAAAAGTGTCAAAGGGAAGTGGGCACTACATCCCCTCCACACACACACACACACACACACACACATATAACCATGTCTAACAACATGTCAACATCTATATAAAATGTCTCTAACAATCATCATGCATCATATATGAATCAAAGTCAACAATAATCCATGATCTGACATCTAACACCATACTAAATCAAAACTATAATAATGTCCATAATATAGTCAGTAGTATCATGATCAATATCAAAAGTGTCAAAGGGAAGTGGGCACTACATCCCCTCCCCTTAGACTCGACTTCCTCCTGGAAGTCACTGGAAAGAGAGATAGGAACAAATGCAATAGAAAAAGGATCACTCCACTATGGATTGCTTGCTTCAAACAAAGGTGGGTCTACAGAACCTAAGTTTGGTCCAATGCAATTCAGCAAGAAGAAGGGAGATTGCAAGGGATGAGTTCTAAACTTTTTGCATGCAAGGCTACAAACACTTAAATCTAGAGAGTAAATTTACGCTATCAACCAAGATACCACACATAACAATATAACATGAAGAGTTCAAAAGAGTCTTAAGAGTAACCACCAAGTAGAGGAATAATAAGGAGAATTCCATGAGTTTGAGAATGACCACATAGTTTCCCAAGGAATACAACATACTACAATAATAAAAGTTAAGGTTTCTACTAAGTTTAAGCCCTGATTTCAAGGTTCGTTGTCTAGACAAGGCTAGCAAAACCAACTATGACCAAATTTTCGTCCCACAATTTGAGGATCACACAAGATGAGGTTAATCAACAAGGACACCTAAATCAACAAAACATTTAAAATTAAGGAACTATTCAAGGAAAGTACTTCTATAACTCAAGAGGGTACAATTAACTTTTCATGGTAATACAAGCGAAGTCAAGACCACAAGTTTTCCTATAGTCTGATTTTTACACTTTTGTTGTAAGAATCAAACACACCATACCAACCAAATCTAAAGAAGTCAATTCTTAGCAAAAGAGTATATATATATCCCCTAGCAACTAACATATCAATACAAGTACCATACATTATAACACAATGGGATTTATTTATCTTATTTCTTACTCAAGCTCGAAATAACCATAAAGAGAGCACAAGAAACACCAAGGACCACTCAAGGTCACTAGGGAGAAGAATAAGTAACACGGGGTCAACTACTGATCCAAGGGTGCATCGTATCCATCTCTGCACTTTCCATCCTAATGGAAAAGGGGCAACAATAACAAGGTGACCCAAGAAAATATGAAGAAAGAAGACTTCCCAAAGTTATTTTATATCCTTAACATATGTTGCCTTAAAATTACAATAACTTAGGTCTCCAAGGACAAGACAACACGCAAGGAGGTTGCTTCTTAAACAATAGATAAGTCTCAATCCAAAAGGACCACAACTCACACTCGTCGAGCTATGGGACGATAAGGGTATGATGACCCAAAACTCCCACAAGAAAGGCACATACATCTATGAATAAGAAAGTACTAAGCAACTAGAACACATTGCTATCCACCAGGTGTTTCACAATTTCAGGTAGGCGACAGAACTATAGGTTCAACTAAACATTGCACTCAATACACATAAATCTTACTTATTTTATAACTCAACTAATTAAGTCAAAAGTTGTAGTTTTGTTTGCTAAGCACATTCCTTTACGAGTTTTCTTAATTAAAATATTCCTTTTTATTCTAATATCACATGTTTGCGTTTATAAGGAGCACCACTAAGGTGGCCATGATATCTCCATTTTGTAAAGGCAGAAAAGAGAAAAAGTATTTATCCTAGGGGAGGTAGATGGACAAATTTTTTTCCTTTCTGTTTTCTACTACATGGTTTTTATTTCTTCTATTAATCTACCAGGTTAAAACAAGGACCATTTTCTCCTTCTATGTTCTTGTTTATTTATTAAGCTTCAAGGCCAAATCTCCTCAATTATAGTTTTATGATGTTTGGGTGAGTCAATTTGTCAACAAAATTTAATGAGAAGGAAGGGTAAACATATCACACTATTACTTTTATGGGAGAGAGAGGTAAATCAACACACCACATTTTTAATTCTAAGGAAACAAGGGACATTCAACATAGAAAACACATTATTAATTTGTAAGAACTAGGAAACAATCAACCAACATGGATCACAACAATATTTCGAGAGTTTTCCACTAATTACAAGTATCATAAAACATTCCTAGTGGGTTTCTACAAGTTCTCAAAGGAAGTTACAAGGAAGACCCATTAAGGAAGCATAATTACTTTTACTGATCTACTAGGGTTTAACAATGTTTGTTGTTTTGGCGAAAACATTTTTACTCACATGATAAGACAAGGAAAGTTTTCAAATCTACACCCATATTACCATAGGATACCACCAACCAAGCAATCAAAATGACAAGGAAATATTTTAACTATAAGAACACCACATACTCACTAGAAAGCATCAATTGTAAGCAACCAATCAACTATCTATTCAATACGGCTTTACGACCAAGAGTTACAGTTTCGCAAGAAGAATCCCATTATAAGATACCATTGAGATTAATTCATCAAGGTCTAATTACACTAACATCACTAGTGGCATGGTCCAAAAGACTCAAGGCATCCATAAGTGTCTCCACGTAATTTAAAATTAATAGGTCATAGAGTGTTATTCATAGTAACTAAAAAATTAAGGAAAGGGTAGACTTATTTATAGGTCAAGAGGGCAACCAAACACACTTAATTTACACACACAATACTCAAATGGGATTAATTCTAACCATAATTATCAAGATGCATACAATCCTCAAGTCACTACTTTATATAATGAAATAAGGAAATCCTGATAAAACTTAGCATGCCATCGAAAAGAAGCCACTACTAGACACACACTTTTCTACTAACATCCAGAGCCAGCCAAAAGCAATCCGATCCTAACATAATTCATCAGCCCACAATTAAACACCTCTACTCTGACGAGGTTCAAGCTCTTACCAGATTGTAAGAGAATCACCACCACCGCTAACAGACTGCTAACTAGAACGCTCAACACAACGAGCAATTTGTCTATATAGCAAGGTCGAGAAACAAAAAAGTCACTCTAATATCCTAGACACCCTCAAGGTTCCATGCATCCAAAACCAAGGCATAACTTTAAGCACCTAAGAGGACATTCAAGACACCCAAGGTGTACCCCATACGACGAAATGTCACAATACAAAAAGCATAGAATGAGCTCATCATCATGCAAGAAGGAAACCACGTAACATTTAGCTAAGTAGCCAACAACATAATGAGCTCTGAGTCACCAATCAAAATAAAATCTAAGAAATGTCGACAATCAAGGAAAGTGGCTAAGTAGCCATGTATTGCAAAGTCTGAAAATTCTCACAAAAATAAAATAAATAAAAGAGCCTCAGAGCTTCTCAAATCAATCATAAAATAAGATGTTGGTCCTTGATAAAATAACACAATATTACGAATGTAAAACACAAAAGTTAACACCACATTCACTCTGCAGCCCTTCATGGCCACCAATAGGGGTACTCTGCCTCGAGGTTAGTTCCAGGACACATACACAGGATTGGGTCCTAAATGACACCTAGACTTAATGTCCACTCTCCCATACGGGTAACAAAATGGAAAACTGACAACCAGACCCTCTTTCCTAACCACTGAAGGAAGGAAGCTCTAAACAACTTCTAATTAACTCTTCCCAGACCTAGAACACAACCACTATTGTCCAACCACAAGAATCACACCATACAACTTATCATTCCAAAAAATTTAATAAGGAAGGGTCTCAAAAGGGCTTAACGCATCATACAATTAAATCAAGATTTAGGACTTGTAAAAACAACACATTTTCAAAGGGGAACCAAGTTTCCACTACACTAGAAGTTCACAAACATCAATTTAATTTGACATTCTTAGTTACCCGGGTTTAGACAAAATGCCACTAAGCAAGCACAACAACTCAAACAACTTGTTATTTTATTATGATTTTAATTCAGCAGTTCAAATGAATAGAGTAATGTAATATTTCTTCACACGTATTTCTTTTTTTCAATTTTCAAACAAGGTTGTTTTCTAGATTTAAAAGTGTGCTAGGTTTACAGTTCATGTCTCAAGTTTTTCTAGTGTGCCCAAGGGTCCAAGCTTTGAACCCACGGCTCTGATACCAGTGTAATGCCCGCTAAAATCTCCCTTTTGAGACCCATGAACAGCCTAGGTTTAGTTATAAAATTATGGAATAAATGTTTTATTTTTTTAAAGTGTTAACAACCAAAGTCTCAAGGACAATTAAATTCAATCGATAACTTTTCCCATTACAATAATTACCGATTCCACACTATAAAGCAACAAGTGTAATAAGTCCACACCTAGCTCAAATCTCCTTAGGGATTAATTTAATCGAAATATTTAGCTAAAATGTCAATGTAATAAGTGAAATATTTAGCTAAAATGTCAATGTAATAAGTGATTAAATTAATTCCTAAGGAGATTTGAGCTAGGTGTGACTTATTACACTTGTTGCTTTATAGTGTGGAATCGATAATTATTATAATGGGAAAAGTTATTAGTTGAATTTAATTGTCCTTGAGACTTTGGTTGTTAACACTTAAAAAATAAAATAAAATATTATTCCATAATTTTGTAACTAAACCTAAGTTGTTCATGGGTCTCAAGAGGGAGATTTTAGCGGTGTTACATTTAATATTCTCATGAATGGGAGCTACACATACTATGGTCTACCCAACCTTTAGAGTGTCCAAAAAGTGGATTTTATAGGTCTTCTTCCATATGCTTATGGTCTCCCACATCAAATATTTCATAAGGTGCTACTAACCATGGGGAGAAGTTAATGTGCGACAATGTCTACATAAAGTTAAGTATCTAACCTCTCATTTCCTTTATGTTATTTCTAGTTTGATTGGTCATGCACATGTTAAAATAGTGTAACATATTCTTAATCTATTGTATTAAATTATCTATTGGTCCTTACCTTACAATCCGCCCTTTGGGATTTACAACCTATCGATCCTTACAACCCATGTCTACAACGCTAACATAAGTATCTCTATCTTGTTATAACCTCATACAATCAATCTACAATTAGAATTATAGTAAGACACCACCCATTATCTCGGACTAAGGATTTGGAACCCTACATTTTAAATACGGTGTAGTCTATTGCCTTATAGATTCACAACATTAACACTTATAAACCCCATGCGTGTGGCCTTAGAATGCCCCCCTTCTTATTCTAATCTATATTTTTGAGAAAATGAAAAGGATATTCCATTGGACTATTCTTAGCTTGCATACATTATGGTAAACATGAGACGATTATTCTCGCACCCTTTAAGTGCTTCTTATTCACATTATAAAAACTTTTATCTTTTGAGATCTATCTCATCCTTTCAAAATCATCATAAAATATTTTCTATTCTTTCCTAATTTCTCCTAAAATGAATAATCCTTTTTAGCCATCAAAATACCCCCAAAAAAACCTAATTCTTAAACCATCGATTAGGATTTCATTCCTAATCCAACCCCCTTTATTTGGATTAACATAGCCAACACTCCACTAAGAAGATTGTCCAAAATACAACCAATAAAGGGAATGTTAGATCTCACCTCAATAACCTTGAAGAGGGAAGATTTAAGCAAGTGGATATCGATGTAGATCACATTCATGCTTATTATACTTATGATATGCGATAATTCATCCAAATATTCCACAATTTCGGACAAACACTTGAGTCTATCCAAGTATGTATGGAGGAATATATATTTGTTTGGACCAACCCCTCAGCGAATGGGGAAAGACAAAACATATCTTGCCCCACCTATATCTATAACACTTATCCTTCTCAAACAAGAGGTCTGCTACTACCAATGCACCTTCCTAATATAATCCACGAATTCCTACATAAAATCCTTCTTCTAATGAGCCAAAGCAACTCAATTTGCAACTTGTTAAAAAATGAGTCAATAACAAGCTATTACTACCATCGAATTCCTTTAAATGGATATGAATTTTTCTTGAATGAATAATAGACCTCGAAAAAATAAGTGGGGTGTGCCAAATCAATGTCCACCCACACGTCCTTTTGTCACTTCCAATGGGACTCTAATTTTGCAACCTTCCATAGCTAATAAGGTATTCCAATCTATTTAGAAGAAACCTATGACTTCACATATAGCCATTATGGATATATAAGGTATCATCTCTTCTCTTATCGGGTCAACCAACCCTAATCTACACATTAAGATCTTTGGAAATGTATACAACAACAAGATCAAAGATAACTCCAAAATCTTAGCTAAGACTCTCACAAACTATGCTTTAGATTGGTAATGGTACCATACTCTACTAGATAATGCCATTGTTGAACTTGAGGGATTAGTCAATGAATTACTTAAAGAATTCCATAGTGGACCTCATTTGAACTTTAGGGATTTAGGAATAGAGATAGTGGATGCCATCTAATGAGATAGCCCACAAATGTGGTCTAACGATCCTTCACATATTGTTATACGATTAATTTTCTTATGAATATATTTATGAGCCAATAATGCCATAAATTAATATAATAATAATGCGTGTAATTTTGTCTTGATAATTGTCATGTCACGAGTGTTAGAAATCCATCTACTAGTCCTTTCATGGCATCCCCCTGTTAATCCTTTCTACCAAGTCCCTTTAGCCATTGGTTTAGGTTTTTGTAAAAAAACAACTCTAAGACACTTGAAGGGAACAAACTTTATTGGAAATCCAACTTCATCGTGAATGTCGTGAATAGTCCCATGATCAACAAACATAAATACACATTGGATTTATGTATGTTGATTTTGAACCCCAAGTCTATATAGAAATTATTGAGAACATTTCGTATAACAACAATCTCTTGAATTGATGCTTGATGGAATAAAAGAGATTTCTCAATAAAATGAACACGTGAAAAGTTTTTCCCTCTAGGATGATAATATTTACGCACATATTTCCTAGTTCCTTAACACGATTAATGTAGTGTCATAAATCTTCAACTTTCATATAAAGAGAAAAGGAGAGACATCGTCTCCCTCTCAGTATACCTCTCAAGGATAAAATAAAAGTGAAAGGAGTTCCATTTATCACAATTACAAAATTTATCGTTGACATACATTGTATAATCCACTTGACAAACAAAATCTAAATTAAATTAAAACCATGCTTACATACATGTAAAGATCGTACCATAAGCCTTTCGATATCTAAATTGATCTTTGTGATAACCTCCGAACATAAGTGAAATGTTTAGCCATAAAACATGTTGCTATGTTGATGTAAGCTAGCTATTTCACATTGTTTGCACATACATTTGTCTAAAGGCCACTTTAAAAACATATTTATTTTCTTTGATACATAAGACATTCACCATTATGACCTACGATTAAAGTACACAATACAAAATGTATGTAAGCACACTATAGGCCCAAGTTACAATTGATGCACTTCGCGCACAATAAAGAAAAGTATGCTTTCAATTGTCATTATTACCAAAATAGTCACCGTATTGGGCTATGTTGCAAGTCTCCATGCATCCCAAGTGTTTGGTGAGCTCTCGATATCTTTTTACCGCACATAAATATTCAAAGAGAAAAACACATAAATATTTATTGTGAAGGGTGCCATATAATATTTTTGAATCATATCGAAAAAATATAATTTAAATGCACAATTTTGGCTCTAAACAATGTATAATTCTCATGTTACTCACCGAGTGATATGAGATTGTGAATGATTCCTTTAAATTTGTTTTAGTCCTAAGTGCATAAATACATGAAAATAGCCCACTTACACATACAAAGGCCATTTATTAAAGGATGCAGGTTTTTATGTGTGAACAATCATGAACATATAATGTATACGAAAACTAATTTTTAGTAAAATTTATTATTTATGTTCTTTGGGTCGTCATGTACAATTCTATGAGTCGTACAATAAAATGAATCACCCCTCAAGCCAACATTCTTTTAATTGAAAATTTACTTCCGTACAATTAAACTAACACTTTTTTTAATCTAACATCACTTCCACTTGAAAGAGGCCATAATAAGTCAAAATTTTATAAGTGACTTCTCAAACACCACTATTAGCATAAATTTATAGTTATAAATTAATTGACCCCAAATTATAACCCATTGAAAATAAAAAAATTATGAGTAGGTGCACAACTAGTGACTCCTCTCCCTTAAGCAACCCCTCACTGGGTTTGATGTTGAGAATAGGGGTCCTTTCCCTATTGCCATTCCACGTGGACAATTTGTTTTATTGTGGAAATAAATAACATGATAAGGAATTTGAAAAATGATGGTTGACAGAGAAACCATTCCACTAACTTGGAAAGAGAAAAAAAAGGGGGAAATTCTAGAAGGACAAACTCCCGTACGACAAAGACTTCTACGTTTGAAATGCTCAGAATATTTTCTGAATAGTTACAGGTACCTAGATAAGGGAGGCGCCGCGCATCACATGAGGTTCCCTGTCATACTCGAGTGGAGAGATTTCTTTAATCTGCATGCCGGCCGAAGTACAGTGTTTTAAAGAGAAGAAAACAAGTTTCAACAAAAAAAATAAAAATAGTGAGGGTTTCAGAAGAGTCGGGGTTTGAAAATATCAAGGGTTTTAAGAAGGATCGGGAATTTTTCTTCTTGTTTTTTTGTTGATTGTGCATGGTGTTGCTGTAGAAATGGGGAGAAAGAGTTCGCTGCCAGCTACACCAGCAGTCGAGAAAAAGAAGCAGCAAAGCCAGAAAAAGAAGGAGAAGGAGGAGGAGGAGGAGGTAGTTGTGAGGTCTTCTCTTAGGCTTAAATCTGTTACCCCGACGGCATCTTCAGCTACTCCGAAGGGTAAAGATAATGGCGGCGAGACTACTGAAGATATCAAGAGCTTGTTCGGGGAAGAGTTTTATGAAGTTGAAGCCATTCACAAGAAACGCATTCGCAAGGTACTTTCACTATAACAACTCTTTTATAAGTATGTAAATTTTATCTTGATAATCCATGCTTCGCTTAGTGCCGAGGGCTTCGGAGTATCTATCTATTCCTCAAATTTGCACCTCTGTGGAATGAGTCTTTATAAGCCAGGGTTCTCCACCAAGAGGACTTTGCGCTCTTTTCGGGAATCTAGCCTTTGTGAGTCAGCACCAGTAGGATTTTGTGCACTTGTGCAGAATCAGGCTTTGTTAGCCAGGATTCTCCACCAGTAGGACTTTGTGCTTTTTTGGGGAAGCGAACCTGTGAGCCAGATTCTCCACTCAGCAGGTATTTTTGTACTTTTGGGTAATTGAGCCAGCATTCTCCGCCAGTAGGCCGTTGAGCATTCTTGACTATTCGAGCTAGGATTCATGCTCTTTTGGGGAATCGAGCCTTTGTGAGCCAGGATTCTCCCACCAGTAGGACTCGCCCAAGTTCAATTTTTTTGGTTTTTCGCTTTTTAAAAAAAAACTTTGAATGCGAGTCAACTGCGCTGTATTCTATGGAGTTACTGTTATTTAAAGTGAATTTGGCATTGATAGTTTTGGCATTGGGTGTTTCAGGGCAAAGTGGAGTATTTCGTTAAATGGTGAGTTGCTAGCATATTCTTGTATTTGCTATGTATGAGGTATGACTTGAAACGTCGATTCATTAATATCTACGTTTTTTTAGCTTTTAGCTAAAAGTTATTTTACTATTAAAAATAAGTATGCACAGCAAAAGCTTAAAATCTTTAATATTGTCCTGCCATCCGCAGTGTGACTGATCTATTCTTGTGATTTGGCATGGTCATCCCTTTTTTGTTTTTTATTTATTTGTCTATTGCAGGAAAGGTTGGCCAGAGAGTACCAATACGTGGGAGCCTTATCGCAATGTTAAAACATGCATAGATATCATACAAGAATTTGAGAAGAGGTAAAGAATTTTTGTTTTTGCTTTCTTCAGATGTGATTGATATTCCTTGTCCGCATTTTTCAAACATTTTTTTTTGGGTTTTCTGCTAGTACATAGTTTTCTTTTGAGACTAATAAACAAACCCTTTTTATACCTCATTTTTGGCGAGGGTACCAAAAGCCCATTCAAATGTTTGAAAGAGGTTTTTAATTTTTAGGCCTACTGGGCAGACCCTTTTTGTGAGCACAAGGGTATTTATCATTATACCTTATATTTGTTGTTTGAATCCCCTATGTTTCAACATTATGATCAAAGTTGGGAGTACTGTGGACCATGTCCGTATCTTTAAATGCACTCTGCAGTTGTATTTGGCTTGATGTATGACACTTCCCTTGTGAGAATAATGGGATTGTTCACTTTCTTTTTATATATTGTTCAAATTTTGTATCCCTCTTAACTTGTGAACAAGCTCACGAGTGATTGTACCTTGTCAGTATCTTCAAATGCTTGATGTAGTTGTATCTGGGTTGGTGTATGAGACTCCCAAATTCCCAATATGAGCATAGAATTTTTTAAACTTTACCTTATGTATATTGTTCAAATTTTGACCCCTTGGCTTTTGTTCTTTTGCAAAACCAAGCTCAGGGAGAAACCAGACTTGTTAATGACTTTAAATGCGTGTTGCTGTTGTATTTGTCTTTCTGTGTTATACCACCCTCAATCTTGTGGAGAATGGTAAACTATATGTTGTCTAATGTCTTTAAAGACATGTTGCAGTAGTATTTGGCGTGATGTATGAGATTGCCTTTGGAAACACTTGGAATTTTTCACTTTATCTTATATATGTTCAAATTCTGTGTCCCTCAGGTTTTGTCCTTGTGACCAAACCATACTTGGGGGAACTCCACCTTGCAAATGTCTTCAAACGCATGTTGCAGTTGTATGCAGTGTTCAAATGTTGTGCCCAATGGACCTGTCAAATTTATTTAAAGTTATGTTGCGGTTGTGTTTACTGTAGCATTTCTTGGGTGCAGTATTGGCAGTGCTGGAAAGAGTGGGAAAAAGGGCAAGGGGAAGCGGAAGCCTTCCACAGAAGAAGAAGAAGAAGAAGAAGAGGAAGCAGCAGCAGCAGAAGCAGAAGCAGGGCAGAATTATGTGCACGACGAAGTCGCAGATTTGAAGAAAGAGGCAAAGTTACAAAGGGAATTTCAAAACAAGTTGAGGCTGAAGCAACACCATTTGGCATCCAGGACATTGTCAATCCCACTGAGGGGCATGTTGAAGAGAATAATCCTGATAGGATTGAAGAAACACACCATGCATGCCAGAAAAGTGAAACAGAGAAGCCAGCCTGTTCTGCATCCTCTGGGCCTGTAAAGGAAATTGGAGCAGAGGGGTTCCAACTTGTGCTTGAAGAAGAGAGTAAGACACCAGGGGAAGGAAAGGAAGATGAACTTCCCAGTGGGTGTCAACCAAGCAGCTCAAAGAAAAAGTATCCTGTGTTTGGGAGGCGTGCAAAGCAGAAGGAAGAGGGCGAGGATCAGCAAGCAAAGCAAAGTCTGGACGTGCAAGAGGAAAAGGCAGTTTCCAATGGAGATGGAGATGACCAAGTGGAGGTGAATGATAATAATGGCAAAGAGTGTTTGCCGCCTTTGTCTTCAGCATGTCCTCACTCTAATCAGTTTTCTGCTATCACACATATAATCAAGGCAATCAGTTACAATAGCTGCACATCAGAGGAAAAGCCAGATGTATCTGTTCTTTTCAAGGTTCAAAGGTGTGTAGCTGACTTAAAACATACATAAAACTCTTGATATTGTGAATCATTGTTCATCAGTAGTTTTTTTTGTTTATTTTATGCATACAACATTTCGTATTATGGTTAGTTTTGTTTATATTTTTAATATTTGTAACATAGCTTTTACTCATTCAATTTTTGTACATATGTGATTCTGTGTATAATGGTTCTGAGTTTAGTTACATTACGCATCAAAAATAATTGTAGCTATGCTTAATTAGGTAATGCTTATTCAGGTAAATAAGTTTCCTCATAAATGTGCATTGTGGTTAGTGTGTTAGACGTGCCATGCTTAGGTTGAAGAATGGGTGGGTTCTTATTTGAATGGCTTTGGGAAGTATTTGTTGCTTCTGGGCAGTATGTAGAAGTTGGTACAGTTACAGGAAGCAAAAAATTAGCTGTTTAATTTTTTAAAGCATGTATATATTTGTTTGAAAAAGCCTTAAAATGGGGGACTTGCTTTTGTATATGTTTTCTATCATAAATTAGTCCCACACAGAGGAGAATTTTCTCAAAGGAAATTGTCTTGTATCCTCACTTTTATGCCTTTGTGCATGATTGCATGGTGGGCACTTTGCTTAAGTTCTAATGTCCCAATTAAAATGTAATTGTGAAAGAATTGTGAGTATGAGATATGGGGATGCTATACACATGTGTGCATGATGTCATGAGGGAGTTTATTACTTATGCTAGTCACGTGGATCCCCTTAGCTAGCGGATATGCTCGATTGCATGCCTCTATTACAAATCCCTTATCTAAGTAAGTTGATATGTTTTTATTGTTACCCTTTGATTATGTTATCATACTTTTTTATTAACAATGACATGAAAAGAGTGTATTGTGCGTAAGGGACCCAATCTCCATATAATAGTCAATAAAGTTGCAAGTATGAGTTAGGTCTATGTTATAAACATACATAAATGATGGCATGATGTGGTTCATGACTCATGCTAATCACATGAATCCCCTTAGCTAGTGGATATCTTTGGAATGCATACCTCTATTACAAACCATTCATATGCACATGTCATTATGTTTGTATGTTGTTTTTATTGTTGGCATGTGATTATGACATAATTTGTAATTTATGAATTTATCATGCATATACAAAGCATCCACGAGGCATGGTTGCATGTGAGTCATTCTACATAATCCCTTAAGACCCAATATTAGTAAAGTACCAAATGAAATGTGAGTATTAGGCAAGGGGATGTGGTGTGCATCTTTTCATGTATGGTTTAAAGGGGAGAGATTGCACTACTAGATAAGATACAATATGTACCTTTGTTCTGATTCTTGTATGGCTTACTGAACTTGATTTAGATGTTTTTGCATGATGTCGAAGTTGTTGAACTAGGTTTACTAGATTGAGAGCATGAGCTTGTAATTTCATGTGATACGAGCTAGAGTTGGAGCAAGGTGAGAAATTTTAGAATAATTTTGTTGGTGTCTTAGTGTTGCACAAAAGACAATTTTGTAGTCACTCTAGAATCTATTGACATGTGCTAGAAATGGGCCATTTATAACAAAGGATCTCTTGGTTAAATCCACCTTACGAAACTTAATTTTTATTTTGTGGAGGAGGCACAAATTATATATGACTTCTTGCTCATGGTCGTTCTCACTCTTGACTAACCTTGATAGCGCTTCTTGGGGCTTCTAGATTCTCATTGCTTCTATTTATTCAACCAATTCTTTGAAGGAAGTTGATGCAAGAGCATCTAGGTTCACAAACAATCCCGAATCCACCAAAACTAGGTTAAGTAGTTTGTATAGGTTGTGTAGCATTTTATGTTTAGGATTGCGTAAGTCTATTGGGGCCTCGAAGCCTATTGCACGGTTGTGCAATTCTATTGGAGCAATGCAAACATATCATCTAAGTTGAACAATATTATTGGAGCCACACAAGTCTACTCAAGCGACACAAGCGAAGTGCAAGTCTAAGGGAGCTATAAAGGACTAAGGAAAGTTGCAGAGTTCTATCGGAGTTGTGCAAGCTCATGAAAGTCCGTGTGGCTACAATGACCAAGGAAAGGTGCGAAATACTACAAAAAGATTGCAAAAGAGCTTTGAAGTTGTGCCCGATGCTTGGTGGGAATATTCGCTAAGTTGACAAGAGGTTCTTGATGGGTCCTTCGGACCTTAGCATTTTGAAATTCCATCATTAAGGGATAGTGTGTAACTAAGTTCAATGTAGATATGGGTGGCTTGAATGCATACATAAACAAAGCTTGTTTTCCTTAGAAAAGATATTGTTGATTGACGAGAGTGAGCTTGCTAGTAAAATATTTGGTTTTGAGAGTTGGCTTTGGTATGCTATATTGTTATGAATGTATTGTTGGCGATTGGTCCGTGTGTGTGTTTGTGTGTGTAATTACTTTGAGCTAGTTTAATAAAACTATTGAAGGCTGTAAGTCTAAGGCTTCTCCTCATTGGGCTCTTCATTGTGTTTGCATTAGAAGTGCATTTTACATTCGACAATTTCATATATCATGTAACAATGTGCATATTATATCATAAAATTGGACATCTTGTGCATGATTCTTGATGCGCCTTCGGACTTTTTGGGGAAATTATTTTCAGATTAGGTTTTAGGATTATGACATAGAATGTAAATTTGTTCAAAGTTTATCAAACATCATACAATTCTTGAATATTGGTCAACAAAATCTTTGTTCTCCACTATCAAATCCTTCTCCAACTTGTACTACCAAGTGATTTCTTTAATTCATCTCTTAGTTTGTTTATTACTTATCCTCATTTGGATGCAACTTCTACACAATCAATATAAAAGGATTAGGATTCATTTCCTTGATAGATACCAATGCATTAGTGTTCATACAATGACAATGCATTAGTATCCTTACAATGAAAATGCATTATTTAGTTCAAGAAAATCACGATGTGGGTCACATAATGGGGTTGCGTTGGGATTTATGTTAGAGTAGGCTTCATGTGATATCAATGATAATCTCAATTTGTGAAGTTGAAAGTGGAACGACAAACATAACAATATATCCTTCATTGTAAGGAAGATTCTCCATAATTTGTTAAGGTAATTCTTTACACTCTAGGCATTTGTAGAGTGATTACAAGATGTTTGTAGCGGTGACATCAATAGATAGTGCATGAGAATTGATAGCTTAATCATGAATACGAGGTTGACAGGCTAGGATTGCAAATAAAAATTAGGGAACCAAAATAGTAATTGTTGATCTCCCATTGTTTTGATTGATTGTCTTTCTTTTCGGTGTGATATTTTTCTTTGACTCATGTTTCACCAATTTCCTTAAACAAACCCCTTTAATATAGTTTTTCAAGAAGAGTTGCTTTAGGCACTTATAAGACATTCACTAATCGCCTTTCATTGCCATTAACATATTTTCTTCATTAGTAGCTTTCTTTCTTTCCTTTATATACTTCTCTCGAATTGTTCCTTTATGGTGAGAAATGGCTTTCTCCTTTTTGTTGGGGTGTTGTTCACCTCATGTACACCATGTCTATTAAAATGGTATGGTATGTACATGGTAGCATGTGCATTTGAAGTATGTTGACCCCCATTGTCACCTTAAGAACCTTGAACACACACATAATTTAAATTTTTAATTGTGTTCCTTTAGGGTTGACTTGATGTATTTTTTAAAAAGTATTTCACCCAAGTACAAATGAATTGATTCATTATCTCCAAAAAATTGGACACTAACTAGACATCCTATTCATTTCAATGTTCTTCACGAAATTAATGTGGAGTAATTCAACAACTAATTTTTTAATTTCCACGGTACTAATCCCATTGACCAATTGCTGTGATTATACATTTTTTCAAAGATTATTGTACACAATTCACAATTTCAATTTCTGCTCGGTTTGCTATCTTTTCACCCATATAATGTTTTATTTGATGCCATTTAAGGTAAGTATACATTTGTGCTTCTATTGATCATATTTGGACATTAATCCATTTGTCAATCTTGTTTTAACAAACTTGTATTTTGGTTTTGTTACAAAATTGTGCATGTAAGAATGGTAAACATAAACAATGTTACAAATGTGTTGTGTATCACCTATTTTAAAAATAATAGGTTTGTTTGTTTTCTCGGATTCTTTTCTTTCTTCCACTAACCCATTACCTCCTCGTCTTTTCTCATCTAAGTTTTTTTATTTTTACTTTCACTAGCTCTTAATCTATTGCTTTGATTGTCTTTCAACTAATTGTTCAACTAAATTTGGCTTAAAGATTTTTTTGCTTTTTAATTATTTAATAAAGTGCCTTCGTATGTGTGTCCAATACAACCATCTCAAACAACCATTTAACATGGGGAAATATACAATTATATTACATTAATGATGCTTGATTGTCCAATATAGATTTTAATGGTTGCATAGTACAATTATGGGACTATCATGGACAAAACTTGAACTATTGTTATGTTTGGTCTTGGCAACTTTGTAACATATTCATTTTTCCATGTAAAGTTTTATCCCCATTTCCTCAATTTTTAGCACAAATTTGCTTCTGTGAAGTTAATGGGCTATGTGGATGTGAATCCCATTGAGATGAAGGGAATGACTAAAGGCCTCCCATCTTTCTAAAGAGATTTATTCAAGACATCCATTGTGGAATGCCAATGAAACGAAGCGGATGACTTGTGTTGAATGCCTTCGTATTTTTAAAGAAAGTTAGTCAGTACATTTGTTGTGGGCCAAAGGCTTTGTTGACCTACATGTAGATAGTTGGTTGAAAGTCCTCGGGTTCATATGTTTGCGTTGTGCTCCACTTTGGTGCTAACATGAATTAGAAATTCTTGTATGCTTTGTAGGTCTTCCCGTGTTGTGATTATTTTTGTTATAAATGAGGGAAGTTGTATAAGAAAATGGGTACTCATGAAAATTTGGTGATCTTGGATGACTTACTTTTTATGTTTGATTTGGTATTTGTATTTCCATTATACTTCAAACAAGAATGCCTCCTAAACTAGATTCCCAAGGTTCATAGTTCACAATACTAAAAAATTAAAGAATAAAAAGTTGAACTTCATTGAGGCCACTTTAAAGTTACAAAACAACAATTGCTTTTTATGTTTGATTTGGTATTCCAATTTCCTTCATTCGTCAAACAAAAATGTGTCCTCAAGTAGGTTTTCAAGGTGTTTGTTGTGTACACTTAAAATTTTGCTTTATTAACATTTTTATTTTTTCGAGGACTTGGTGCATTAACCTTGTAAATTTGGATTAGAGTGGACCCTCATATTCCTTGTTTTTTTGATATGTGAATATAGGTTGATGGGTTCATTTTCCGTAGATATTAATTTGACAAAATATTACATTTCGTATGCATTTCAAACCGTATCGGTTAGGATTTAGGGATCTATAGGTCATCTTATCATCTAAATCTAATTTGGAATTCAGCCACCAAAGTTCATACGGAGTGCCCAAATTACATATGTAGTTATTTATATATTTCTTATTTGAGTACTAGGCATTACGGGGCTTGATTGCGAACCCCTTTGTCTTCCTCCATTGCCGCAAAGCCTTCAACTTCCATAGTTGCACTGCCATTTGCCCCCATTGTTGCCTCTATTTCCGCCTCATCCCCTATCATGCATTGATGCCCTTGAAGGAATAGTTTGTGATACTAATCCTAGCTAGCCGTGTCGGGGAAGAAATAAACTCGGGCTGCCTAGTGTTGGAGGAACACAATTCTAGTTTTTAGTGGGAGGATAGGCCACCTGTAGCAGATCCAAATCAACCATGGGTAGTGTAAGCCCATTTGTGGCATCACTCTTGGTGTAAACAATAATCTACTCAATGAATAAGGCCGCAATCTCGAACCTCCTTTCCAATTTAGCGTTAGTGTCCATGAAACCAAGCTCGACCCGCACTTGCTTGTCGGAGGGGGAGAGGTTCCTAAAAATACATTCTGTAATTCTCCATCCAGTCTCATGCAATAATGGGCTTTATTGCAAATGACTGGAATGGCACTGTTGCACTCTAGAAACAATAGATTATCCACAAATCTGAAGCCACCTTTGAATTGACCTTGTAACGGAAGTCAAGGATATGTTATTTTTGCCTAACATTGATTTGATGGCCTCCATAGCCGAGTCTTACTTAATATTAAAGATGGGTTGCAAACGATGAACAAACATGGGAGTACAAAAAGCCATTTCGGTGAGAGACCCATTAGATGAATTTTGGGGGCTTGGGATCTACCATTGTTAAGACAAAGAAACTTGAGAATGCCCAACTTATACATTATACAAACAATCCCCTAAGCAAAAATAGTGAAAAATCACACTAATGAGGAATGTCTCGAGGGGAAAAGTGACCGCCACCTTACGCAAGCTCAAAAGTGACCAAGCATTGCAATGAAATCTTTACTCGCATATTGAGAGACCAACCCCATGCTTGTGTGTGCCATGAGTGAGAGTAGTGATTTGGAATTTAGCACATGTTGTGGGCTGCCTATGTGGATGGTGGGTTGGGTAGATAGGGCCCACAACCCATGCCATGGAGAATAATCATTATCTACTTTACTCTGTCCCTTAATTAGTTTGCATCGTAATTAGCCAATAGTTACTGCTAACGAATTGGCTTCCCGAGAGTATTGTTTGATTTCCTAGGATTCAAACTTAGAGTAGGTGTTTGGCTTGGCTCAAAATATTATCAATATGCCAATTATTAGGCTTGCACGAAGAAATTGCTTGAACAATGATCTTGGAATCCTCCTTAATGATAATCTTTTAAGTCCACAAACTTGGGCCACGTCGAGCCTATGCACTAAGGCGAGGGCTTCCAATGCGAGACACAAATCATTAGGAGATGAAAGGAACCAATTTTAATTAAAGAGCCAACAAAGTTTTGAATAACACAACTTGCTCCCGACACTCCAAGGTCGCTATAAGAAGTATTGTCAAAATTAAGCTTGAATAAACTAGGAAGTGGGGGAACCATTTTGAATTAATTTTCTGATTTTCATTCTTGGGTATAATAGATTATATACACTTGACCCATTAACAAGGACATGTTCCTTACTATTTACTTGCTTGATGCCCCTCTCATTTACTTGCCACCTTTCTAAGCTTCACTAGATCTTTTTATTTGATTAATGTCTATGGCCACTTTGTAGTTAAATATTGTTGTTTGCCACATGAGGCATAAATGACTTCATGGTACATGGATGGTGACATAAACCCTTTGGAATTAATGCTTAGGATTTGGAACACATATCTATACCCTTAGTCATTTCCAAAACAACAATTCATGACTTGCTTGCTCTGTGTTCTCAAGTAAGAATATTCCCAGGGGAATTGAAAGGTTTTAGGATACAAAAACCTTCATAGAAGGAAGAGAAGCCCATGAAGTACAAGGCATTGGAGATTTGATTGTAGGAGATTCGTGCCTTTTGAAGTATACCAACTATTAGGAGTTCTTACTATGGTCTACCAACATACTCCTAATAAAATCATATCCCCACAATGCTCAAAACAAGAGAGAGATTAATGTGCCAACAAGTTGATGCCTCTCTTTGCCCTAGTTCGTTCAATTTGTGGATTTGAACATTTATGGTATATGGTTTGATTATTTTTCATGTTCATTATTCATGTACTTTATTGCCCCATTTATAGCTCTTGCTTATCGCTTGCCTTGCATTTTTTATTCATATGTACACTAAGAGAAGCGTTCTACCTTTCTCTATTTAGAGGTTGATTTAGTGGAATCCATATCTTAGTGCACACATATGTTATGCGGTAAATTTCATAGTTGTGTGGCTACAATAGCTTATCATATATCTTTTCTTATCTAACTTGTGGTTTTCAAGCATCTCTTGGTTTCCAACTTGATTTTCTTGTAATGCATCGGCTTAGAATGCAGAGTCATTATGGTGAAGGCGTTTCTTACAATTGGAATAGCCCCGACCTCTCTGACAAGATCTAATGGTTCACAAATTTTGCATCAACGATCATCTTGACGGTCAGAAATCAACACGTGCAGGTGACAGAAATGTATGGTTTGCTTAAATAATTGAATCTCGTAGTACGGCAAAACGGACTCTAATAGCGTAGTGCAGACACAACCTAACTTTGAAAGCATAAATTGGTCTGGAAACCATGTGTGATCTCCCTCACGAGGTATTGGAATGGCAATTTTCGGAGAAGGAGATTGGTGCTCTTATGGTATTTGCCGATCTCCCTGAACCAGGTCCGAACCTATGCGGCTTCTTCACTTCACTTGTAGTAGGGTTTGACTTCCTTGCGGCCTTGATTGTCAGCTGCTTGCAAGGAGCCTTCCCCATGTCAACTTCCAAGTGGTTTGCTTCGTGTGAGCCATCCAAGTGCATCCTCACCATTTGGTTCATTTCCCCTATCGACAATACATCTACTTTTCGTCCCCACACGGATTGTTGACTTGGTAAAATTGCCTCGAGTCATCACTTTGTGAAGTCACACCGTGAAGTCTTTGATTTAATTCAACTGCTGTTTGCTTCACATGCAAGCCCTTATATCATACAAAATCTTTGGTTAGTTTTTGTGAAACTATCCACTAATATATCCTTGGAACCCAAATTTATGTGTTATCAAGGATTACGTGTTTCTCTCACAGATGGACGTGTGAATGTAATGTCTCGTAGATCACAAGGCTGATACGTATACGGATGAACGTGTATATAATGACGCATACACATGGCGTCCATTTCTAGCTCTCGCTTAGGGTGAAGGCATGTAGGAGTGTGGTATAAAGGTTTCTGCAACTGCCCTCAAATAAAAGTGCAACAAATTCTTTCCAAAAGCCAAAACAACCTAACAATGTGGGATAAAATTAAGATTAAGTATATTAAATATGGAAGAAAGAGATTATATTTTGAATATTAAATGACATCGAACCCCTCATTTATAGGCTAACTTTTATTCATGCGGAAATGATTTTGTTATGTTCATAATAATATTTATTAAAAAAATTGTTTTGGGCATATTGAATGGATGATCTCAATTCAATATGACTTCTTAACTATCATGTGACATTGTGATATGGGAAGAGAACGAGTATATTTGTTACAACTATTGTTTATTGTGTGATATTGTGATATGCGAAGAGAACGAGTATATTTGTTAGTTTCATTGGTAGCTTAAGATATCCTCCAACATTGTGATATTGAAAAATAGACAAATGTGTTTGGTTTGGTAGTTTAAGGTATTATTATCTTGTGACATTGTGATTTTTAAAGGGATGAGTATATTTGTTAGCTCAAATGTATTTAGTAATTTAAAGTATTATATTCTTGTGATGTGATCTCTAAAAGGGATGAGTATATTTGTTAGCTCGAATTTGTTTGGTAAGAGTGGTATTAAAATTCAATTGACTTTTCTTAATATTTGCACGACATAGTTCATTCCATGAAACTCTAATGTAAGTGATTTTATGTCTACAATGTAATATCGTTATCTATAAACATCTAATTACTTTTAATTAGTGCTATAAAGGCAAAACAAATTTATTTTATATCAAATTTCGTTGCATAATTTTTGAAAACTTTAATCTCCTTAAAAAATGTTAACAATAATTGTGGTAAGTAACCTAAAGTGCAATGTGAAATATGAAAATAAGTGCATAAAGTTAATTTAAGAGAAACTAGGTAAACAATAATATCTATATCTATATATATATATATATATATATATTTTAAATGTTAAATCGTCGGTTTGAAAAATGGGCCGACCATTGTACATCTAATAGGTAATGCATACAAATTTCCGTGCCAACTTCATTCCATTTTCAAAGCGTGACCTGGCATGCATTACCACAATTTAGTAGTGTACAAAACATATATATTTACATTGAAGACGTTTCTTACAATGAGAAATGTGAGGGGGGCTCTCACGTCTAGAGATAATTAATCTTGACCATCCACTTTGTAGGCCGTATTGACGACCTCTAACCGAGTGCGACTGTCCACTTGTTTTGCTTGCATAACCACAATTTGGAAGTGTAAGAAACACATATATTTACACTAAGACATTTCTTCTGATGGGAAAGGTGGGGGTGCTCTCGCGTCCGTACTAAAGCAACAATTTTGACCATCCACTTTGTAGGCTGTACCAAGGACCTTTAGCGATCGCAACTATCCACGTGTTTTGTCAACAATTTGCCAATGTGGGAGCATCCACGAAACTTTTGCAATTTCTAAACATGTTGATATGATACTACTTGTCACCCATATGGAAAAATCTTCTTCTAAACACATAGAAAACAATAATGGATATTTATGCTCCTCTTTTACAAAATAACACTCCAGAACACATTCAACTAAACCACAAATATGTAAATGTCCATTAAAGCACAAGGCCACTTCATCCTCAAACCCACACCAAATAAATAAACTAAGATGTTCAAATAAGTCGAAGCGAGACAAAAACAATTTCATAGAGAGAGGGCAAGAGAATGAAACTCGGACCACCCAACAACCAAAATATAAGCTCAGAATCGGCGCTCCAAAATTCACGACATACTCGCAACATCTTAGTGTAACATCTTGTAAGCGAGAGGGAAAAAACGTTACGGGGTGATGCATTACCACAATTTAGTAGTGTAAGAAACATATATATTTACGTCGAAGGCGTTTCTTACAATGGGAAAGACGAAGGGGGATATCACGTTCGTATTGGAGAGTAGTAAATCTTGACCATCCTTTTGCAAGTCGTATCGACGACCTCTCATTGAATGCGGTTGTCCATGTGTTTTGCCACAAATTCACCACTGTGCAAGCATCCACCAAACTTCCGCATTTTCCAAACATGTTGATATGAAATGACTTGGCATCCATATGGAAAAACTAACTTCTAAACACATACAAAAACAATAATGGATATTTATGCTCCTCTTTTACAGAATAACTCAGTAGAACACATTCAACAAAATTACAGTTTTGTTAATGGCCGTTAAGCACACGCCTATCTCATCCTCAAACCATCACCAAATAAATAAACTAAGATGTTCAAATAAGCCAAAGCAAGCCAAAAACTGCTTCACAGAGAGAGGGTGAGAGAATCGAAACTTAGACCACCCAACAACGAAAATATATGCTCAGAATCGACGCTCCAAAATTCACGACATGCTCGCGGCATCGTAGCATAGGGTTTTGTAAGCAGAGGGGGAAAATTACGGGTGGACATGGTTTTCGGAAGGATGAAAGGGTGGCGAGACGAACAAGCATGTGTCAATGTCGGTTGACCCGCTAAGACACTGCGTTGAGATTCGAACCCTCAAGTTGGGTTGAAGTTAACTCCGCAATTACTCTTTTCTTTATTTAATTGAATTATTGGTGGTGTGATGCAATTAAAAAGTATCCTCTTTATGCACGCTTGGTCGTAAAGTGGATATTTATTCCCCTCACTCTATTTTAATCTATTACTATTCTTTTATTTTTAAATAGATTTCGATTCCACTCCCATATTCATGGTTTAAATTCTTAAATATGCTAAAGGCATTTCTTGTAGCTATAAAATTGGGTGGACTTTGACGTATGTACCGATGAGCATCAATCTCGACCATCCACCTTAAAAGCCTTATCGATGACCTTGTAGTTGAACGCAGACGTCTACGCATTTTGCTCATAAATTTGCTAGTGTGCGAGCATCCACCAAACTTCCGCATTTTTGCTACATGTTGATAGGTTCCACTAAAGAACACGGCTACCGCATCCTCAAATCGACACCAAATAAATAAACCAAGATTTTCAAGTAAACCAACGCGAGCCAAAATTACTTCATAGAGATAGGGTTAGAAAATTGAAACTCGTACCACGCAACAACCTAAATATAAGTTCGGATTTAACGCTTTGAAATTCATGACATACTCGTGACATCTTAGTGTAGGGTTTTATAAGCAGAGGGGAAAAATGATAGGGTTGAATTGGTTTTCAAAAGGGTGGAAGCGTGGCGGTGTAGGTAGGCATGTGTCGTGTTGGTTGATCCACTAAGACACTATGTTGACATTCGAGCCCTCGGGTTGGGTTCAAGTTAACCTACTAGTGATTTTTTCTATTTTTCTAATTGAATTATTGGTGTCGTGATGAAATTAAAAAAGTATCATCTTTGTGCACGCTTGGTCGTAAAGTGGATATTTATTCCCCACACCCTTATTTAATCTATTACTATTCTTTTATTTTTTAAATAGATTTGGATTCCACTCCCATATCCATGGTTTATATTATTTATTACGTTGAAGGTGTTTCTTGTAGCTTGAAACACAGGGAGGGCTCTGCTCCTATACCGATGAGCAACAATCTCAACCATCCACCTTGAAGGTCGTTTTGACGACCTTGTAGCTGATGCGGATGTCAACGTGTTTCGCTCAAAAATTCAGCCATGTTTGAGCATCTACCAAAATTCCACATTTTACATACATGTTGATAACCATATTTTTGATAAAAAGAGCTAGTAACACAAGTAAATCCCATTGGAGTAATGAAATAGTTGATTAACTTAAAGAACATACTTGAGGAATGCAAGGTTGCGATAGTGGGAATGAGCAATGTTATTCGTTTCTCCACAACAAAACACCATCATCATCTTCGTCAGGATCTGATTTCTCAAATGTGGTATAGTGATCATTTATTTTCTTCTATGATTCAACTAAGCTACTTGGTTAGTTGATCGTCATATCGATGGCATTTTCCTTGAAGGTTCCGTTGTTGAATTTTGCCTTACAATGTTGAACTTGAATAACATTAGCAAATTGGTTACATGTGCTCTAAGAGGTTCAAAAATATTGACAATATCTTTAAGGGCAATAACGAAGCATGATTAAGAGAAGCCAAGGGTTATATTTGGTGACCGTTTACGTTTATTTTGCGATTTTAGCCGTAAAATTCTTGAAAACATTTGTAATAACCATCACATGTGACATGCATATTTATGATTCTATTGTCGTTTTTATATACATTTATATGTAAATTATAAAAACTACTAAATCTTTAAAATAATTAAATAAATATAGAATAATTGTTATATACATAATATTGTTTTGTATTTTTGAAGCGTGGCATTTGAAAATTGTGTGCTAAGGTGTATGTGCCCGTCAAATTTAACCCCTAAGAGAAGTAACGACTCTTTACATAGGTAAAGATGCAATAGTATAATTTTCTTTCGTTATTATGTCGAAGACTTTTTTCAGCTAGAAACCTAGGTGGGCTTTGACGTCCATACCAACGATCAACAATCTTGACCATCCACCTTGCAGGTTGTATCAACAACCTCTGACTGCTCTTGGTTGCCCACATATCTCACTCAAAAATTCACCAAAAATGCATAAAATCACGGTTGTCCATGTGTTCTGTTAAAAAATTCACCAAAAAAGTCCCAAAACCCTACAAATACATCTTGCTTTCTCGTGTAGTGAGAAAACCGACCGAGTAACACTCACCAACACAGCTTCATGTGGGTATTTCTCAAGTTTGCATATCTCTTCCATAAACACCTTGCCCACTTTCTCCAATTTCCTTTTCCGCAACATTATCCTCCGAACAATCTCTTTGCTAGGTTTTTGAGAAAACCCTAGCTTCGCCTGACACTCCATATCAAAATGAAGATTGTCGAACATAGTCTAGGAAGCTTGTATTTCGTTGGTTCCTTCGCCATTGGAAGGGATTTGCACTTGGTGGGTTTCACTCTTGTAGTGATGGCTATTACCAATGTCTCGTTTGAGGGCATAATCATAAATGGCCATGACATCGACAACATAATGAACCCTCTATGCAAATTAGCAGTTTTTAACATATGTTGACTTTGAGATTTAACCAAGAAATGCAAGTTTACCTTTGAAATATTCATTGACAACACCTTGCTTTCTAATATATCTCTAGACTATATTGCCATGATGCCTTACTGCACACCGTATCCACTTTCTCTTTCCGATAATTAACAAAAAAATACACATGTTATTATCCTTTGCCAATTGCTTCTCCTCCCTCTAACCCCTTCTTCTACACCCCTTTTCCTCCTTTTATGTTTTGCTCCATCAAAATCAACCTCATCTTAGACTGCCCCTTCGGTGTTAACATCACACACTTCACGTGTGATTGCTAGTTTTTAAGCATTGATTTATTTCTTGCCATGCTACATAGTGAGTTTAAATAATTAATTGTGTCATAAAAAGAATTAGAAAAACAATGTTCCACTTTTACAAGTCTTTTTGCTATAATAGTTGATTTTTTCTTATAATTTGTTATGTGTGGAGAATTTTGAACAATCATTGTCTATTCTACATGGTGAGTATCAATAATTAATTGTGTGTGCTAAAAAGAAATAGATAAAATATCATTCCAATTTCACATGACGTTTTTGGTATAATAGTTGATTATTTCTCATGACTGGTTATGTATGCAAAATTTTGAACAATCATTGTGTTTATTCATGACATCTAGATATTGTGTTTTCTACATATCCATTCATTCTATGCTTTATAATAGAAGCAAGCTGTTGTACACAATTGTTAATGATGCATATTCTATATTTTTGTTGTATTTGTAAGTCTTCACTCCCTATAAAGTGCAGTTCTATTAATGCCCAATATTGAAAGAAGCTATTCATATATATTATAGTGCTATGCTTATTAATTAAACCCCAAACCCTTATATTGTTGGCAATATTGCCACGAGAGGAGGAGCTTTAGCAGATAATTGAGCATGTTATGCTTGAGAGAAATCATATCTTTGTTTTAGGAGGCTCAAAAGCAGATGAAAATTGACCAATTGATGAGTTGATTATTTCAAAACCTGTTATCCTTATTGAGAATTCGATGTTTCTTGAGATTAATGGGCAAACTATTGAGACAAATTCATATGTCCCACCAAAGGACTCTACGACAATGGAGCAATTAGAGGGGTAATTAGTGGCCCAAACTAGTACAACTATAATTGTTCCTAGGATTTTAGGAGACTCGTTAGCTTTTCGTGGTGTGTATTCAATTGAATAGTTGATAGATATACATGAGAGCTTTGTTCAACTTCATACAAATGTGTTCAAGAGTTAAAGTCAAATGGCTTGCCTAGGTGGTGACAAAGGATTGACTTGCTTATTTTAGAGATTAATAACATTTATGCTCATGCACGTGTGTGTAGGAAGTTTTTAGGAGTGTTACTTGTGTAACCCACAAATTGGATTATGAACGTGGTTGCAAAAAATTGAACAATGATAAATTAAAGGAAAGTAAAATTGTGATGATTAAATTCAATTAACAAAAGTAGACAAGTTAGCCTACTTGGAGATTGAGAGCCAACACCGCATAGCTATAGCATTAATTACCTATAAGGAGTATAATGAGATGAAAGGCAAATTGAGATGTGTTAGAGAATATGCTAAAAACACATACAATGGCTATGGAGAGCCCAATTTGAATTCTTGAAAAATGTTCATAAGGTAAGTAAGCTAGAGGAAGAATTGGTCAAGAAAGCAAAGGACCGTGAACAACAATTGGTTGAAAAAGAAAATAATCACAAATGAATTTTAGAGGAAGATAAATGAGCTATGACAAAAGACTATGATGATAGAACATGAGTTGGCCAAGCAAATAACTAGGGTTGTGATGTTGGAAAACCAACAAGAAAAGTTTGAAAACTTGGATAAAAAAAGTCAATCCTTGCACAAGATTTTACTACTCAAAGGCATAATACACAAGCAATGGAGGCTAAGTTGGGTGTAGTAGATAACATAATAACACTAGTGCATGTAGAATCGAATGTTGAGCATGAACTCAAATTCAAGATGATGCAAGCTACAAATGTTATTCTTAGAGATAATAGACATTTTGAGAGGGAACACAAAGTTTTGCAAGCTTTTATATCCACACGAATTTTTGGGAACGTGTCTCCTTCCTATTTCAGAGGCTTCTACAATGACTTTAACATTTGATGATAGTCTATAGGTGGGGTGAAATTGTAATCATGCATTGAAGTTGCTCCAAAATTGGATGCTTGTCATGCTTTGTGGTCAAAGATGAGTGATGAGAATACTTGTGAGTGGTTGTAAAATGCGTTAGATGTTTTTTTGGCATTTCATTTTTATCCTCATTCCTCTTGTCCTATCATGGATGAGTTGTATTTAGAAATCTAGGTGTTTTTTTTTTGCTATGTATGGTGGTTGTGGAACTTTGGCTTTTGAATACTTATTTTTGTCACAAAGTTCGTGTTTGTGTTTGGTGATAACTGAGTCAAAATAACCAATGGATAAAATTGAACAATTTTTTTTTTTTTTTGCGATTAAATTCAGTAATAAAAACCGATTACTAATTTAAAATATATATATTTAGAAAATTATATAAACCAAATATTAATAATTTTAAATTAAAGTTAAAACTTTAAAATTTTAAAACTAGATAGGAAATCATAAATAATTTTTTTGTAGTAAGTTTCAAACTAAATTAAATAACGAAATAAATAGTAAAAAAATAAAAGAAGAAATTGGACATAACTGAAATTTGTAACTAATAAAAAAACTTATCCTAACACAACATTTAAAAATTATATGTAGACTTGCACAATGGTTCACTTCGCTTCTCCCAAATATGTCTCGTAGATGCTTCTATTCTTGAGCTCCTCTAGTGGTTTACAACTGCATTAGAGTTGTGAATACTCATCGCTGATCAATTCCGCATACCAATACCATGATGATGAATCGGTGATTATCCACTATAAGTGCAAACTTAGGATTACGCACAAACTTTGATTATGTGTGTTTATGTGTCTCATCTCAATAATATTTTACAACATGATTTTGGAATAAATAGCCAAGGTGTGTTTGTTACACAACTACAAGTGGTTGGAGGAAATATCTAAATGTGTACAAGAGAACAAATTTTATGTGCGTAAAAACAAAAAGCCACAAATAATTCTCTAACCAATAACATGTTAAGCTAATTTAAACTTGACCTTATTCTATCGTGAACCTTGACAAAACCAAGCTAGATAGTTATATACTACTTCTAGCCTAGTGTGAACTCGAGCTCCACTCTATTTTAAGTGCAAAATTATAGAGAAAAAAGGAGAAAAGCAAAGAGACATATCCTCAAATATGGGTTGCGGCAACTAGGCATGATCAATTATCCGTACAAAATGAAGAGAATTGTCAAAATGAGGCACCACAAGGTTTCTCGAAAAACTAGAAAATGAACATGTGTTTAGAGGTGTTGGGATATGTTAAGAGTGTGCTTAGAAGCAATACGACACATTAGTAGAATGCAACTTAAGACGGTGCATTGGATGGAATGAAGGCCATCACACGAAAATACGTTGGGTGGATTGAAAGCCATTGAAGTTGCATTGGATGGGATTAAAGCCATCACTAAAGATGCATTGTATGGAATGAAAGCCATCACTAAAGATGCAAGCAAAGTGTAAGGACAAACTAGTGAAAAACTCAAGTTGCACGAGTGGTCTAAATTCACTACTCATCACTAAAGAGCTGATAGATGTTGAGGATTCCAGACAAGTAACATTGTACTTCACCAAATTGAAGGTCATCAATTGCTTCAAGTAGATGTTATAATGTGCCAAAAGGTTAGCAAGAAGCACAACACTTGAACAAACAATATGTGCACACACCTCTCTGTAATGCTAAATGGGTGAAGTGATAAAAAGTTTGTATTAGTGGTCAAATCCATTACTCAAACATTGAAAAAGAAAGGACACTATGACCACTAGGATAACTTTGTGCAACGAGGTTGTCAATGTCTCAAAGAGGTGTTGAAATTACTGAAGTAAGATCTCTTAAGGATATAGCCGTGTTGGTGATGCAAGAGTCTACCAATTAAAATAGAGAAAATGGTGTGTAGAATAGAGCACTCTCACATGAAGGCATATGGGGTTGGAATATTAATACCCCCATGGCACTTCAGAATTTAGTGCGAGAATAAAATATACCCCAAAAGATGCCAATTGAAGATAGACTAAGGGGACTCAAAGGCACTGTGAATTTGCTAAAGAAAAACATTTGTATTATGAGAGCTTTAAAGACAAAGGAACATTGCCAAATTGAATTGCACCATAAACAAGGGTGCATTAGAAGGAAAAATGAGCAGTGTGTAGGCTATGAATCCAATGCTGCGACAATTGATCTAAAAGCTACCCCAAATGAATATTGATAGTAGAAGAAGATGCTTACATGTGATTTGGTGTGAAGTGCATAAACAATGCATGTGATGAAATATTTGTGTTAGGATCATGCCTCAAAAAAATAGTCTCAGGACCCTCATACTTTAGTGAAGTTGTAGCAAAATTCGTGTTGTTCATTATCCCCACGAAGAGTGGGCCAAACAATAATGCTGAGCTTGAATTTAGTGATCTTCGAAAAAATGAAAGACTTGCTTGATATCCAAAGCTATGTCAAGCAATCAAGTGAATGTGTTGGATGGGAGAATTAATGCCTTTTTAATGTTTATTTCTACCTCCATTAGGGTGACCCATGGAACAAAGTATGTGGGAACTATAGGTTGTTGCATGCTTCTAAAAAAATCAAGTGCATATGTAGGTGAACTAGAAGTGGGGTGTGTAGAATGTGCAACAACAAGAGCATCAATTACTTTAGGTGGCTCATATATTGATCAAGTGCAGGGGATTGTATGTCCAACACATCAATCTATTGTTGTAGACTTGCAATTTTGTTCTAGAAAGAAAATATGAGATCTTTGTTGGAAATGAGTGAGCAAAGTAGGAAGAGTTATCTTTTGTGGTTTTTATTTTCTTCAAACTACACAAATCATAATCTTCTCAAGTTTATAGTCCCAAGAGAAGAGTATTTCATTTTTGCAATTACAAAATATGGACTTGGCATCAAGTAATTACAAAAGACAATATAGAGGCCTTGGAATGAACCTCAAACAAAAACACACTCAAGAAGTCCCTCTTGAGCAAGAATAAAGTTTATTTATAGGTGGTTTGATTTGTCGGGCATGACCCCACCTCTTGGTCTTTGTTGAATAAGAAAAAGGTATAGATAATATAATTATATAAATGTCCAACAAATGACCACAAAACTAGGTCAATGGGATTGCACAATACAATGCAAAAAAGATCTTGAAGGGAGACTCGAAAAGGTCATTCGAACAACAAGAAAAGAGAGGAGAGGGAAAAGAAGAATGAGAAACAAGGACCACAAGGGTGTAGATGGGTGGAGCTGAAAAAAACCCCAACTACAATGCGGTCCCCTAACAATCATGGCCGAGTGGAAGTAGTTGGCGATCCGTCTCGTGTCCCGTAGCTGAAATCGTGGAGGGTCCGAATGCCCGTGTTTGGGAGAAGGACAAGCAATACGAGTCCTTTGAATCCTCGTCGTTGCCGATGTGATCCACGGGAGGTGGCAACCCGAGACCCGAGGGATCTAGTCTGAGAGTCCATACTAATGTCAAGGTGTCGCTTAGTACCCCTCACTGGTGAGAGCACCACAATGAAAGATGTGATCTGTCTAATAGTAGCATGTTTGGGAGGGGATTGAACAAACTCATTTCGAAGTTTGAGAGCCTCCTGTAGATAAAGGGCAAGACACCGTTGATCATGATACCCGAAGAAAGTCTGTAAGAGACGGATGCCCTCTGAAAAGGCAATGGAACCTCCCTTAGATCTCGTAGTAAATAGGGCACCTGAAAATGAAGTGTTCCTTTGTATCGACCTCCTGAGAGAACAAAGTTGACAAATCCTCTCCAAGCGGTCAAGTGGTGGTCCTCAACCCGAAGCCTATGAGAACCCACTCTGAACTAGCCTAGGGGTATGTAGAGTGCTTAACTGGGCTTTTGAGAAATATATGTGGGCCCGCAAATATGCCCATCATTGATATCAAGGAAGTGTGCAACATAGAATGCCATCTTGGGGCATAATCCCTCCGGAGGGCTGATCCATGTGTGTTGGATGTACTGCCTATAGATGTCATCTCTGATGATTCTGTGCAGATCCTTACTTGGTAGGAGATGGGCGAGAGCGTCCATGGAGTATCTGTAAGGAGGGAGGCGGTCCATTTGAATCCCGAACGAGCTTAGAAGTTGCGAGACATCGGTTTACAAGCAACAAGAACAACCATTGTGGTTAGATTGAGCAATAGCCTTGAAGGAGCGATGCAAGAGGTAGAGAAACCTACCCTTGCTTATGAGGAAGCTGAAAGTCCATGAATGCGATGCAAAGCGAAACAAGGCTAAAGATGGTCTCCAGTCTAAAGGGGCGACCCCCGAACTCAACTAAGAGGATATTGTGTGGAACTTGTCTCTTTGCACTTGATGATGTGTCTAAGCATGAGAATTTGGACTCGCTCAACAATGGCCCAATCAGAATCAAGCAGGGATGGCCCCTAAACCTCAGAGCCATAGAGAATTGTGGGTCTCACAAGAGAATCCGAAAGAGACATCTTTGACAAGATGTCTTGGAAGTGATGGCGGAAGCATTGTCTCTCTAAGATAGCCAAAGAGCCATACCCCTTGTTGACACAAGGCTGAAGGGTAGGTCGAAGACTAAAACGGGCCCGGTAAATAAAACTCCCAGGTAAGTGTAGGAACTGGTGATCTCAATCTCTTCCCCTCTAAAGAAGAAGTGGAAATCAGAAGTCTTCAGCCCATTGAAGATCATGACCTTGGTTTTACCAAGGTTAACTGTCAGTTGTCTATGGTCGCAAAAGAGGGCTAAGGCATCCAACTGTCTTTGAAGTCCTTCAGCGAAGAGGCAAGGAAGACCACATCATCCGCAAAAAGGAGAATGTAGATTAGTACTTGGTGAAGAAGGCAACCATCCTCCTCCTGAATATGGTCCTTGAGAAATTCCTCCAAAGCATCGATGTAAATACCAAACAAGGTAGGCGAGAGGGGGCAGCCCTGTTTAACCCCGATGGTGCTCTTGATAAAATCCGAGAAACCCAGAAGACAGTGAAGGCGGCCCAAAACCTCCTCGTACAGGCGCATAATGGCGGCAAGAAGAGTTTTAGAAACACCAATGTCTCTAAGTCTACGGAAAAGAGCTTCTCGTGGCACTGAGTCAAAAACTTTATGAAAATCCACAAAGCAACAAAACCTTGGAGGAGCGGTGGCGAGCCTCCTCAATAATGGCACGAAGGGTAAGGATATGGTCCATGGTCCGGTAAGTAGGTCCGAACCCCACTTATCCTTTGGCTTTGTAATGGTGTTGCTCCAGAAACTAAGAAAGCTGCATGTGGAGAACTGTGCAATAAAGCTTAGAGAACGTGTGGCACACCATGATCGTCTTGTAGGTGTTTAGGTCGGAAGTGGGGCTTGACTTGTGGATATGGGGAATGATATGGTGGAACCATGACTTCGGAAAACTCGTACAAACAACTTGATTGAAGAGGTCCACGAGATAGTTATTTAGAGTGCCCAAACCGCAATCGAGGAATTTTGCATGGAGGCCCTCTTTGTCTGCAACCCTACTACTATTCATGGCAGAAATGGCTTTCTTTACATTCGTGTAGGTAAAGATATGATAGGTGGAGGGAGGGGACAAAACATGGATCTCGGGCTGGCTAGGGATGTCAAAAGGGTGGAGATATGAGTAAACATGGAGTTGGGGTGCAAGTCCTGTGGTAAAGAGGAATGACGGGGAAGAATGGTACGCCATAAACGTTTAGGGGAATGAATAAGGGATGTATGAAGCTCTAAACGACGATGAGAAATAATGGTGCGCTTCTTGTGGTGAAGGAAACGCAGCGGTAATTGGATTTGATAGAAGTGGAGGGAAGAAAAGATAAGATAATTATATTAAATGTCCAACAAGTGACTACAAAAATAGGTCAATGGGACTGCACCATACAAAGCAAAGCAGAAGCAACAGGGAAAACCCAAAAGGGTCTTCAAACGAAAACATAAGAAGAAGAAGAAGAAGAAGAAAAAGAAAGAGAGCACAAGGAAAGAGAGGGAGGTGGAGGGAAAAGCCTCAACACCAACCCTCACGATTGTCGCCAAGGTCACCAAAAGAATCATTGATGTCTTTGGTGTCTGGGATTGGAAGGCATTCTGAGATGCCTATGATCCGTGGAATGTCGAGCTCTTTAGGTGGACCTGGTGGTCTGTTGTCTAAAAGAGGGGGCCCTTGGCCGTGCATGAATCTGGATATCTCTGGTTAGGGAAGAAGCTCCTCGAGTCCTGATAGATCTAACTAGAATATCTCAACTAGGATCATGTCCTTGCTTGGTGCCCCTCACACTTGGGAGCACATCAAAGAAAGATGTGATGCGTCGAGTAGTAGTCGCCTTGGAAGGAGGATGGAGGGCCTCATCATGGAGCTTAATAACTTCCTGTAAATAGAGAGCGAGACACCTTTGATCATAATACCTGAAGAAGGTCGTGAACGTTGGACGGTCACATAAAAGACAATGAAACCTCCCTTTGATTTCATAATAGATGGGGCATCGAAAGATGAAGTGTTCCCTGTTTTAACCTCTTGAAGGGAGCAAAGCTTGCAGATTCTTTTAGACCGAACCAACTAGTGATTACTCTTGACCCGAAGCTTTGTGGGATCTAACTCGAACGCCCAAAGATATGCGAAGAGCATGAATCCAATGACAGACAGGACATAGGTGGGCCGAATGATGAGTCCATTGCTGACTTCCAGAAAGTGATTGGTGTAGAAGGCCATTTTTAGGCGTAGATCCTCCCGGGGTTGGTCCAAGTAATGTCTGAGTGAACTATTTGTATATGTCGTCTTTGATAATTTTGTGTAGGTCATGAGTGCTTTGAAGGAGGTGAGTAGGAGCATCCTTGTAGTACTTGAAAGGGTGTAGATGGTCCATGTTGATCCCAAGAGATCCAAGAAGAGGAGAGGTCGACATACCAACACCAAACACGACCACTACAATCGGAGAGAGCAATGGCCTTAGAAGAATGGTAAGCGGTAGATTTATCTATCCTCGCCGGTGGAAATACGAAAGTCCCTAGATGCAAGCAAAAGTAAGATGAGACCAAAGATGACCTCTAGTCTGAAAGGGCGAGCCCCAAACATGGCAATGATGATATAATGAGGAACAATCTCTTTGCATCTGATGATTGGTTTGAGCAAAAGGATTTGAACTCGCTCAATAGAAGCCCAAATTGACTCCGGTAGGTAGGGGTCCCAAATCTTAGAACCATAAAAAATTGTTGGTCTCACAAGAGAGTTTGAGAGAGACATCTTGGACAACGTGTCTTGGAAGTGATTGCGGAACCATACCCCTTGTTTATGTGGGGTTGAATAGTCGGGTGTAGATTGAATCAAGGTCTAGAGAAGAGAACCCTAGATAGGTTTAGGAGTTGGTTATCTCCAACTCCTCCCACCTGTAGAAGAAATGAAAATCAAAGGTCTTTAACACATTGAAAACCATAACATTGGTTTTACCCATGTTGACCGAAGCTTCCTATGATTGCAAAAGAGGGCTAAAGCATCAAGTTGTCTCTGTAAATCCTTTGCCGAAGAAGCCTAAAGGACCACATCATCTCGGGAAGAGAAGAATGTAGATCGAACTTGGCGGAGAAGACAACCGTCCCAGTCTTGTATGTAGTGTTTAAGAAAAATGAAAGTGAAGCGAAGCTGGTGGTGAATGGCTTTGCAATCTTTGTTGTACCATTGGTTCATGGGACATGTTCGCTTATAAGGGAAGGCGGGGGTGATGTGGGCGAAGGAACACAAAGTAGTGTCGCAAATCATGCGGAGGAAAGGGTGTCAAACATGAAGACTAGAAGTGAAAGAAGTTTTGCAAGGAAAGTGTTAAAAGAGCAAAACATGGTGCAAAGTGCAAGTTTGCTAAGAGTGTTTTTGGAGACAAAAGGACCCTATTGAGACTATCATGCTAACAATTTACACACCCAAAAACAATAGTAAAATTACTGGAATAATTTTTTTCATTGCTTAGTACACAATATCACATCGAACACTTACACAAGCATGGACCCACATAGACAACATGATAAAACATTAGAGCGCAATATTGTCAAACTTGCTCAAAAAGGATGTACACGTTACAATGACTCAACCCCACACGAGAATCTTAAGGCTAGCCATATTCTACAACACATCATTCATGGTTACATCTTTATTATAATTCAATTCCATTGTTTAACCTTATAGATTGAAGAGCATTTAACATATAAGCAAATATTCTTGTTCCCAAAGCTACATATTCATTATTTCATTTTACATCGTTGTTTAAACCACATTATGTATATGAAACATGTGCTCATACCTCAAGGTTGTATATTTCCCATTTTAATAAAACATTTTGGATCACAATGATGCCCTCCTTTATTTTCATTTGTTTTAAGATTGTCTTAGGCATTTTAGTTGGTTTGACATCATTCAATTGGCATATGAATTTTGTAACAATCATTCCATATTTTCATCTCATTTAAATTTGCTCTAATTATATTTACATTGTTACTTAAATCTTATATTAACATCGTGTTTAGGACAATTACGATTCGCAAAACACTCTTTTTCACTTAGGGATTCAAGTCTACAAGGAGTGTGATCTCACACAACACAATTCATTTCATTATTCCTAGGCACTCAAGTATTAAATACATATTACAAGTGAGACATTCAATACAATTTTATGCATTCAAATGCCTTCTAAGGCAATATTTTCAATCGTGGGGTAAACATACATCAAAGTCTCTTTCACCAATAACCTCATGAGAGGTCACACGATTAATCATTTCATTTGCACTCAAGGAATCTACACCTTACTAAATTCAAAACCGGAGTAACCAAACACCCTTATTTCGCAATACCTTTGTAAAATCCAAAGGTATTTCTTTCTACTTGACAAGGTAAAACTTTATCTGCAATGCCTTAATGGGAATGTTCACAACATTTAGAACATAGTTGAAATAACACATTTATTCCACTTATGTTATACGAGGTTAATTATTGAGTGCAAATCTTGTAGATAAGTTGTAGGCTTCCTAGGGAGATTGATCACTAGTCAAGCACTCCTCTTCTCGGGTCACTCTAAGATTACATACGAGTGCTAGTTTCTTGACCAGATTCACTCAATAACAAGACTCCTATTTTGTATCATTCATAAGTCATCACTTCTCTTAAGTTTCAATCAAGGAGGAATGACACATGAATTTGTTTTGTTGGGAGGATAGTTTTCTCAAGGATTACTAAGCTAGAGTCATTCTGATGAGGAGAGGTTAGTGATTGAGTGCAAATCTCGTAGATAAGCTGTATGCTTCCTAGGGAGATTGATCACGTGTGAAGCACTCCTCTTTTCGGGGTCACTCTAAGATTACATACGAGTGCTGGTTTCTTGACCAAGCTCACTCAATAACAAGACTCTCCTCTTTTATATCATTCATAAGTCATCACTTCTCTTAAGTTTCAATCAAGGAGGAATGCCAGACGAATTTATTTTGTTTGGAGGATAGCATTCTCAAGGATTACTAGGCTAGAGTGATTTTGATGTCCTGTAGAGTAGCATTCTAACAATGCGGATCCATTTGCAATTCATATAAGGTGGTTTAGTATCTTTGGACATTAAACCTACATGTTCATGCGGTAACCTAAATTTGTGATCTTTTATTTCCTTCAAGCTAAGAGGTGCCATCAAGTATAAAAGTAACTAGGTTCATCCTTTAAGTTTAAGTTCACCAACTCACAATTAAGTAAAATCACTAGAATTCATCGAAATCAACAACATACACTTCTCCAATGCAATTGACCTATAGGGTAAAACACAAATATATTTCAATTCCTTAAAATACTTGCACATACATATTGAGTGAATCTTTCTTTCAACGATAATACAACAATTACAAGCGTTGAAAATGAATTTTCAAATGCATCATTTTATAAAGGTTCGTGTACTAACTATAGAATTCTCATACTTCGGTGCTTCATTGCAAATACAATTACGTCCACTCTTTCATTATACAAACTATACAAGAGTACATTTAAATAGGAAAATAATGCTTTCTTTTTCTCCTTTGAAGGACAAACATGTTAGAAAGACAAACATTTTAAACACTCAATTCTAATAATTATTCTATGCCACCACACTATTGCAACCTATTAAATTTTTATACATACGGTCATTGAAATATGTTGGCTGGAATTCTCCTACGATCTAGCAAAAATCATGATTACTAATCTTCCATTTACAATGAAATAAAACAACTTTGTATAAATAAGAGAGGTAAGATTTTCTTTTTGATTTCATTTCATTTTCAAAACTAGAGAGAGGTAGAGAGAGGAGAGAGAAATAACATCATTTTTCCCACAATCAATTTTCTCAAAACAAGCAACCAAATGGAGATCCATACAATCATATGTTAGTGTCTACAAGTTTTTCCGCCAGTTATTTGACTTGGTAAGGGTCGATGACAATGTTTTCTCATCTTACTAGTTGTTGAAAACGTCAAAATTAGCCTAAGTAGCTATAAAACTGTGTTCCAAAGCCGATTTTGATGGTCAAACACACCATGTGACAAATCCTATACACTCTCCTATGTACAAGGAATTCATTGGAGTTGACGGAACTCTAAATTGACAAACAAGATTCAAATGGCAATAACTTTTTTAGGGCAATTGGTTGCTATTGTACTAGTTTGACTTGGTCACCCAATGACCAAAGGCCTACAAAACCCCCTTGTAAAACTAATTGGCAAGGTGTTTTTCTCATAACTAAGGGTTGTAAGCAATTTTCACGGATAAATACTAGAGGTATGTAGAAGCCAAGTTTCATTTCTCCACCCAAGGCCCTAATGACAAACCCAAACCAAATTGAACTTTTAACTTTTGGCAACGATTTAAAGCTACAAGAAGATCCGTAAGGCTCCTAAAGTGGTGACGAAAAATACACAAACGATCATGCGAGGTAGTTCCATGGTTTGATATAGCACTCGATGTGATAGGGAACATAGTCAAAACTTGACTTTCTTGTTTCGGGGTCTAGAAGGGTGTTTTGGACGTCATTGAAAAACATGTTTATTAACTTTTGTAAGGTAAACAACAAAATAATTTTTAACTAGAAAACAAAATCAATTTGTCATTCGGTGGTTTCCGTTGTCCAATATGGTTATCTAAGCTATCCAAACCTCTAAATCTAGATTGCATGGAAATGCCGAGTATGCCCTCGTGCCAGGTCTGATACGTATTAGGTACTGGTGCTGGTATTGGTACATTGTGGGTACTCTGTGGGTACATACCCACATGCCTTGGGTACTTTCCAGGTACAAAAATCTTTACCTTGGACTTACCCAGGGCCTGTGGGTACATACCCACAATATACCCACATGGTTGTTTTGATTTCTTTAAGTGCAAAAAATAAAATAAAATTGGAGGGCTTTGATTGGAATTGAACCTTGGAAAGTTTGTGTGAGATTCAATATTGCCAATAGGCTCGGAAGGTTCAAGAGAGATGAAAATGACTTCATTTGGTTGACTTACTATATGGGTGCTTTCTTTTTTCTCGTCATGGGTCCTTTATTCTTCAGTCAATTTGGGAGGCATGGGAACAAGTGAAGCACTTGGTGGTTGGGTAGCCTATCTTCTCTTCCTTTGACACCAGGTGCCAAGCCTACAAATCGATTTTGTCAAATCTGAAATATAATGACAAGATCCTTGCCTTGTCAAGGGGCTGCTTTGCCCTCATTTGGTTTGAGAAAGGAATTAAAATGTTTCATGACTTGTACAGATTTTGGAAGTGGATGGAATGGGCAAACCTTCAAGCTTTCTATAAGTTTCCCCAATGTCAGTTCAGAATGTATACAATGCTCAGCAATGCTTTCACATCTCCCTCCACTGTGTTAATTATAGAGGATGAGAATGACTTTTGGGATATTATGAGGTGGCTCAAAGGGCCCCTTCTCCAAGAAGCTACCTCCAAACAACTCTATGAAAAGATTGCCTTCTCCCCAAACCTTTCCCTGGGCCTTAACAATAAGTGAAATGTTTGTGAGCCCATTAGTAGATGAACTCATACACTTACTGTTTTATGGTCTTCTTGTATTCAATCAATCAAAAAAATCTTGCTTTAGATGGCTTCCGATTCATAATAAGCTTGTTGTTGGCTTCTAAAATTTTATAGGTTGTTGAGACTATAAGCTTGTTTTTTTATTTAAATATATATTAATATTTTTTAATTTTCAGAAATATATTGTACAAACATACCCACAACGTAGTATACCTGAGGTTTTAAAAAAATTGTCGTTTCACCATACCATAGCCATACCGTATCTATACCCCCATATCGAAACAGTCTAGCTTTAAAGAAGTAGAATCGGAAAATGGGTTTGCACTTAAACATTTCTGTTGCATTGAAAGAAGGGAATTTTGTTGTTTTGTGTTACGGTTAATTTAAATTACCCAATAGTGTTTTCTTCCTTTGTTTTTGATTTTAATGTCATTGTAAAAAGGAAAACTAGAATACAAAACTCGTGTAAGATAGGGAAGCGAAAACCATGCCAGTATTGTTTTTGCAAGCGAGAGAAGGGGAGTTGAAGTTACATCGGATGATTGTTTCCATGTTTTGCTCACAGTCTACCCGTGCAACTACAAAATTTGACTCAAAGCGAAGAGTTGCTGTAGCAAATGTGGCTCCATATTCACATGTGCTCGACAACACCAAGTAAATGATTCCACACAGCCACCACAAGCTGGATTGATACTTTGAATAATAAGTTCAAAGATTCCTCTAGAACGAAGGCACAACCAAGGTTGATCAAGGGCCTAACTTGGATAGTCGCTCACTTCATTGATGTATTTACAACCCTCCATTCACTGAACCAGAACCCCAACATCTAAATAAAACAAAATGAAGCTTCTATGGTTGGATATACTCCAAACATTCATGTTTTTGCTTACACATCTACCCATTACATTTGCTTGAACTCTTATATATCCTTTTTAACAAAACCTTTTGCGAGTATCCAACAACCAAGGCATCCTATGGAGCCACATGTCTACAAGGCATTTTGTCAAACAGTTCTCATGCCTTCGGTATTTTTCCACATTTTCATATATGCCAATTACAACACTTGCAAATACCAAATTTGACAAGGAGGAACCAATTTCTATGGTTCATACCCTGCTCCAAAACTCTTATTTTGCCATGGCTGGAAGAACTCCTAAGCCTATATTCATACTTGGTCTGCAGGCACCAAGACAACACTACCTCAAACCACCACAAATCTAACTGACATTTTAATAATTAAGTATAGGGTGTCCACAAGATAACCAACACGTCCAAAGGGTTAACCATGCACAAAGAACACAAGCAATGGTGTGAAATTTGGCTTTCCACCTGCCAGTTGCATTTGCCTAAGAGTTTCTAAAGCTTTTTCAACAAATCCATTTTGTGCAAAGCCTAAATCATTGTTGTCCAAGGGAATATGCCTCACCGAGGCATTCAAACAAACAATTCATGAGCCCCTTTTTTTTGGCATTGTGCTGAAAAGTTCGTGCTCTTTACATTTGAATACAAGTCTAAAGGAGCCTTTGCAACTACAATATCCTACAAGGTCCCAACTCCTTTAAAGTTTGGTGGATGTCCATACCTTATACACAATCTCCATGGCCAGTGGGAGGATGCTATCTAAGGTTGTGGAGTCTCGGATTATACGTGCAAACTGTTTTTGCATTAAGATTCCAATGCCTTTTTAACAAATATGTTTTTTGGACAACCCTAATGCCATAGAGCTCTCCAACATTTGCGAAAAGGATAGATAAAACAATAACAAGAACCACGAGCAAGCATGACAGCCAACAACAAATGAAACAAGGAGAAGATTATATGGTCAAGGAGTGTTTTAAGCGGCCATGTTAGAATAAAAATCTCCCTTCCATGGTGGCGCTAAGACAAAACACCCGAAACACCAAAAGAAAAGACCTAAAACCAAATATATCCTTTGCCCTAATTCGCCCAAATAACGGGGTCTTTCATTTTATCCTATTATTATTTTTATTTTTTGTTTCATTCTCAAATTATTATTATTTCAAAATCTCATCTTTTAGTAACTTAATCATTTTTATTTTTATTTTTTGCGTTATAACAATCTCGTACTCGAAAAATCGAATGACTCGATGAGCTCTCCTCGGGACTGAAATTACGAAGAAAAGAATAGGGTGGACTCTTCACAAGATAGGCATTATAAACTTGATTACATATCACAACCACTAAAAATGCACCGCAATTCAAACATTTATCGTTAAATCATCATCATCATCATCATCATTATTTCATATTCATGAATAGAATCCAAACTCACGTCTTGCCCAAGATATTGTAGTCATAGGTCTATTAACTTGAAAGTAGGTGTCAATGAAACAACCGAACCAAAACTAAATGCACGTGACATCTAGTTTTTATTGGTGCTAGCGAGGTATACACAACATTGCATATTCCTTGATGACAACCAAATGATGAGGTCTGACACACACACACACAAGCTAACATTAACCAAAATCTTGCCCTTGTAAACAAAGCTATTATGTTAATCTTTCTTATAAGAATACAATGGTACTTTTTAGTGATAACGATCAATTACTCTAGCATAGGTTTGTCTACCCCCACTTAACAAATCACGGTACTTTGCAAGGAAACTACATATGCTTTATTATAATCCCACATACAAAAGGGGGTTACAATTGTTATGATAAGATATGCCGTCTCCGTCAAAGTGGAGCCCAAACAAAACCACAAAACTTGTCCATTTATGGTTGCACACTTACAAGTTAGGTAAAGTGGGGTTGGGTACTACGAGACAAAAGGTCCCTATTAGGGGAAACAATTTCCCCCATAATAATAAAAATAGGCCTTTAAAAATATCCTCTTCCCCCTTTTAATAAAATCTCCTTTATGAAAATAATATTGCCCCAATTAAATTCAATGCCACCATATGCCTTTTACAAAGTTTTTAATAATAAAAGCTTAAAAGTTTTTATAATAAAAAAACTTAGAATAATGACCTTGATATGAGTGATCCATGACGGGTCGAGGAATGTCGAGAGCTTGTAGGTGATTGTGTGCAAGAGTGAGCTCAAGCCATGAAATCCAATTCTTCAATGTAGCTCCTCTCTACTCTTAATACATGACTTAATTGCATAAATGCTTATACAATAGTTTGACATAGATGATGGACTTTGTGAATGTGTATTTAATAGATTGTAGCATCGTTGGAGGAATGTTGAGAGCTTGTAGGTGGCTGTGTGTGAGAGGAGCTCAAGCTGTGAAAACATATTGTTCAATGCAGCTCCTCTCTACTTTACACGACTCAATTGCATATGAGCTTGTACCATAGTTTGATGCAAACTATAGACTCAATGAATAGAGGGAAAATAGACTCGAGCATTGTTTAAGAGATTGAATAGGTAGTGACTTGATACAGTGAGTAAGTAGGAGCCGTAGACAGTATTGTGGCCAGTGTGACAAAAGCGAGCCCTGGAGGGAGCAATTTAGTTGCTGGACTGCATCAGGTTGGCATTTGTAGTGGACAGTTTTGGATGATGAGGTGATCTTTTCTTTGTACAACAAACAATGACAGAGCAATTAAGCTGTGAAGATGTTGAGTAGTCGTTGGCAGTATGGAGGACAAATTAGGAAGGCAACAATTGTGCCATACAACACTTTAGGATAGTTGCGGTGAATGCACACTTTGAAGCTTTAATTAATGCAAACATGCTTAACAAATGTACACTTCTACATAAAATCATTGTGATTGTCTTCTTCATTTAAGGAAGTGCAATTGAACAGAGGAGAGAATTAAGCAAGCTAGCAAGTGTTTGTGGCAAGATTTGTGATGGGGTGAAGCTCTTGGCTTGCGAGGATTGAGTGATGATTGATAGATATGATTGTTATTGTGGAATAGTTGGGAAGAGGCAAATGGGTGTTAATTATTGTCACAAGGCTGAGGAGCCAAAGGAGGAGGTAACCTTTGCAGAGAAACACATCAAAAGTTAGATTGATGATTGAGTTGTTGTAGGGGAGATTTGGATGTGTTGGATGGCGTCGATTGTGCAAAGACTGCTTGAATTAAACAACTGATTGGGAAATGCAAATAGGTGTCGAATTTGTTGAATGTTGTGGCATGACAATGCAATATCCAATGTCAAAGCATAAAAGTTAAAGTTGTGTAGAACAATTGAAGTCAAAGAAAGCCAAATAGTTTAAGCACCAAACGTTGCAGACGTAAGAGGAATGACAAGATGTGTAAGGAGATGGATGTCACACTTAGTAGTGCATGAAAATATGTTATTGAAAAAAATGCACATTTCAAATCCCTAAATTATAATCATACAATGCAAATGTACTAACCTTGTGATACACATAATTAAGGGTGACCAATAAAGCAATAATTAGGTTGTAGGCAAAATTAAGCCATGTTGTGTGGTTCTTTACAAGTTAATTTGGGGTGGTGTCCCGACGACACATGGTTGGGAGATAATTGTAGGCAGACAGAAATGCAATAGATAGGTAAGTCATTACCAATTCCAATGTAGTTGAAATGGCCTTGAGGGAAAAGAACTATCAAAGCAAAAGTGTTGTTGTAGCATTGTTATAGAGATTAGGGATGGTCTAAGAGTGTCGAGAGACAACAATTGGAGGATAGGCAACAACCTTGAAGATGATTGCTAGATAGCAAACGGTTGGTCGTATCCTTTAAGCATAGGCAAATTTAGTAGCTGCCTGAGATAGTAAATTGGTGAGGCGCAAACATCATTTGGAAGAAAAAGAAGAATCTCAAGATTGATGTCAAAGAAGGAATTAATACATTAAGTATGAACTTTGAATAGGTGCAACATAAGATACCATTGGCGTTAAGGAGAAGAACGAGAAAGACGAAGATGATTTAGTTGGTGGAGGAAAGAGGGCAAAGGCACTTAGTTGTGTGAGGTAGTTGATGCTCTATTGCCAAAAGATCAAGTAGAGCTACAAAGTTGAGGTCGAAACTTGAGGAGAGTGGTCAAAGTTGGAAATTCTGCCACTCACCGATGAATCGTTTGAAACTTTACATCTAGGCATTCTTAACAAATGATTGGGCTAGGTTGGAAGGTGTTATGGAGGAGTCACCAAGATCCAATGCCAGTGGCAAGAGGGAAAAGACTTGCTCATGGTTGAGCCGAGAGATGATTTAATAGTGAACATTAGATAAATTGAATATATTTTTATGAATGATAAAGAGGAGTTGAGAATATTCGGCCAACGAAGAGGTGGAAGTAAAGTAGTTAATTACTAAGGGCCAAAAGATCAGTGAAATGTTGCTGCTTAAAATAATTGAAGAGTTGAAGGTCAAGGTGTGTTCGAAATTGTTGAGAGGGCATTAAAACTTGCAAAATATGCTTTCTAGAGGACAGAGATCTTTTGATTTAAAATGGATTGTGTTTAAATGGAACAAAATATATAAAATTGAAAAATGGTTCTCAACGAGAATACAAGTAGCATAGTTGATCTGGTGGCATAACAATATGGAAGCCTCTTTGATGTGCATTGACCTAAATCAGTACAACCTTCTTTTCCCTCTGTCATTGAGTACAAAATATGTGCCAAGTTTGAATCTGTGTCAGTTTGCATGCGCAATGTGGTGTGGATTGTCTATGTGCCCTATGCGCAAATTAGTGGTTTTACACAAGGAATGAGTTGCATGGTATGTTTGTAGTTGTAGGTGCTGCGTACATGCTTGAGGCTGCATATAGGTGTGAATGGCACGACATGGTACATTGGGTGTAGGTTGTGTGTAATGTGCTGATGTATTGTAGTGCAGAATGTGAAGTTGTGCAGAATGGTGTTAATGTTGAATCTCAAAAATGTGGCTGCTGCTTAACTCCACACTGGCTAAGCCTTTGAAGCGTGATGCACGTTGTGCCTATTGGACAGAGTGTGCAGTGAAGTATTAGTAGCTGTGTGACATGGATGCTGGAAGCTGCGGAGAGGTGCTTGAAGTGGGTAGGTTGTGCAGCATGTTTCCTGGTGCTCTGCAGAATACACATTATGCAAGGAGCTGTGCAGAGTGGTGTGGGTGACTAAGATACTGAAGGTAAGAGCATCAGCTGATGTGGATCAATTTTTATGAAATGATTTCATTCCTTCACTTCCCTCCAGTTTTGAAGCATAAAACTCATGAAATAGCTTTCTTTGGCTGATTGTGAAATAACTGTTTTGGGTAAAATAAGTTTTAAGTTTCCATTGAGCAACAATCGAAATGATATGCCACTTACAGTGGACCTGTTGTGTTGGAACAATTGGGGACATAGCTAAACAAAGGAAAACATTCCCCAATAAGACCAATGATTCATGCTTTTTTTGTGACAGCTTATGATGCTTAATGTCCACATTTGGATCAAATTTACATTCAGTAAACGTCCGATGATTTTACCCCTTCTATTTGACACAAGTTTTGGATCAATTCAGTGCTTAAACTTTAAGTAAGTTGTGCAATTTACAGTTGAGGCAGTACATTTGACTGTCCAGTAGAGATAGTTTGGATATTTGGTGATAATTTCAATGGGGATTAAGGACAATAGGTTGTGTTTTAAGCAAACTGTTTCATGTGAGTATTCCACATATTGAGATCTTAAATTGATCTAGTAAACTGATGTGATGACCATTTTGCACCTTTACTTCTGATTCTTACTCCAGTTCATCTCTATTACTGCCTTGATTTCTAGTGACCTTCTACTACAAAAAGAATGCAACGTTTTTCATTCTTATACATACTAATTTGTGGTGCAATACATGTGGTTACAGTTTGTCCCTAGCATTTTCTTTAGAGCAAGATTCAAATACACGCTGTTATAATTTGTCCCTTGCATTTTCTTTAGAGCAAGCATGTGCTAATGCAGCTTTCGTAGCAAGGGTTCAACCTTGCTCAAGTTGTGCCTAGAAATGCTTCTTGCAGCCTGTTTAGAGCTACCATACTTATTGTATGTAAGAAGCAAGCAAAATTTCTCGGTCCTTGGAGGGTTTTTTTTTCTTGTCTTTTTGAGTTCTTGCAAAGCTTAGTAAGGCCATTTCTTTTCATAGTGTCTACCTATAGTCTAGAAAAATTAAGCTAAGGGTGACATGCACCCAGAGCTCTGAAGGTCCTTCGGAACACTCTCTCTTGGCGAGACGAAGACATGCACTCATTTGTTTGTGTATTTCATTTGCAATTTGCAAAGTAAATAGGATAGACATTGTCTATGAAGTTCTCTATTTTGTTGCATGATTAATGAGCTTTACTTTCTTGTTTATTATAGATTTCAGTTAGATTCCATTTTAGTTTGATTTGATTAGCCCAAGCTACCTTAGGTAACTAGAATATTAGGCTCATGAAATGTGGGAAATCACTTAGATAGGTTATGTGGGTGTACCAATGCACAACAACAGCAACAAGACATTGAAATTGGGATTGCAAGACTGGAAGACATCTATCTTAAATTCCAGCTCCAAGTCCAGGCATTGACCAACAAAGAGGTGCGGAAGGAGCTCAACCATGAGGCGATATCAGAGGTGTGTCAAGCTGCTGCTCGAATTGATTTCACTATTCAAGACACGTGTACCTGGTTCAGCATGCTATACATTACAGCTTCTCCCCACTTAACCAATTGCCAGATGGAAATCGGGTGCTCTTCATAGTTTCTACACCTGCCACAGGAAACAATGTGATCTGGATTTTAGACTAAAGCCTCTGTTAGAATTGCAACTGCACTGTATGGAAAGATATTGGTATTTCTTATGCTTATAATTATAACAGCTGCTACTTGTAGTCTTCTTTGAGTTCTTAGTTTAGGTATTGTTTTTAATGTTTTGTTTTGATTACCAGCATGTTTATCAATCTTACAGATTGCCGGTCGCTTGTAATTGGGTCATCTCCTGCTTTTACTTGTAACTACCATCTTCTGATAGTTTTTTTGATATAACATTTTTATCATAATTAAATAATTATAGTAGTAGCTATAGAAGATAGATAGTATTCATCATTTCTTTGGAAGTATAATAATGTTTTAGCAAATAATTTATGGTATACAGGGTGTAATCACCTGTAGGGTACAATCATAGAGTTAGCTTGTCATCTTTTTGGAAACTTTTGGAAACATAAGTTTTCTGAAATGTTGTTTTCTGCTTGCTTTGATAGAGCGGATGGGCAAGAAGTGGCGGTTGATAACAAATTTTGAGAATACACTACCCAAGTTTAGTAAGTGAACTTTTATTTCGTTAATTTGCTTATGGGCATATTTACTCAAAATGCAAACCATTCTTTCTGCTCATATATCTTGTGGTGTTGAATGAGAGGGTTATAACATCTGTTTACATTTCAATAATTAATTTCACTTATAACTAGTGGATATTGCTTGAAATATTGTTCTGAAAATGTGGAAAATCTAATTTTCGTTTTGATCTATAATGTATTGCAGTTGATTGAATTTTATGAACATCATCTCCGATACAGCACCACACAGTAGTAACTTAAAGAGTTAACTAGTAAGTGAAAAGTGGGATCCTCACCCTAGTTTTGTCGGTTAAATGTTAGATTTTCAGTGCAATATAGCTGACTGGGAGAACACCCAATGTAAATTTTTTAGCCATATGTGGAAGTTATGCTGGTTTGGAAGTGATATAGGTGTTGGGGGTACTGTGGCTTGTTGTCATACTTGATTCTCAGTTATTTGACCAAAGTTGTGTTTTTGTCCATGCTTCTTGATTTATTGTTATGTATCTGTCCCAAAATTTTATACTGATTTGACTCCAGAAAATCTGCAATCGGAGACTTTTTTTTGAACTTTCCATACATTGTTGAACTATTGTGTTACTATTTTCGTTATATGTAACACTAACTCTTCCTGGGGAGTATTGTGATTCAGTTGAGAGATTGGGCATATTTCCTTGATTTTAGGAAGGGTATATTTATTTTCTAAATGATAAATTTTCTATGCTTAAAATGACAATCCTGCAGATTGTGTGGATTTTAGTTAAAATTTTCACTTTCAACTATTTGTTTGCAAATGGAAAAAAATGTCATAGAATACTAAAATTAAATCTGTGCTTTATTGTTTTGAATTTTGAAGGCTTTCTGATATAATCTGGACACTTATCCTCAATTGGTACTAAGCAATTGGGAATTGCCTGGGTGTCTTGTGCAACTATGCTTGTCCTTAATTGTTATGCAAATGCTAGTTGCTTCATCTGTTCTGATTGCCCATCATTGTGCTTTTACGTTATGTAATCAACAGAAGAAATGGATTTTGTTTCCTCTGGGAATAGGGACTAATGATGAGTCATCTAAAATATATTGGTAAAATATATGTACCCCTTAGCTTGAAATATAAATCCTAACTGGCACGGGAAACCGTTTAAAGCTATATTCACGAGTATCTTTCAAGTTTACAAATGTAATTGGTAAATATGTGATGTAAATCCTCTACAAAATTCGTAAATCTGTGCTGGAGAGGGGTCTATAAGGCACTGTTTGAAACATTAATAAAGCTCAAACTTCATCAATAATTAATATCAATACTGTTCAAAATTCATTAAACTACAATAAAAATTACGAAGAATTAATTGGATAATTATGTGACAATTTCTGTATGATATTTGTAAGATCAATGCCAAAAACAGAATAAAACTATTGTTTGGTCTCGCTTGCGCCTTGGAAAGTATGAGACAATTTCATTTTTCAGTTGAGCTCTATTGCACTTAAAAGGAGTTAATATCATTAATCACCAGTGTAGTAGAAAAGACAATAATCAATTAAATTTAAGGTTATAACAAGCTAATAGAAATGTTATTCAAAAAATTAAATTAAGACATTTTGTCTTATGGAGTTTGTCTAGCAGTACGGTGGATGATACATTGCGTGTTTGTTTATTGCTGTTCAACAATGAAATGGGGGCAAATCTATAAAATTGTTAAAGGTGCTTCAAAATTTACAGAATTACATTTTCTACTTTCATGTGGAATTCTATAGTAGTACTTTTTGGCACATTTTAAAATATAGTTTTCTTATGCAAATTTTTATAGTGGAGTTGGAATTTAGTTGGCCATTGAAATACTTGCTTGTATAAGGAAACTTAAAGAAATGCGCCCAATTGTATTAATCGAGGTGTATTAGTTGATATCTCAATTGGGTTGTTTTTTAAGTTTTAGTGTGTACTTGGTAAAACCTGTGTTTTATTTTCTGATCATTAAGATTTTAAGGTTGGATTATATAATCAAAAAGTAAGCTGGATGGAGAGTATTCAAGGAGGTGAATGACGGTGATGAAGTTAACTAATAGTGAAATGTTGCCAATTGGTGGTCTCCGTCTGTTAAGTTCAGAGCATTTTGATAAAACATAAATTGTATAGCTTGCTCGAGATTTATTCATCAATGGATACAATTTGAAGTTACATAAAATAGTCAATGGAACAATGTTAGGGACATAAAAACATAACGGAAGACTATGGTACCTTCAATTATGGAGAAAGGTGGTTGTGCACATGCAAGTTCCATAGGTTAAAAGAATGAAGTAGTCATGTATATCTATAAATGCACAAAAATAAACGGTAAAAGTATAGTGTCTTTACAGATGCGTGGAAAATGAATATTATTAGTGAAAGACTATATCGAGAAATGCCTTTTTTTTTTTTGCCACTTACAATTAGAGATTGCAATGTAAATATAGGAAACATGATTTAAGCTGCAGCACTAAATCCATGTTTTATTTTAATGTTAAGACCTAGTTTCATGATTGATGTTAACACCAAATAATCTACCCCTTGGTCATCATGAAATCTTTAGCCCAGTTTCAACTTAAACATTGACACTTTCATTGATGGCCAATGATGTTAGTATTCTAGTGTTTTAGTTGACTCTCTTATGCTTTGATGGTCATATGAACTATGTGTTTCTTGATGTCAATCATGTGTAATTGTTGAAAGTTAAGGATTGCATGACAAAAGGGTTGTAGGTCGAAGAAGATATTGTTAATTGTCCATACAAGTTTATGTGGCACTTGCAACCTTTTAACTATTTATATATGATTTGATATACTTGGGTAGATATTCAAACATTTATCTTGTCTAAGAGAATATTATAATCAGAGCATTGTAATTAATAAAATTTTGGTGTAGTTTTAGGAGTAGTTATATATTTGTGTAGGAGTGTAGTTTCTTTATGATTCATCACTAGGATTTGTTTTTACTTATTTTCTAAGAACACATTTTTTTGTGTTTTTCATAACATTTTCCCAAATATCTTAGTAGAACTATATATATATCATTAAAACACAAACATTCTACACACATAATCGAGTGAACATAAGGTGGAGTATATTTGAGTTAGACAATGTATATCTTGCCAACACTAATGTAAATTAAAAGAAATAGTTTTTCATTGTTTTCAAATCTAACTCGCGTTCAATATAGCAAAATTAACAAATATTCATCCAAATAAACATATTCATTTTTCAATAAGTAGATTAGAGGAACTTAAATTCAAATATACATCTTCACATATATACCCTCTAATCTCACTCCCGCCCCTTTTCGTTCTCTAAGTGATTAATGAGAGAATTTAATAATAAAACTATCTAAAATCTAAATGTTAATGGGATTGTCCCTAACAACAAAGTGGGACATGAGGAAGATAGTATAACATCTTCACATATATACCCTCTAATCTCACTCCCGCCCCTTTTCGTTCTCTAAGTGATTAATGAGAGAATTTAATAATAAAACTATTTAAAATCTAAATGTTAATGGGATTGTCCCTAATAATGGAGTGGGACATGAGGAAGATAGTATAACGGAGCCCGATGGTCTTTGGTGTTGAAAGGATTTCTCAAATCGAACTTCCACGAAGTTGTGAAAAGTTATCCAAGCCCTACATGGGGTGGATGTGTATTTAGAGATGAAGCAAGTTAATCGATCCAATTACATTTGCAATTAACACAAGCATTTTGACAAATAATCAAATATAAAGGCTAGCCTTCTTAAAAGGGTTGGAAGAAATACTACTTAAGAGATGGAAACATTTCATTGTTGAAGGAGACTTGTAGTTTTAGACCTCGATAATGGGATAAATGAGATGTACTCCAATTTTGATTATAATGTGAACGTTCATTTCCATTAAATGGAACGACTAATGGAAAAATTGCGTCTTGTCATCTTGACGAAAACCAAGATGAAGCCCAATGGATCATAACCCAACTATATGAGTAAAAGTCTTCCACATAAAAAGTGTTGGCAACTAAGTAGTCGTTAAATGGTCGGTTAAGGTGCAACTCTTCTCCTCTTCTACAACCTTGAATCAATACTTGACCAATAACTTACCATAAGATTTGAGGAGATTGGTGGTCGATGATGCAATATCCTTTCCAAATGAGGAGTTGTGTATCGTGCGGACCTTGGTTAATCTAATCTCTCACTCCTATCATCATCTCGATTGGAAATAATAAGATAGAAGGGTAACTAGGCAAGGAAAGGTGTTATCCATAGCCCTATGATTAATCACACTATTTATTATAAGGTAATTGTTATCCATATTTCGCCCCCAGGCAAAATATTGGATCGACCATGACCCTGTGTGAGAAGAAAGAGAAGAAACGACTATGTCAAGCCATTTCGTGTCTTAAATCTATTTTACAAGCTTCAGGCAGATTCAACAATGGAATTGGGGTCATGGAAGAAGGGGCAGTGCAGAGAGGCCAGGAGCAAGAAGGGGAAAACGACACTGATTCAAGGATTGAATAGATAAAGGGTTTTCAAACAAGCGTGGTGTCGCCACGTGTCCCAGGTCAAAGCGGGTCGTCGGGGAAAAGGTTAGTTTTTGCCCCTTACCCCAAAGGGTGTAAAAGTTACAAAATGGGCCGCGACTCCGCCAAGAGGAAAAAGTCAGCGTTTGAGCCCGAGTCAAACCAAAGCGGGAGTCGGAGGAAAAGGTGAAAATTTTCCTTTTGACAAAAATGGCACAAAGGAAAAGATTGGAGCGCACCTCCCCAGCCAACAAAAGGGTGCCATGTGTCCAAGTGGAGTAGCGGGGCCGCGAGAGTTTTCTGGATTTTGTGATTCTCGCGGAAAAAGGGGAAAAGATAAATTCTGAACCCGTAAACCCGATTTTGCCCTAATTTGGCGCCACATGTCCCACATTATCAAAAGGGGACCCATTTTTCAAGTTGTTTTCCCGCCCTCCTGTATGGACCCGATACAAACTTCGAAGGGGCATATCTTTCGACTCAAGGCTCGAAATATTGCAAATCTGACACCATTGGAAAGATCTCGGCCTCACCTACGCCATGGAGGTTTGAGACTTTAATTTTTGAGGAGGTTAGGTAAAGGAAAATGGAGGAAACGTCTTTGGGCCTTCAATGCAGGATCCATTTGTCTCAACAACCAGATCGATTCGATCTGTTTCGCCGTTTCCTCTTCTTTCAAGGCGCCGAATCAAGGAATCATGCAATAAAGATAGATTTGGGGCATATTTTATCATAAGCATTAATAGCAGTGGTTGAGCTTCAACCCACTTTTCCTGTTTCCCTCTCTCTTTCTTCTCTCCGATCAAATGTATAAATACAGGGGCAGGATTCATTGTAAAGTGTTGTTCATTCTTCTTCCCTGCCCCCCCCTCTTTCTTCTCCAAGGTCGAATGTGGAGTTTAAGTCTCCTCCTTGGCTTTGTAATGGCACTTTCTTGCCTCTTGCCCGTTAATGGTGTACTTTGTGTGAACTCCTGAGAGCAATAAAATCTGCTTTCGTGACGCGCTTTGTCCATCCTTTGCTCATTTTTTGTCTTTTCACGCCTCTCACCATTGCGGGTATACTTGTGCATATCTCTCGATGTCCATTACATGTTTTGGGAGCCGTGTTTAAGGGTTTTGAAATGGTGTTCGCATTTATCCATCCTCTCCATTGCTCACCTCTCTCCATTTCGAGCAATTGGGTTTGTGATCAATTGTTCCCTTTTCTCGGTCTATCACCTTTGTAGTGTAGGATTTCTTTATTTCCATGCTCCCTCTCTCTCTCCTTGGTCCCTTGGAATTTTTAGATTAGGAGTAGATAGTTGCATTTCCTTCCTTAGAAGTAGTTTAGTGCCGCATTAGGAAGAGGAACCAACCTTCTTTGGAGGATCATTCCCATTCGCAAGTCCCACAACTCGGGAATGATCCAATGTTATGCAAATCACACCAAATGACATTGCCTTAGAAAAGCAGATCCATAACACATTTGGGGCTGTTGTGATTTCACACTAACAATAACATAAAGAGGTATAAACATGATTTGCCATCCAATTAGTAGCACTTGTAATGATTTTATAGACTAACGACATGTGAGATTTCGATTGATCATCACAGTGGGATTACAAATAAATAGGTGATCATGACTACTTAAGGGGCTTTATTATCCATATTATATTATTGAATCAATGCGGTTACCTTCAATAATATAAGATTAGCGATCATGGAATTGAAGACGAAGCAAAGACACCGCCATTCTTCTCCACTTAGCCGTTGGACACGACTTGTCATAGTAATTTGGGCTCGATTTCAAATTTAGGGGATGGGAGGGTGATGTAGGGTGAATGCGAGCATCAAGCACAAAGGAGAAATAATGTTATTGATCGCATACTTGCATGTTGCATATGTCCTCGTCAAACAAAATAAAATATCAATGTTTGTAAGAACGTCTAATGAGTATGGTAAGGATGGTGGCACTCAAAACCTTTTCGGATAGAAATAAACGTGACAATGTTTCAAATTTCTTGAGTATTAAGAACTTGCAATATTGAGGAGGTAATGTCATTACAAATCTATAAGGAAAATTCTTGCGTTTGATATTTGTTGTCTCGTGGAAAATGATCTAAGATAGAGGTCTATGAAGATGGCGTAAAACCACCTTATCGACCATGTTTTACGCTTATAAAATTCAATTGCTACATCAACTCGACATTAGATGCCAATTATGCTATGTTTCCTTGTCTCTAAAGTGTTTTAGGACTCACAAATGACAAGGGTGACATTGCAAATAACTATTAACATGGCATTATTGATTCACCACAACTTGCTTAAATTTTAGAAATCTCTAAAGTACGTTGCCTTGATGACCCGTGCACACGCACCACCTTTCTCTTTCAATTGATTGCCAAATTTAACAAGTGGTTCATATGTGCCAGTCTTGACAAAGAAGAGTTTCAAATAAGCTCCCCAACATTTTCCTCGTTGTTGGACTTCTCCTACCTCAAACTCATTCTTTATCGCCGTTCTTCCTCCTACAACGTTTCACTCCTTCAAGATTAACTTTTTTTCAGACACCCCCTTTAAGCATCTCCATTACATCGTTTACATACAATTACCAGTTTATATCAAAATTTTCTCACCGAAATTCGGGACATCAATTTTGACACTCTTCAACATATACATATCTCGCTAGATTAAAGGCATAAAATGACTTAGTAGAGATGCAATATTGGCATTGTCTTCAATAGTTTTTAGGTTCTCAACTATCAAAACATTTGTCGGCCTTGTCATGTTTTAAGGGAACAATAGTTAAAATCTTATTTTGTTTTCTTTCTTTCTTATAGAATTGAGACAAATGCTGATTGGTGCTGAGAGATATATTTTAAAATCAATTTAAGATTGAAATTTTGGTTGAGAGGTACATTTTAAAATCAATACAAACTTAAAATTTTGGTAGTTTTGGAAGGAAGTACTACATGATCATGTTAAAGTTTGTGTATACAACTATAGAGGAATCATGGAGATGACATGTGTCAACAACTAACATTTTTACTCTATTGTATAAACTGTGAAAACATCATGCATGAACTAAGTTCTTTAGTTTGAAGTGTTAGCATAACATTCGAAGATGCTCTAAAACGTTGATGATTGACTTTTTATTTATAGCTAACCACCCTTAGAAAAAAAAAGAGACAAATATAATATTTGTAAACAACTTTATAAATGGAATGTCTTCAAGATGGCAACGCATAAAATGTTTGATTTGAAAATAATAAACATTTCAACACTATTATCTACATATGTGTATTATAATTTAGTGTTTTTATAAACATTAATAACATTCAAGAGTAAAATGGTGTGCCACAACACATAATTTAGAGGAAATAAATATTGCAAAAAAACATACAAAATTCAAAAAGTGACATGTGTGTGCACAATCACAATTTACTTTATTAACATTTTTGTGAAGGGATTATTGATGCATTGACCTCCCAAATTTGGAATTGGGGTGTGTAGGCATGGATATTATTATTTAGACATGTGTTGTAGGTCCTTGTTCCATGACATATCTTTCCTTTTATTCTTCAAAATCTTGTGTTCCTTTTTGCCCCATTATTTCCTAAACACTTTCCTTTAGTTTTTCATTTACTACCATAGAACCATCTTGCACCATTTAGGTTTCTATGACACCGCCAACCATTATAAAGTGATGTCAATGGGTATGGCCAATGGTGTTATGATTAATTGGTTGTTAACATCATGAATGTGTAAACACCTTCATCAAAGTTGGATAGACACTATGTTATATGATGACATCATCCATTAGTAATCATGATTGATATTTGGCACCCATATTTATAGACTTCTTAAAAATCCATTCCTAAATAGATGAACACAATGTTCTTCTATTTGTGAGTTTGTTTAACTCGGTTATAACATAATAAGGTTAATGTTGTATGTTTTACTTATAAGTATTTTTCCTTGAAATGTTGTGTTTATGTCTTGTTTTCCATTACTATGTATTATTTAGATTACATTTCAACATAAATTTCATTTATTCAACTTATTGCGTAATGGTAAAAGTCCAATATCAATTGCAAGCTTGGTGAGAGTTGGAATTACTTGCGATAAGTGCAAACTCGCACTATTGAGTCATGTGTATAAAAAGTGTCGAGAAACACAAGTATTTATATTGAAATGCTCAATGGACAACATTTTGAGTTATGGAAGCTTAAAATGGAATATCTTTTAATAGAAATCATTGGGTTGTTTTGTCAATAACAACAATTGTAGTAATAGAGACAAAAGAGTGGGAAAAATTAATGGAAAAGCTAAAAGTCAGTATCAAAATCTATTAGATTTATTTTTGCCAAATGAACTTGATGAGAAAATGACAAAGGCACTATGGGATGAGTTGGAAAAGTTATAAAAAGCTAAATATTTAGTCAACATAATATTCCTACATAAGCAACTATACTCATTGCTTATGAATGATGGTGATTAAGTTACATAGCACATGGATGCCTTTAATGATTTGATTCATCGGTTTTTCTTTGGATATAAAAATGGATAATCAAGAAAGGTGCATTACATTTCTAAGTTCTTTGTAGATTCTTGGGATAGTCTAGTAATGAGTATTATTAACACCTAATCCAACCTAGCAATGAATGATATTGTTGTTTCCTTATTGTAAGAAGAAATAAGGTGCAATTTCACCGAAGGCCATAAGATAAATTAGCATTAATTATGTGATGTAGATTGTAGGAGAAAAGGAGATATGTGTTGAAAGTCTAGAGACAAATAGGACTTAAAAGGGACGTTTGAAACAATTATATAATTGCTACAACATAATGCCTTTTAAGAGGATTGTAGAGTGAAGATGGAAAAGAGAAAACCACCGAATACTTCATCCTTTGGTGAAAAGGGACCCATTAATGAAAATGAAGATGCATACTTAGTAGGCTTAAGTACACATGCACACACTAATGCATTCACAACTAAGCCTCCTATCATATGAATTCCCATGAGGAGTCGTTATTTGAATGTGAACAATATGATGGTGGTATTTCCTTTATGGGAGATAACTCTACTCACTAATTATGGGTTAAGGAAAATTAAGTTAAGGTTATGAGATGGGAGGATCAAGACTTTCCCTAATGTTATTCACATTACAGTCTCTTGTGAGGAATTTGTTATTGTTAACAACATTTGCGATGTTGGTAATTAGGTGTCATTAAGTAAGGATGGTTATCAAATGGTGTGCAAAGCCACATTATTGGTGAGATGTTTGTATGCTCAATCCTTGTTTAAAATAGATGCAAGTATGGTTATTGGTACTTGCAACAACACTATTATTCCTAAGGGCGATGGAAACATGATTTAGGAAAACAAGACAATGTATTGGCATGAAAGCTTGGGTCAGATTGGTGAGAGAATATTCGCTCGCTACAATATAAGGGAATGGAGAAAGGGATGACCAATGATCCCATGAAATTTGAATTCTCAAAGCATTGTATATATGTCAAGAAGATCCGTTTGTAGTTACCAAAAACTTCTACACATACATATGAGATCTTCAAAGTACTACATAGTGACATGATCAAGTTGATCAAGGTTCCATCATTAGGAAAAAATATTTACTTTGTTTTTTTCATAGATGACTTTTATTGAAAGACCTAAATTTAATTTATTTGAAAGAAATATGAAATTAACAAGAAATTAAAGGAGTTCTAAGATCTTGTTGTGAATCAAATGGTGAGGAAGATTAAGGTCCTTCACATAGATAATGGGGGTGAATTTTTTAAAGGTATTTCATAAATTATGAAAGTAGTATGAAATTGAAAGACAAAAGACAAATTCATTCACACTACAACAAAATATAGTTTTAGAGCATATGAACATGATGTTTATGGATAAATATGGTATAATATTTTGAGGTTTTATGATATTTTTAGTGTTGGAACACTTTTTTGACATCAAGTGTTATTTCAAACCTAAGTCAGTATTAGCCTTGATAAGAAATCATAAAAAATTGAGACATATCATATTTTTGATGCACTTAGCTCATTATATTTTATGTACGATGCACATTCATGTCAAAACATGAACTACCCAAATTAGAAAAAATGCTACATATGGTTTTGAAATGTTGATTCTAATTCGACGCAATTACGCTAAAATTAAAGTTAGGTCAGTGTGTGGTGTCTACCTACACTAAAACACACAAAAAAACAACTCACAATGTTAAAACTTTCATTGCTTATTATTGGTAGAGAAGAAGATATATGATCTCACCATTCCTATAATGTGTATTTTTAATTCCCATTTAATTATTATAATGATGAAAATAAGAAATTATTTTTAAAAAACAATGAATTTGCTAAGAGATTTGAGATTTGTGTTATTCTAAGATAATGACACGATTTGTTTACATATTCACACTCTCATTACATAATTTTGTGTAAATATGATGTATGATTAAGAAAATCATACGAGTTATATTGTGGAGTGTTAGTGAATATGAATAAATTTGAAATAATAAATGTAACTCCCTTTTCAACTAGCAATTTTTTTATGTAGTTATTGAATGTAATATGTTAATGCAACATGGAAAAGTAAGTAGCTAGGAAAAATGAGGGAAAAGTGATTAAAGGTCAACAAAAATTTAGGGGCACTATGTCTATAAGTAATGTTGTCTATAAATGGGATAGACATTGACAAGCATTAATGGGATGAGTATCAACGACCCTTTAAGTGGATTACCATGTTTGAGTAAATATTTTTATATAATGAAGTATAAAATTTAATCTATGTGCATGTCATTTACTTAGGTTGTTGAAAATATTGCACCTGCATTAAATGGGGTGCATCACCACCCAACCAACCCATTGCACCCTGAGAATATGAGAAGAACACCTTGAAAAAATGTATCAAAGTCCATGGTGTTGGTTTATGGAAGAAGTATGAGAAAATTTATAACAATACCGATTGTTCTAATTTTCACCTTCAAAGTTCGAATAAAAAGTGAAAGGTTGCATGAACGTTATGTTGATAGATTATTTCATTTCACAACATTGCAACATAATCAATTCTAACATTAATGACAATGATTTGATATGGACACATCAATAAATAAATTTATGTTGATGAAAAAGAAAATATTATGGTGGATGAACATGCAAAGTTCAATGAAAAGGAATATGAGACCCTAAAAGAAGATGCCAACACTCCATTGTTTCAAATAGGAGCATGCAAGCCATCTTTATCGCATGCTACTTTAACACTATTGGACTCGAAAGAAAACTATGGTTGGACATAGACAATGTTATCATATTGTTGGTACGATATTACACCGACTTATTACTTATATATACAAATGCGTAATTTATTATAAAAACTAAAATTAAATTAATAATAATACGATAACATTGTCTATGTTCAACTATATATATATAAAATTTTACATTTAACTTCCATGTATCTCATTAAAATTTTATTTTTGATATAAATTGTATTTAAAATTTGAGCAAGTTATTAAAATATGAAATACTTCGATTAGGCAACTTGATTCCAACGACATATAGAGATCCACAAAAAATTATCCCTCCCTAGGGATTGAATACAATAAGTGCGATACTTTTATCAATGATTGTATGCTATATAGGAGAGACTACGAACATGCAAATGAGTTCCATATTTGTGGTCGCATATTATCGGGAAGATGTGAATGGGCTCACAATTTCGAAAAGGTATATTGACTTTTTTTTTGTTATAGATGCATTGAAGTGTATATATCGATGCAATAACTTGGCAATGTTAATGAGTATGCATTATGACAATAAAAGAAAAGAAAAGGGTGTTTTATGTCTATAAAATGGTTTCAAAGTAATGAAACATTTTGAGAACATGTGGGATACAAAATTTATTAAAAACCATCTAGAGTGAAAAACGAGATAGCTATGGACGGAGTGAAACCCTTTGGTAACATAGCCACAAACTATTCATTATGGCCTGTCATTTTTGGTTAGCTATAATATTCCTCCATGGTTGATAATATGGAATGAGCACTTTATATATTCAATTATAATTCTAGGAAGAATCAAGTGAAAACAATGGACACCGTCTTGTACCACTCATAAAGTAGTTGGTTGCACTTTGGAATGGTGTGCGAATGTTTGAGGTGTTAAGACTAGTTCATAACAATATTTGTATGTTGTGATTTTTTTATGATGGTATACTCATGATCACCCATGATTGCAGTATGTTCAATTATTAATAAATATTAAAATTAATTTTCATGCAAGTTTGTTTTACAATAAAAATATTTTGACATATACATATACATATACATATACATATATATACATATACATATACATATACATATACATATACATATACATATACATATACATATACATATACATATGCATGTTTTTATGTAAGTCTTTGTGTGAAGGAAAATTTTTCATGTCCAAGGTGCGGTGATCAATTAACCTCTAGATGGTCAAAGGACATGAATAAGTTTGCATATGAAGGGTACACATGATTCCTTCCAATGACCCACCCCTTTCAAGATTTGAAAAGAGAGTTTAATGACATAATTAAGACAAGATGGACTCCAATGATGTTGTCTATAAGTGATTGTATATACACTACGAAGATGAACATATATCAACAAACAATTGATGATAAAAATGCCATATTATCAAATGGGATGATGAGATTGCCAATATTTATGATATTATTTTTTTGGAAAGATCTCATCATCACACATATTGTTTATCTAATGCACACATTGAAAAACTATGTTGAATATTTTCATAAACACATAACTTTGAAATACAAAGATAGGTTGGAGATGAGGATGGACATGAAGGTGATAAATACAAAAATAAAGTACTAGTAGTGTAAGGGTACAAATGGTTGCATGGTCTATGAAAGAGTAGGGTGGGTACTCTCAACATGTAATAAAAAGAAAGTAAAAAAGTATGACACGGAAAACTAGAATACCGACAAACTATGGGCCATCTTTGAATGCATTTACAATTGATGGACAAATTAGTGGTCCCAAAACTCATGATTAATAGAACATGTTGAAGATATGGATGTTTATTATCTAATTTTTATGTTAGGTTATGAATTGTATTTACATGAATAATTAATGATATGACATGAATATTTTTTTAATCTTTCACAACATATTTTATTGATTTATTTAAGGGGAAGGAGTCTCTCACTAGATACCTACAAAAAGCTATCTATGAATTATCACGCTTTACAAGGAATTTTAAAATTTTAAAACATGTACACCATTTTTATTGAATCTAGAAACATTTAAGTATATTTAATATTTTATTTTCCAACAAATGATTCTCATTGAAAACAATACATGAAGATAAGATTTCAACATGGAGAAAGAGCATAATAGAAATTGTTTACAATTTGGAAAAGACCTCCCGAGAACTTCACGGTATAATGGTGCATCTTTTGATACATTTTTGGATGATGTTGGGCTAGTGAAAATTGTCAAGACAAGGAAAATGTTTTTTCATATCTATAAGTACATAAAAACATTTAAGGGGTTTGTCAAGAAATTCACCCATCGAGAGGGTTCAATGGCTGAGGGATATATCATTCATCAAATGTTATTCTTTATAACTAAATACTTATCCAAAGAAAAAGGATGCACTACTATTGTGCCACAAATATGGGAAGAGTATCATGGATTTGAAAAGTTGGGATAGTTATTATTAGGAAAGAGTGTAAGTAAGAGGCTTGGGCTATGGGAACATTTCTATTTTATATTGTTGATCAACAAATACATGCACATATATGATATGTACTTTTCCCCATCAAATTATTTGTTAAGTCTTGTATAGATCTTGACGATCAAATAACATTAAGACACTTTATTATCCATAATAAAGAATCAATGAACAAATGGATTCAATTACATGAAGAGAAAAAATATGTAGGGAGGAAAGAGATGAATTCAAAAAAATATATGGGCGTAAAACAATGGTGTATGGGGGTTTGTGAGAGTAATATTAGCCCAAAGAGTGCACAATTAATTTGCTATATAACTATCTTAAAAGTTTAAAAGAGAATGGTGATGCTAATGTCGATGAAGAACACTTAGAAATTGTAGAAGGATATGAAGAACTTGTAAGTATTATTGTTATACCTTGTTAAATATATTTTTTAAAATATTTATTACAAATATTGTCAATATAATTTTTTATTATATCTATTATTTTGTTTTATTTTCTCTATACTATCAAGAAAATAATTATGATGGAATGTGGCTTGAAGGACCATACTTTAACATATAAAGTGTGCACAAAAAGAGAGTTGGTTTTTATTGTGGAATTGCGGTCAAGTTTGAGCATTCTAGTTGCATAAGTTCCAAAGACAAATTATTTGAGGGTAATTTGGCTTACGTTGGGTGATCCAAGAAATATTGAGTTGAATAATATGAGACTAAAAATTGTGTTGCTCAAATGCGAGATGGTATGAGGATTTTAAGGGTACTAGACATGTGAAAAAATGTGCAAACAATGGTTTATATGCCATGCACTACACTTGAAAGCTCCTAAGGAAAGGATCTATACACGTTACCTTGACATTATTAATAGGTTTAATTTATATATTTAATTTAAATATTTTATTAATTAAGAAATTATTTATGCATATTTTCATTCAACATCACTAAGCGCACATGAACACACAGATATTAACTTCACATTATTTTCTCACAAAATTTATGTAGGTTTTTTCTCGGGATGTAGTTGTCCCACACAAATGAAAATTGGTAATACATTGCCATCGTAGAGTATGACATGTGTACAAATCACAATCTTTATTCAAAATAAATGACCATCAAAGAAATATAAAAAATATGTGATGATGAATATGTTTAAGATGATAAAATAGAAGTAGAAAACATTGGTTATCATCATTCGCTTCCTGCAGACCATGTCCCATCAAATGTGCCATATGAGGGTGAAGGTGATCAATGTGTTTGTTATGATGAAGACTACGATGATGATAATAATTATGAAGATTATGCAAAATTGGATGAGAATACTACATTAGCTATGTATTTGTCTCAAATTAGACATAATGATCATGGTATTGGTACATGTGATGTAGATGATGAAAATGATAATCGGTTTCCCACGTTTTTGGCTAATAGTAATAGAAATAAAATCATACAAAGTGTTTTGGTTTTATATTAAATTGAATCAGTGGGCCAATTTAATAAAATATCGACATTCAATCGTAAAAATAATGACTACGAATAAAACATAGATAAACCGAAATAAATTTATTTATATAATTAAAGCAAAATGTTGCATCCCACTTGACGCCAAAATTGTGTATTTCACGTAGTCCATTTTTAATACATTGTTTTGTTTTGTAATCATATCTCATTTAAAATAACTTGATCATATGTTTTTTTCAATTTCATTTAAAAGTACTCAATTACAAATTAATCTATTAGACACCAAGAAAATTGGTGACACTTTCTCTTCTATGACAAGACATAAGATGATTAATTTTACACACTTCGAGATACACTTTCAAGTATTTTTGCTTTACTATACAGGACACTAAATTATGATATTTACATTGATACCTCACATGGTTATGAATTCGCTACACAATTAGTTGGCTATGTAATTAATCTTTATTTATTTTATGTCTTAACTCGCTACAACCTTCATGATTGTAATAAGCATAGGGTATTTAGCTTCGTTGAAGGTTTTCTTGTTATATTGTCCAACAATATTTATAGCACACTTTATCACCCTCTCATCCACATCATAAAGTTTGTATGCAATGACCGCCAATATCGATTGTTTATCAAACATTCCATTGATGTATACGCAGAACACATGTTCAACTCCATATAACTTGTATATATACTTAATACATTAAAAACCATTGTCACCATGAAAGTGAAATAGTACAAAACAAATGATGTCATATTAAAAGTGAAATATTATGTGGTTGTGTAAATGAAAGGGACAAAAATAATTATTATATGAAGAGACATTAATACACGATAAAATACTACATGTAATGAACACACCACAAATTACGAAATAAATAAATATGCAACAAATAATTTTGCAAAGATGTTGCACCTTCACTCCAAAAAAAAAGTAGGTTTGGTTGATCAATCAAGTTAGGTTAAGTACTTGTTCATATGATTTATTCAACCGTAATAAAAAAATACCAATTCATGTATATGCCCATGAATTTAATGTATCACTAAATTCCACATATTTCTATAATTGATTGAAATAAAATCATACTAGATGCTCATGATTTCAATATATCAATCAATGCCCATGATTTTAATGTATCGATCAATGTCTATGATTTCAATATATCAATATATTATAACTTCATCTAATTTATTGTGATAGAATTAAAATAGATTTACAATACAAATATTTTTGGGGGTTGGTGTGAATTATTGTGCCCATTCCAACTTATCTATCTATTCAACTCATGTACTTATTTTTGTGATTGATTGGATTTGAATTTAAAAATATGCACACAAATGTGACTTAGTTATATTTTAGGGTAAGTGTCAAATCATATGTCCCATTATGTCATGTATTAGGGTTAGTGTCAAGTAACATGACACATTATGTCATGTACTAGAGTTAGTTTCAAGTCACATGTCCCATTATGTCATGTATTACAGCTAGGAACAAGTCACATGTCACAATATGTCATGTACTAGGGTTGGTGTCAAGTCACATATCGCATAATGTATATTAGGGATTGATAGGTCACATTTTGTCACATATTGCATAATGTATATTAGGATTGATAGGTCACATTTACACCAATCAAAATCTCATACACACATTGGATGTGTATTAGGGATTGTGTAGACAATAAAAGCCGGTAGCTTAAAATTTTGTAATGCCAAGTTTGACTATGCTCCTTTGTTAATAAAAATGCTCACATTCAAAATCCAATCAATATGAATCTCTAACTAATTTGTGATTTGCTCATCTTTACACTCGATATGTCATCAAATCAGAAAATATTATTTAATCAAAGCAGTAAACTAGCCCTATGCATCATTCTACAATTTTTATTTGCACCACACCCGTCCTGCTCGGGACCATCTTGTCTAGTCAGATGTAGAATCCGGTCCCTAAAACTTGTACGAACCTAGTATTTCAATTCTTTGACTCTATTTTTGATTCAAATATCTTTATTGCATCATTTCATCTTCTTAGGCTTGGCCTTATAGAATAGTTCACCTACCAAACGATACATAAGCAAGTTCAATATCACTTTATAGCTTACGTGGAACTCTTACAAGATCCTATTGTAAATATCATTCCAAAAGCACTCAAGGATATCAAAAATCTTCCCAAAGTAATTGCACATCAATTAGATCAGCCCCTACTATAGGTATGAAGCACTCAATTAGTTCTAAGAGTGTAACTTTCTCCATTTTCAAGCATGCGCAGAAGCCATAGAGCCATGGATTAACAAGAGAAAAGTCATCCCAAACATTATGAAAGGGTTTTAAGGGACAAACAGCTAGGTCAAGTAGTTGAAGTACACCTCATTACACTATTATTGTGATGGGTACATTCAATATTATATAATTAGCCTACTATTTTTTTTTTTGTAAAGAGACATGAGCGAACCCATATGGAGTTGGCTTAGATCAAAATCACACTTACAAAAGCACCTAAAATAACTACACGAGGCTTGATCCACATGAGGAAATGTAGTAAAATACTTAGACTGGATTTGATGAGTCAACTGCCAAGGGTATTCCAACCTCACCACACACATGATTTCTCCTTTTGGTTTGCTAATGATTTGATGAAGGGTATTATATATTTCTATGGTTAGAACTTTGTCAGTAGGTTATTACAAGTCATCCCAAATTCGTGCAAGCAAGAATGACATACCAAAAAGGGTATTTTCAAGAAAGTGAAGCACACATGAAGTTTTAGATCCCATCTTTTAAAGGTCAGTAAGACTATACAACCCAAATCAAGACCATATAGTTCCAAGTCTATACTATATAACATTTCTATGGTCCTATCCTTGCTTAATTTCTATTTCCAAAATTCATAATGAAGCATCTCCAATATTTGATATGCCTTTTCCACCAATATATACATTCAAATCCTCTTTTTATAACATGTACATCTAAGTATTCATCCCCTATTGTGTATTTGAGATATAATTTATTATTTATCAATCATTGAAAGTATTAATGCATTATTCTTACTATGCATGGTTAATTTTAAATTAATTAGATTATAATAATCACCTATTACAAATCCATACATCCTATTTATTATTGTGTACTTTCTATAACATAAATTGATTAGGGTGTAAACATTTGGTGAAGCTGAATCTAGAATCATATATTTTTCAAACCCTAGTAGCCTTAGGGTTTCAATGGTTTTATTTTATGTCTTCTCTCTAGGTCCTTTTGGCATAACAATCAGCTTGATAAAAAACCTATAGAGTATATTGAACTTTATCCTCCTACTGAAAGCAACATATCCTCATGGATTCTTTTCCACCCCATGAGTATGGAATACTTTTTAATATTTTATCATAATGCACATGAAGTTCCTTTAAATTAAATAGAAACAAAATGATCATTATTTTGATTGTGATCATAATCAAGATGATAATGTAGACCAAGAATGAGTTGAATTAGTATCTAATTTTCATTCTTAGCTCTGTGAAAACCCTCATCATATTGATCATTTTATTCACATTCTTCTCAATAATAAACTTTCTTGCGATCAAGAATCCGACGAGTGGAATATTTTTTGGACCACCACCTCCCCCATCATCTGGCATGCATGTAACTAGTATGCCTAGATATGTGGTACCCACCTCATTGGGGCATCTAATCCTTTACTTCACAATGTTTCTATGTTTATCATTGCTATGAACACTAATATTTTGATATCTCTTATCTACACTCATGGTACCTTAAATGCATCTTCTTATAGTACACATGCTTTTGAATCCCTTATTCATACTTTACAAGCTGAAATTATAGAATTACAACAAGGAACATCTGCTTCTTCTCATGTTATGAAATATACTCGGTTACTTCATAACCCATGTGCACTTGAAGTGGCTTTCTATCATTTTCCTATAGGTATTTTCCCCTAAGTTTCCTATCTATGATGGAAATGCTGATCTTGAAGAACACCTTTGTCCATTTTATGTTGCTTTCTTGGACTACTATTCAAATGATATATTACTTACCAAGCTCTTCATTTAGAGCCTCAATATTTTTCCTACAATGAGTTTATGATCTACCCATGCATTCTGTACAAAAATTCACTCCCTTGGCTAATAAATCAACATTTGAGACAAAATATCTTACACTCAAATGGATAAAATGTGACAAAGTTCTAGTGAGACCATCAATGATTATGTCCTATGCTATAAGACCACACTTACTAAGATGAAAACTATTTTAGCCAACAATGAATTATAAGATATTTTTACATAGTCTTCCTCGGTCCCTTTACAAGAATAACTTATCATTGAAAATTTTAACTCATTTGATCATCTTTGCCACACCTTGAAAGAACGTGAAGCTAAGATTATCAACATGAATAATTTCAAATATGTTGCTAATCCTCCTAGCACTTCTAAAATAAGTTTCAAGGAAAAGATAAATTTAAACATAAAACCGATGATGAAAAATATGATTCTAAAACCACTATCAATATTGTATCTCAACCCAAAAAGCTATAGTTACAACCTTCTTGACAAAAATAAATAATTTACCTTGTGCACCATAAAAAATGCTCAAACAATTACTTGAATGTAACCTTGCATCTCTTCATTCAATGCTTGAGGCTGATACAATCACACCTCATAGTAAGATATTTGATGTTAATGCCCATTGTGATTACCATCAATACATTGGTCACTCCACTATTTTTTTGTAGTAAGATTCATCACATTATAAAATATCTTCTCGATGGTAGTGATATTGAATGAAATGTTCCCACTAAATCTAAGCCTACTCATGATCATATAAAGCTCAAAATATTTAGCAATCCACTTCTTGACATAATGTTCCCGAATCTATTTCGGAGGTGCACCATACTTATGTGTCGTAATACTTCCACCGCTTATGATACGCCATTAGATGCTATGAACGGTACTATTACTACTACTCCTACCTCACCAATCATTAATTTCAATGAAATTGATATGGCACACAAGTTTATTTTTTATACACTTTACGTTTGTGCATTTGTTTATCATAATTCTATACATAATGTTTTGATTGATAACACTATTCCACATAATATGTGTACTATTAAGTTAATGAATTCTCTTAGATACACTAAGAACCAAATCATACTTGATCCCGAGTCACACACAAGGCATATTTTTCTCCCTCTCCTTATTGTATATTCTGCCTTTTATATCCCATTTCTTGTGTCATATTCTGCATTATCTCATGTGACATGAGTTTAGGTTTCTCTTGGCTTCACACTTTGGAAACTATACCTTCCTTATCGCACATCAAATTTTTAATTTTATTCATAGTAATCAAGTAGTTAAAATTAGGTGTATTCCATTTAAGGACCTTATCTCTCAATATATTATCCTGATACATACAATTAATACTCCTAACACTAATGCATCTACATCTCGACCTTCTAATTCTCTTGCTACATCTAGTGGTACACACTCTTCTAATGAATATATACATAGATTTTGTAGTTCACATACTAATCCTATCACATCGCATACCACTTCTTGTAGGACAACTTCTCCTTGGACTCGACTTGGTCACCCTATTAATATATCACTCATCACGGGTTTTGATGCATAAGCATCAAGAAGCGAAATAACAAGTTTTAATTTTTCTAGCAATTTTGGATTTGATTAGTCTTAGGAGGTGTTGGATAGGTGTTTTGTATGGGTCATAACCCAATTGAGCCTTTCATTATGTGTAAAGGGGTGATTTTAGATTTTCCCTCCAAAATGCACATTTAAAATATTTGAATTTTTATTTTTAGTGGTATGGGTGTAAGTGTTAGTAATGGCATTGTGTAATGTTGTAAAAGGTTGTAAGGGTCTAATATAATGTGTTAAGGTGCTCTCACCCATCCTATGGGGTTACACATGTAGTTAGCAAGTTACTAGCCCTAGTTAGGTGATCAAGTGGTTATAATTACTCATTTTTGGAGAGTGTGAAAAAAACATATGTGGATGGTTGAGGTGATAAATAGGTTTAGGAAGTGCAATAGTCAATTAGTAGATGTTTTTGTAAGCCTCTTGCAGGATTTTGAAGAGCTTAGTACATTTTTAGGCCTTTAGTGGGTTTGTGTAAATATGGAGATGACGTACATGTAAATAAACAATGAATAAATAGGCTTTAACAAAGGCTTTATAAATCTTTAGAATGTTATTCGAGGTACTTGTGAACTATTTACATTTTTATTGAGGGGAGAGGCTTGTGGAGTGCAATATTGAGTTGTAAATTGATGATTTGATGCTTCTTGAGTCTTAATCTTGTATATTATAGGGTATTACAATTATTACAAGCTTTGAATAGTACAAAGAGATATTTCCAAGGAGAAGAAATGATATTACAACTCTTGATCATGTGACAACCGAGGGCATTTGAAGGTTGCAAAGTAAATGCATACAATATTGTTTCTTATATGATTGATAATTGAAATGATCCATTGAATCTTGGTGTGAGTTGATGATCTTGAGACACATGTAAATACATGTTTATGAAGAATAAAAAGGTGTCGGTATGGGTTGTAAGGCTGTGTGTATTAAAGGATTAAAGTGGGTTTATGAATATATGCAATCATTATGTGTATAAATAAACCCTCAATCAGTATCATGAGAAATTTGGTGAAGTTGTGAGGTAATGGACTTAGGAGGATATTGGAGGAGTTAAGGAGAACCTTGTAGATGATGTTTGCATAGGTAATGAATATTTAGGACATAATAAAATAAAAGAAATTAGGATAGTTAGCTCATTGGCCTAAGAAACCTTGAACTAGAGTTTGAGTTAGAAATGAAAGTATAAAAAGTTTGAACCATCTAAAAATAAATAAATTTTGGGATTAGGTGAATTTGTGTCTGAGGGAATTGTTTGTAAATTTTGGAGGAAAAATATGACGTTTTAATGGGCAAAACTGTGGAATCTCGGTCTTAAAACCATGCTTTTAGTAGTCTCGAGTTATAGTTTTGAGATTGAGTGTTCTAAGAACCCGATTTCATAAATTTGCACATTAAAAATAGGGTTTTATATGATGGTTATCAAGCATTAGAAAATATTGGATCCTTGTGGAGTTTTTAGAAGGGAAAGAGTGAAGTTTCTTAGTTAACTATCTTAGTTTACCAGTCTAGAAATTGATGTTAAAGGTTTTGAGTACAAATGACTTGTTAAGGGGTTATAATAGTACATGGTGTTATAATGAGGATTTATAGAAATTCAATGAGATATGAATGGGTGATTTTGGGTTAGACAAAAATGATTTGTGAAGGTAAGAAATGCAATCTCACCATGACAGTCCTAATTGACTATTCTTTCCAAAATTTGGTGCATCGACGCTTATGTTGAGCATTGGAGTTAGGGCTAAAGGATTGGAAAATGGCTTGTGAAGATAAAAATAGGGCATGGATAGAGATTTGATAGTGGATTTTTTCGAATTCATATCAAATTTTCAAGAAACCACCAAAGGATAAAACCTCTAGATGCAAGGCAAGAGCAAGGTATAGGAAACTATAAATAGTGGGGTAAAAAGACAACATCATGGGGATAACAATACTCATATGAAAGTTGAAAAAATAGTAAGGCATGAGTGTGAAACCTTGAGATATATCTAATCAATGAGTTAAGACCTATACATCAGTCTAATTTGAAAAGAACAAATTACAAGTTATAAGCTAACCAATAAATCAAGGAAATTAGGAAAATAAAACATGCAAAGAAGAGATGTCATTCAATTAGAATGTTGTAGACCCGATGAATCAATGCATGTGTCATGACCAAGAGTAGGAGGTTGATGTTAGAAGAGTAAGTATATGGAGTGAATATCAATATTTAAGGAGGAAATAGGCCAAAACTCGAGTGATATTAGGATGTGAATACTTTGTAAAGGAAGAAGTGTATAAGGAGACTAGAGTAAAGAGGAATCTTATACAAAGGGAGTTGATTGTATAAAGGCATAAAGAGTCTAAGATTAGTCAAGGACCTTGATAGGTCATATATGAGAAGTTTTCAGTAGGATATATAAAGTAATCTTAATCATTCTTGGAAATATTGTATGAAATAGAAATATTATTGTGTTTTAAAACCCATGTTTTGTTTTCTCTACACCAGTTTCCCCACCTTAGATCTTCAATGACACATGCCATGGATTCTAAATAGATTATACATGACCATCCTTTTTCTCTCCTAACACTCATGGGTCTTGTACCTCCTTCACCCTTTGAGGGCAACACACCTATTTATGAGGCTCTTATTGGGTAGCTCTTGTGATACCCCATTTTCATGTACACAACATATTTTCAAAACAACTCAAAAATATTAAAATAATCACATAATACAAAAACATTCACATATTTTAAGATATATAAAATTAAGACATGTTAATGTTTTACTTTATACATGTTATTTTTCATGTTGGTTTGATAGATAACATATATTTTTATATAATATTTACACACATGAGTTCAGGATGTATATTGAGTGTGATAGTGACACATTCACAAGGTGACACATGATGATAGATGCCAACTTGGGTTCCTTACCTTTGACACTACTATTTGGGGCCATCTCCTATACTACACATGTGATTTTATTTTAGTACAATTATTTTACACTTCCTCATCATGTTTGATTATATACATAGTGTATATGCTATCTTTTGATCTCACATATCTAACCGATGTGTTTTGTACAATGCAAAAATGTCTTGCTATATTTATTTCTACTATATACAATTGCTTTATCTATTATTGTCACTAATTGCTTATACAGATTGTTCCTTGTTTGAATATAACGTTATTTGAATACATTTTAATGTTTGAATATCAAATTTCTTGATTATATTCTACTATTTCTTACTCTATATGGTGTGTGTGCCTTGATTTTCTTATGACACTTAGGGAGCCCCATGTTTGTGGATCTATGTATATCTTGTGCATGTCCATTTGTTTCTTTATATGTGGCACACAATGTTTTATATTAAAATTATCTTATGATACCATGGGTGTCCCATGTTTACGGATATATGCCTCTTTGTTACTATATTTATTTGTTTCTATACTCTATCTTTACATTGATGTCTCTCTTTATATAATTGTTTTTTCAGATTGAGGGTAAATTGAGGGTGTTTGAAAGGACCCACATCCTTGTACAATTGAGGATTTTTCTTGAGAGGAACCACAACCTGGTTACAATGAAGGGGACCACTATTTAGGAACCCAATTGGAGCAACCATGAAACCATAGTGAAGATGCAGTGACCAACGACAACGGCCGCAGCGAGTGGGACAACTATCAGTGAATGGAGTGAGAGGAACAACCACCAGCGTCAGTAGCAAGAGGAGAAGCCACCAGAATCAGTAGTAAGTGGAATAACCACCAATGACAGCAGCGAGAGCATCAACAGTGAGCGGAGCAGCCACCAGTGTCAGCGAGAGGAGAAGCAAGCGTCAACAATGCAAGAGGAGAAACCACCAACATCAGCAGTGAGAGGAGAGCCACCAACATCAGCAGCGAGGAGTAACCACCAGTGTCAGCATGAGCAGAGAAGCTACCTCTAGCGGTGAAACCACCTCCAAGGAGGATCGTGCCTCGAGGATTTGAACCTGGGTGGGCAAGCACACAACCATGTGACTTGACCGCACCACTCCCACCCCATCGGCTCTCTTTATGTAATTGTTACTACTTGGTTTATGATACAATTGATTTATACTATGATGTTTTTATACCAATACTACTTTGGTTTATAATATGATTGACATTCTTCTTACACTTCCATTCTCACTCCTATACAAATATTATTTCTTGTTTGTGTGTTGCATATTTCCTTCTCTATACACCATGGTTTGTACCATGTGCAACACATTTTCTAGGTATAGGTTCCCATTGGCGACCACCATTCTATCCTTCCAAGTGATCCTATGTAGATTATCAAACTTATTACATATGTGTACACATCTAATATTTTGAGCTACATGCTCAAATGCTTCATCACAATGCCTCAAAAGAGGGGGCATTCATTGGGATATTTTTACATCTACAAACATATTACATACATTAAAAAGCTTGTTATAGGGCCCAAATCCCCAAAAATAGGAACAAATACTAAAAAGTGGTAGAATATAAAGTAGGTCAAAACTGTACAATATAGTTAGGAATGTGGTATGGTCTTGACCAAGATGGATGTTCCTAGAAAGGGGGAATATCCTTAATAATTTTTATTTTTCTCGAGATTTTATCAGCTATCATCATGCTTATCATAAAATTTAAGATAAAAATTACTTAATTCAAAGCATAATACAAGGGAATGAGTACTTCATTCCTTCTCCTCTACAATAATCATACATGGTTAAATGAATAGGGTTTGGGGAATGGTAATACTTCTCCCCTATGGTATTCTAGAATATATAGACTAAGATTCAATAATATAAGACCTTATGGGGACATTATGTATCCATTCCTCTTTATGATTTTATCTTACTCAACAATTACAACAATATAAAGTTGGACCTTGATCCACCCGCAACAATGTGGTCTATGGGGTTGGGGAAGGTATCGAGGTGACTAAGTTGTTTGTAGGTTTTCCTTCATCTTCTCTCAAAAGTTTCTAAATAGGAATATATCTAAGTGGCTAATTTCTTCATAGATTGTACTTTTCTTCTCTTACAAGTTTCAAAAGGGGTACTTCGGTTCCTCTATCTCTTCTCTAGTGTTGGGTTGCATGCACCGAATACTCTAGTTTCACTTTCAACATAATTGGGGACTAATCACCCTAATCCTTTGGTATCTTAAAAATAATTGTAAATGTTTAAAGTATAACAAGAACAAGAGATCCTCCCTCTGAATAATGAACAAGTGTATTCCTTCCATGTTTTTACATCTCTTTTACTTACATTTTTACAAGTTCAAAGTTACATGCATTATTTATATTTTGAGTTATAGTTTAGTTTCTATTATATACGTTGACTACACTATGTATTATAGATGTCATCATTAAGCATGCCAACATTAACACATTAGAAAATGATTATCAAGCAAAGAAAAAGTGTGTGTGCATACTCAAGTATGTTTTTCCTTTAATCATGCAATTTTCAATTACAAATTTAAAAGAGGGAAAAATGTAGACACTAAAATATAGTAACATGTCCTTTTAAAATGCCAAGTTTATCTATGCTCCCTTACTAATAAAAATTATCACATTCGAACGTAATTTTCATGTCTCTCTATCTCTTTTACGAAATACTCATCTTTACACTCTACTCTGTTGTCAATTCAAAAATAATATTTAATAATTTAATTGTTAAACTACCCCTATGCATCATTCTACAACTTTTTGTTTGGCATCACATCTCTCTTATCTATGACTATACAATTTGGTCATGATGTGGAATCCAGTCTTGAATGACTTGTACGGTCATGAAATTTCACATCCTATGACTCTATTTTAGATTTGAATATCTTTATTACATCATTTTATCTTCCTATGGTCAATATTATTAGAATATTTCAGCTATGGAAGGCTATATAAGCAAGTCAATATCACTTTATAACTCACCTAACACTCTTACAAGCTCCTATTACAAATATCATTCCAAAAAAATTTAAGGCTCTTCAAAATATACCCAAATCTATTACACATCAATTAGAGAATCCACTAGTATAGGTCTGAAGCACTCAACTAGGTCAAAGAGTTTAGCTTCCTCCATGTCCAAGTATGAAAAAATCATAGATCCATGTCTTCAAAAGAGAAACGTCACTCCAATCATTTTTAAATGGTTTCAAGGGACATATGAATCACATAGGTCACATAGTTGAATCACAACACCTCACACTAATATCATGTTGGATATATTATATACTATATAATTGGCCCATATTATTTTTGTTAAGAGACACAAGGGCACCCTTAAGGGGTTAGACTAGATCACACTCACACTTGCACAAAAGCGAGGAGAAATATATGAGGCTTGATCCCAAACATGGGCATATGGTGTAACACTTGGATTAGTTCAGTTAGGTCGACCACCAAGGGTATTCTAGCCTCACCACATACATGATTTATCCTTTTGGTTTGCCAATGATTTGATGATGGTTATTAAAAGTTTATAGGGTTTCCGCATTTTCATGAGCTATTATAAGTCATCTAAAAGTTTTGAGATAAATAAATACATACAACGAAGGGAATTTCCAAGAAAGAAAAACACGAGATGGAGTTTTAGATCCCAAATGTCAAAGGGTCCAAGACCGTACAACCTCGGTCCAATACCATATAGTTCCTGGGTATGAACCGCACAACATTTCTACGATCTTTCCCTCCTTAATTTCTACTTCCAAAATTCATAATGAAGCATATATTGTTTTTGATACTCCTTTTCAACCTATTTGCACATCTAGATCGTCTCTATTTTGACATTTAAAACTAAGTTTTCATCTCCTCTTTTGTATTTGAGCTATCATTTATCATTTATTAATCATTGTAAGTATTAATGCATTATTTTGATTATGTATGGTTAATTGTAAATTGTTTAGATCAAGATTCCCATGTTAGAAAATGTTACATCCTCTTTATTGTTGTGCACTTTCCATAACATAAGTTAATTAGGTGTAAAAAAATATTGTTTCAAACGGGCCAATAAAGCCCTATAAATACAAAATATATGACAAATCAAGGTGTATGATGGCTTTATTGGCCTTGCTTGTGCCGATAAATTCCTAACACATTTATTTTAAATATTAAACGTGCATTACATTTGATTGGCACAAAAGGTATAAATAAAATCATAATACCCGACATAATGCAACAATTTAATGTGTATTGAGGAACTATAGGTTGTATTTTCACCAATCTATCTTTAATATACATAGTGTAACAATTAGATGTGTATCAGGGATTAATTTTTTAAAATGAGACCAATTATGCCCTATCAATACACACATGTGAAAAGTTAAGGTGTATTAGGGATCAATCAACCCTTGCATGAATAAATCCCTAACACACACTTATTGTGATAATTAAACACGTATTGGGGATCGATTCTTTGCAACGAGGCCAACCTAATTCTACATGATATATTATGATAATTTAATGTATATTAGGGATAGATAAGCTATATTTTTACCAATCTAAACCTAATACATGTACTGTAGAAATTAGACATGTATTATGTATCAAATTTTTTAAAGGGGGCCAATCGATCCCTATAAATACACACAACATGATAAATTAAGGTGTCTTAGGCATTATTCAACTTTGGTTTGTGCAATGAAAACCTAAAACACTCATTGCAAAAATAAAACTTGGATTAGGGTTTGAATTTTGTAAATGGGGTTAATCAAGCCTTCATACATGATATAATGAGATAGTTAAATGTGTATTGGGGATACATATAGCACATTTTTTCCTATCTAACCATAATACACATACTTTAAAAATCGAGATGTGTTTTAAGGCTCAATTGGTTCAAAAAGGCTAGTTAAGCCCTATAAATACACACAATGTAAAAAATTAGGGTGTATTAGGGCTTGATTGGCCCTATTTTTCCAAAGCAAATCCCTAACATAATTATTGTAAAAATAAAACATGTATTAGGTATCGATTGACACAAACAAGGCCATTCCAACCATAATACACAACATAATATGATAATTTAAAGGTTATTAGGGATGGATAGGTCATATTTTCACCGATATAGACCTAATAGATGTAATATGACAATTGTACATGTATTGGGGATTGATTGGTTCAAACGATGACAACTGAGCCATATAAATACACACTATGTGATAAATTAAGGTGTATTAGGGATTGATTGACCTTGTTTGTGCCAATGAAGCCCTAACATTCTTATTGCGATAACTAAACCTATATTGGGGATTAATTACCACAAACGAGACTAATCAAACCCTAATATATACATAATACACCAATTTAATGTCTATTAGGGATGTATAGGTTACATTTTCACCAATCCAGCCCTAATATATGTATTGTGATAGTTGGATGTGTACTAGGTCTCAATTGGTTCAAACAAGGCCAAATGAGCCCTATAAATACACAATATGATTTATTAAGATGAACTAGGGTTCAATTGGCCCCGATTTTGTCAATAAATCTCGACACACTTATTGTGATAATTAAAGTTGTATATGGACTCAATTACTAGAAAGCGTCAATTAATCTAACCATAATACATGATAGAATGCAACAATTTGATGCTTATTAGGGATGGATAGGTCACATTTTCACCAATCTAGCCCTAATACATGTATTATGACAATTGAATGTGTATTAGGGCTTGATTAGTTCAACCAAGACCTATCAATCCTATAAATATACATAATGTGATGAATTTAGGTGGACTATGGATAAATCGACCTTGTTTGTGCAAATAAATCCCTAAAACACTTATTATGATGATTATAAGTGTATTGGGGATCGATTTCCACAAATTGGGCTAATCGAACCCTAATACATGTATAAGGGATGAATAAGTCATATTTTCACCAATTTAGCCCTAATACATGTATTGCGACAATTGGATTTGTATTAAGGCTTGAAAAACACAAATACATTCAATTGAGCCCTAAAAATACACACACTATGAAAAATTAAGGATCACTAGGGCTCAATTAGATCTATCCATGCCAATAAATCCCCAACACACTTATTGTGGTAATCAAACATGCATTGGAGCTTTATTACTGAAAAAATCCAATCAAACCTAATACACGACATGATGTGATAGTTTAATGTGTATTATACATGAAATGGTCACACTATTACCAATATAGCCCTAATACACATATTACAACAATTGGTTGTATTATGGCTACATTAGTTGAAATGAAGCCAATAAAGCACTATAAATACACACAATATGACAAATTAAGGTGTACTAAAGCTAGATTGGCCCCATTTAAATAAACAAATCCCTAACACAATATTAAAACAATTAAAAATGTATTGGGTTTTGTTTTACACAAGCGAGGTGAATCCAACCCTAATACATGACACAATGCAATACTTTTATGTGTATTATGGATGGATATGTTATATTTTCACCAATCCAACTCTAATACATGTAATGAAATAATTAAACATTCATTAGGGCTTGATTGGTTCAAATGGGGCAAATTGAGCCCTATAAATACACACGATGTGACGTATTATAGTGTACTATGGATTAATATTCCATATTTATGGAAATAAATCCATAACACATTTATTACAACAATTAAACTTGTACAAAATCTCGACTCCTAAAAACATGGCCAATCTAACCATAATACATGAAATGATGCAACGATTTAATCCGTACTGGGATAAATAGGTCATATTTTCACTAATCCATCCCTAATACACATACTGTGACAATCAAATGTGTATAAGGGCACAATTAGTTGAAACGAGGAAAATTGAGCCCTATATATGTGACGAATTAAGGTGTATAAGGGATCGATTCGCCCCATTTGCACCAATGCAACTCTAACCCACTAATTGTGACAATTAAATGTGTATTGGGGTTTAATATTTGTAAATAGGGCCAATCCAACCCTAATGCATGATATACGGTGAAAATTTAATATGTAGTAAGGGTGAATAGGTTGCATTTTTACTAATCCATCCATAATACATGTCTTTGTGACAATTGAACATGTATTAGAGTGTGATAGATTAAAATGTGACTAATTGATCTCAATAAATACAAAAAATTGCTTATAACAATATTAATGTGTATTACTATAATTAGGATTAACATATAGAATATATACTTATACAGACATATTTAAATAGTAATATACATATATAGAAACTAGAATTACTTATTCTACAAGTATTCACAAAGGTATAGATTTAATGAAAATAGAATTAAATATGATTTTAGAGTAACTACTTGTGCTAAATAATGTACAAATATTAATATACAATAAGACACAAACAATGAAGCATATACAATATGAAACCCTAAGCAAGAAGGAGAGATAGAGGGACTTAGCTAATTTTCAAGCGAACAAGAAGTGATATGGGAAGATGAAACTATTGGAACAAAATTTTAACAACGTTGTCACTGTAAACTAGAGGTTATAGAACTTGAAATTGTGCCAGATAGGGACGGCCACGAGAAGAAAGGAGTGCCCATGTGCTAGAGTCCATTTTGGGAACTAGTGTCTGTGTGTGTGCTCTTGATCTGATCTTTTCTATGTAGGATAAGCTTCCATGTTAGTCCTTGTTTGTTGCTATGATTATACTCCAATGTCTTCGAATGTATAATTTGTAACCTGAAAAATAGATAGCGAGCTACACATACCCAAAAACCACATCAAATCCTAAAAAGAAAGATGCAAAATGTGGAGTCGGAATGAACCTAACAATCACCCGAAGAGTGATCTTACGACCGAGCGCTACACTACATCTCAGACTCCATATAGTTCTTATGTGTGTGTGTGTGTGTAGAAATGATGCCCTAGGACGCCCTTGTGTAAGTTACATAGTGATAGTGAGATATATCTAGAATGTAACAAATGTCTTTGGATGGAATAAAATGAACATCCCCTCCTATGTTGTGTATGCAAAAGTGATGCAACCCTTGTCCCTTGAATGAGTGTGCTATATGGATGCCTTTGAAGTGATCTTGTGCCTTTGGATGTAAGCTTAGGTGGTATTATGTAATGCTTAGTGCTTGGTCCCTTATTTTGAAAACATAACTGAGTATTTATATGATTCCCTTGTTTGAATTTTGTAATTGACAACTGAAAGCCCAACCCAAAGTAGAAAAACATAATTAAGAAGAAAAATGGGTCCAAAAGGATAAGAAATAGGTAAAGAGGGACATGAGCGCCGAAGAGGATAGGAGTGCTGACAATAGTATCCTAACCGGGCCCTATTGTTCAAGGCCATAGGAAGATAAAATAGTCAAATTACGAGAAAGAGTGCAAGATGTATAAAGCCAATAAAGCTGTAGAAGACAAATTAGAAGGCTAAAGGGAGTTGTAATTACTAGTTTTCTTGCTAAATGATAGCATGCTTTTAGGACCTATAAATGTACCCAAGTGTATAGATTTTATGTCTACATTTTCCCCCATTTAATGTTGTTGATTGAATACTTGATAACATAAAGTAGATAGAAGATGCATACCTTATGATCCTGTAGAGAGTATGGAAAATAGTGTGCCGAGTGGATAAGTGAAGTGTGAAGTGATTGCAATGTGAAGCATGTAGAATAGGAAAGGGAAGTAGACCCTAGGGGTGAAGTGTATGTGTGACTTGTACTTGCTAATGTAGGTTGATTCTTGTTGTGTATAAGTGATGGTGCTCTCTAGTAGAAGTGCACCCTTATAAGGATTGGTAGATTTTGTCCTTTTCTCTCTCCTCACTTGAATAGACAATGGAAACACCTCATGGGATGTGGGTATCCCAAAAGTGAGGTGAATCTCCAGATTTGAAGGGATGGTTCCCTTTCAATGCATCCCTAATTAAATCTGACGAGGGTAAAGGTTAGAAAGAAAACTTGAATATAAAAGGGGGTGATACACCATGAGTTGTTGGAGACTGTTGATATGAAGACGTGCACAAAATGATAATGAAAGAAAAAACTTACACAAACCAAAGGATTTTGGATGAAATTTCAAGGAAAAGTAATTGAAAATTGTTAAGGGATGACTCACAATAAACAACTTACAATATGCATGCACACTAAAATTAACACACAACACCTATTCTTGTAATAAGGGAAGGTAGCATAAGCAAATAACTTAATAAATTCAAGGAAAGATCACAAGAATAAACTACCTTGAAAGAACAATATTGCAAGTATTTCTGGAAAGGAAAAACACTTCTTATTATCAGTGGGCAATTGCTGGAATTTTTTTGTAGCAATTAGTTACATAAACCGAATTCCTTTAATGTTTGAAAAGCACTAGTATATATAAGAAAATGAAGTGGAGCTGAATCTGCTCAACATCTTTAGTTACAACATCAGTCAAGATTCACTTAGAAATAAATCCAATGTAAGATGACATGCAAAAAAGAAGATAAATTTGAGTAGTAGCTAAAGCCGATCCTCCTCGCACAATTTTGATTAAAAATAAGAAGACTCTATATTTATCCTCACAAAAGAATAAAATAATCATTTTCCCCATGCGATCAGTATTCTTTATACAAAATTAATTATTTTTGGCTCTTAGTCAAATTTAGCATGACTTTGAATTAGCCGAGCTTTAAAAATGTGAGTCAAGCTTATTTTCTCATTTTTCCATCTGTAAACAACATCAATTTCTAATTTCCTTAGTTCCAACATGAAGAACAGGATGAGATCTTTCCAATGAGACAAACTTTACTAAATTTGGAGTTGTAGATCGAAATATATGGCCATTTGAAAATTTGTATGACGTGATGAACAAGAGAGTGACATGTAGTGGCCTCTAATTAGCTCGGGGATCGAGTCGACCACATGTACTTTACTTTTGACTTTACAATGTGTCCACCTCTGGTTGGCTCATGTGATGAGGCTTTTATTTCTTTTCCTTCCTTTTATTTTTTTCCTTTATGAAATACGGGCCAATAAAACAAGTCTATACTTCTTGGCAGTGTCGGACTATCCTTTACCTTATCTGCTCCTTTAGAAATGCGAGCCAATAATAAACAACCATGTACCTTCACAATTCACCTTTTGAATATCCCCTGACTGACCATTGCAAAGTGTGAGCCAATGAGAAAGCTCCACATTTCTCGCAATGTCACCTTTTTGATAGCCGCCTCTAACATCCGCCAAACATTAACCAATGAGGAGGCTCCACACTCCTTGGGTTGTCGAATTTTTATAGCCCTTGATCAAAACTACGAAGCACGAGCCAATAGGAAAGCTCCATGTATGGAACATGTTCACCTTTCATTGGTTGCGGCCTTGGATTTACTTACATGTCTTCCTTTCCAACCTTTGACTGTAGCCTTCCCACTTCTGAACTCGACACCTTCTATCAACTCTCATTCATTCCAGGGCTTGAGATCCAAAAGAGTCCATCGCCTAAGAAATTACTGGAATGGTGACACACGTTTCTATTTCGATCATTGATCTCTTGCCACCCGCCTTTGCCTTTTACGCCACATGACCCCGTATTTACGGGTGTTGAAACTTGATGGGAAAATGAACGTCACACATGATTTTATAAATGGATCCCGCCAATGAATTGGCTAAGTATCCCATGAAGTTTTTCAAATGCCAATAGTTGGTGCTTTTGGGAAGTAGAATTTGATGGCCATCTAGACGTCCCAAGCTTGTGAAAATTGCTCTGTCTAAGTTATTCAAAATAAAACCCATGTGATCTGTGCTCTGTCGAGAGATGCTTCGAGTGACAAAATTTTCAAATAAGCTCTCCACAATTATAGTCCTCAGCTCATGCATCCAATCCATACAAGTCATTCCCAGGAGCTTGTTCTTACTCATAATACTCCTTTTAACTTCGATGTTTTTTTATAAAGGACATGTGTCGAACTGAAACTAGAAAATATTTCTTTCCAACTGGGTTCATGATCTATAATGAATAGTATAGATTGTCAAGGATCATAGAAGGCACCGAAGATCCATTTTTATTTCATTCACAACCTACATATATTTCCCAAAGATCTCCAATATGAGAAACAAACATTTCAAGTTGACTTCTTGCACATGTGCAAGAAATTTTAACAGATGGACCTACAAAAGAAGAGCGAGAAATTTGTCAAAGTTTCATATATGAAAAATCAGAGTAATGTATGTATAAGTAAGCAAAGTGTGTATGTAAAAGGAAAGTATACACCTGATGTATAAGAGTGTAAGAGATAGATAATTGTCTTGATTTCTGCTGATGGTGAGTTTTTTGGGTGATCTCATGCCAAGAGTGAGTTTTTTGGGCATTATCACGCTAAGAATGAGTTTTTTTGGAAATCTCAAACCAAGAGAAGAGTGTTAGGGAGAGATGTCTAGCTTTACTCTCCTTCCTTGAATTCTTCCCCGAACAAACACCACTAAATATGGTATATCTTGATTAGTTCTTTTTCTTCATTCTTCCGTGTTGCAATTGATTATAGGAGATAGAATACATTATGTAATTTGAGGCAAGTGCCTGCTATTGGAGAATTGAGATGAAGACTCTTTTGAAGAATGTGTTGTCTTGAGAAATTACCTATTTATGCCCCCAAGACATTAACGTCCATGGGAGGACACAAATACCAAGCACTACTGTCGGGTTTGAGTGCTAGTGTCTTCTCTATGCGTGAAGTCCAATTCTAATTCTAGACTGTTCCATGACTATATGAATATATTTTTTCATCTTGTGTTGATATGAACTGTAGCTTTGAGCTGGTGTAGGGGTGATTTGTTCACCCAATGTATCCCCCTCATTTGGGGTGCATGCGACGTCTATAGGAGAATACGGTCCAAATGAGAGGACCGGAAGATGATATACATATCATGTATTGAATACCTGTAAGGGGTAGGGGATGTGCATGGTAGAAACCAAGGCACATGAAAACATAGTAGGATATTACAAGTGTTAGTAATAGCATGTAATAGGAAACAATGTAACAAGAAAGTGTACAAACAAAATGGACCGTGAAAAGAGGGTTTCATACATAGAACATTGCTCACAATGTCACAAGACCATTAGGGCTGAGGTGACCATAAGAATAAAATGAACACTAAAGGAATAGGGTATAGCCTTTGTAAATAATATCATACAATAGAAAATAATAACAAGCAAAGTGTATCGAGATAACCATGGTTGTATATAGTCCTACAAGGCAAATGCTACACATTAATCAGTTGTTAGAATGTTAGAAAGATTAATAGTATGTCAAAGTGTGAATATGATAGTGAAAAGTAAAGTGACATGAATGAAAAGTAGTAAAGAATGTAACAATAGAACCTGTGATATGTGTAGTATAAGAGTAGTAAATGTAGATTCCCCATGACCCTCGGTGGGACTGGCAAGGGATACAATGTTGATCATCATGCAATGTGTAAGGAGTCAGTAAGATATCCACATTCACTTCCGAGAGATCAAGTGAACGTGTATGTGCATACGATAAAGATAATGACATACGAGTATCTGTTTATCATAGTAAACAAAGTGCAAGATGTAAGTAATATAAGATAACAAGAATAAATACAACCAAGATATGTAAATGCAATATGAGTGTGATGGTTTGGTATGCATATGTGATGATGGAAGGGGCCATGTTTCCCCCAAAGGATGTGCATGAAATGAGGTTCATTTATAAATTCCCCCTCAGTAGTCAAGAATGAACCATAGAACAAGAGTGCATCATCGAGAAATGGGTGTGTCGCTTGTGAATAGATGCTAGAAATGATATACCGTGAAGCAAAAACATGAAATGTGTAGTGTGAGGTTCATTGATGTAGTATGCCCTCAACAGTTAAGTGTGAACCGTAGCACTAGAGTGCGTCCTAGGATAACGATGGTACAATGTATGTACCAATGAAGTGAGTATTTAGATACGAAGGACAAAGCGTATAGTGTAGTATTAGACACTAGAGACAATTGATAGTGCTAGAAGGGGGGAGAAATCACGATGCCCCCTAAGTGTGTGAGGGATAGAAGACTATCCAATGATAGTAAAGGGAGAAGGTCCCCTACCTAATATTCGAGGAGACAAAGGCATGTGACAATGATATAAGGTTAGTGGTGTAGGAAAGTAACTATGTGCATGTGAATGAGACTAATGTGAATAAGGATGTGGAGAACATATGTGAGAAAGGACTACCCGAGTAGGGGATTTAGGCTGGCAAGGTGGACTATTGGACCAAGAGGACAACAAGGTTGTGATTTAGGTCGTGCCTAATAAGATAACTAGGTGAAAATATAGATTTGGACTTAGGAGGCATATGAGGCCGTTTAAAAATAAGAGAGGTAGGTGTAGGAGTGGACCAAGATGTGAGCCATGTATGAGGAAGAAATGTTTTGGTTGATGCATGAATATCATTATGAGTGGGTCGATGCAATAGTGTGTGAGGTGGAATACCTTTGATGGTAACAACTTGTTTGTTATGGAGGAACTTAGGACACACATGATGCATGGAGTGGATGGCTTGGGTGGCATGGAGCCAAGGAGGACCTAGGAACATGTCACAACTAAAAATTTTAGAGGTAACAAGGAATGGTAATAAGAGAACTAGGTGCAAATATAGATTTGGACTTAGGAGGCATATGAGGCCATGTACAAATAAGAGAGGTAGGTGTAGGAGTGGACCAAGATGTGAGCCATGTATGAGGAAGAAATGTTTTGGCTGATGCATGAATATCATTATGAGTGGGTCGAGGCAATGGTGTGTGAGGTGGAATACATTTGATGGACATGATGCATGGAATGGATGGCTTGGGTGGCCTGGAGCCAAGGAAGACCTAAGAACATGTCACAACTGATAATTTTAGAGGTAACAAGGAATGGTGTAAAGACAGTAAGAGACCCAATTGTGATGGGAAGAATGACACGACCATAAGAATTAGGAACCAGAAATGTAATTAACGATGTTGGGAATTTAATAGCTACAAGAAGTGAAATAAATCATGCATTGGTAAGATCCGATGGATAGACCATAGTATTATTGATAACATATGTGCCAATAGAAGCATTGATATGTAATGAATCGGAAGAAAATGTAGCGTGATAATCATGATCGAGAATGTGATAACCGACAATAGCACATCGGTAGAAGAAAAAATAAAATCAAGATACCCCAATGAAGGGGATGCACGACACGATAAGTATAATTTATAGAAGAATCTGTAGCTTGCTTGTCATGGTTTGGTAAAGGGTCTTTAAAGATTTTTAGCTTTTGATTATCATTGACCGAGTTTGGAAGTAGATGGTGTAGGAAGCTCGATGGAGTTGTTATCAATAAGATGTCTAAGTTTAAAGCAACAATTAGTGGGATGCCCAATGCATTGATGGTAATCACAACATGTATTTTCATCATAGTTATGGCCATGTGGGCGAGAAGGATCTAGATTGAGTGGTGGTGGAAGAGTAATAAGATTGATTTCGATAAGTTGCGGTAATAAGAGTGAGGAGATTGAGGTAACTTAGTGAAAGTGTGCCTTGGAGCTTGCACTTGAAGTGTGGTAGATGGAGAAACAACATTGATAGTGGCCTTAGCTTCAGTAGGCTTAGGAGATGGATTAAATGTAGATTTATCTTGAAACCTATTCGAAGAGGATGAAGAAGTATCATGATATTTTAAGTTGCCCATAGATAAAAGTTTTCCTTCGCGTAACTTGAGCATATGGAATAGTTGATCAAATGAGGAGAGATCTAAAATATGTCACTCTCTTGAAGTGGAGGTAAGAGAATTTGAACAAAAAGATCTTGCATTTCAGGATCAACTAGAACATAAGTCATCTTAGCAAGGTTGTTCTTATATTGTAAAACATAGTCTATGAGACGCTCATTAGATCGTTGTTTGATTTGAGCTAGTTGTGCGTAGGATATTTTAGTAATGATATTGGTAGAAAAATTTGCAAGGAAATAATTAGCTAAGTGTGTAAAAGATGTCAGCGAGTGAACAACTAGATCATAAAACCAACGCATAGTGTAATCTTGTGAGATTCTAGGAAATAGTTTATCTAGTAATGTAAAGTCATCTACATAGTCAAGACATGCCACATGTAAAGATAAAAGATGATCCCAAGGGTCACCATGGCCATTGAATGTGGGAATATTAGGTGCAATGAAGTTGGGAGGGAGTGGATAAGAGGAAATGGTGGGTGTGAAAGGGATATGAAGGAGTAATGAGGAATCTAGAGATGGAGAGGAATGTGAAGTAGCTTGTGTAATTGACGGATTTGGAGTTGTAGATCTTGATATAAAAAAGCTAAATCTTGGGTGCCTGAAGAGGAGACTTGTCATGTATGAGAAGTAATAGGTTAGGTGAAATTATTGGTAGGAGTAGGCATGGAAACAAGAACGATGGAGGTGGGTGGAAGGGTAGAATGAGAAGGTTGGGTTGTAAGAGGTAAAGAAGTAGCATTAGAAATGAGAGGGTTGAGCTCAACTAGATTAGTGGATTCCTCACGAGAAATGAATAATAAAATATCTAAGTCTTGAGGATGTTCAAAAATATGGGCTTGGAGGTCATGAATATCTTCATCGGTAAAGGGTTCATAAGTCTCAACCATGGGAAAAGTATTAGAAGAATGCCTAGAAGTAAGGTAGGGTTTGAGTAAGCGGGTTCACCAAATTATTTAATGAAAAGAGAATTAAATCTGATTTCAGAGTAACTACTGTAATAAATGATATACAAATTCTAATACACAAGTAAGAAAAAACCTATGAAGCATATACAATATGAAACCCTAAGCAAGAACAAGAGATAAAGGGACTTAGCTGATTTTTTGAGCAAATAGGAAGTGATCTAGGAAGATGAATGACTGTAACAAACTATAAACAACATTATCATTGTAAACAGGAGGTTCTAGAACTTAAAATTGTGTCATACAAGAGCACCCATGGGAGGACAGGAGCACCCAGGCGCTAACATCCGTTCTAGGTGCTAGTGTCCGTGTGTGTGCTCTTGATCTGAACTTTTCTGTGCAGGATAAGCTTCACTATTGGTTTGTGTTTTTTGTGTTGATTTAAATCAAGTGTATATGTAACCTAAAAAATATATTGCTATCTATACATACCCACAAACCACATCAAATCCTAAAAATAAATACGCAAAATGGGGATTTGTCTTGACCTCGGTCACCAAGAGTGATCTTATGACCGACCATTGCACTACATCTCAGACTCCATGTAGTTCTTGTGTGTGTGTGTGTAGAAATGATGACATAGGATTCCTTTGTGTAAGTTGCATAATGAGAATGAGAAAAATCTAGAATGTAACAAATTTATAAAATGTGTGGGATGGAATAAAATGAACTTCCCCTCCCATGCTTTGTATGTAGAAGTGATGCAACCCTTGTCCCTTGAATAAGTGTGCTAGATGGATGTCTTTGAAGTGATCTTGTGCTTTTGGATGCAAGCTTAGGTGGTAGTATGTAATGCTTAGTGCTTGGTCCCTTATTTTGAAAACATAATTGTGTATTTATATGATTCCCTTGTTTGAATTTCGTAATTGACAACTGAAAGGCCAACCCAAAGTAGTAAAAAGTAATTAAGAATCGAAAGGGGTCCAAAAGGATAAGAAAGAGGTAAAGAGGGAAAATAGCACTTGACGCTAGTGTCCTAACTAGGGGCTAGTGTCCAAGGCCATATAAAAATAAAATAGTCAAATGCCGACAAGAGTGCAATATGTATAAAGCCAATAAAAGTGCAAAAGACAAAGTAAAAGGCTAAAGGGAGTTGTCAATTACTAGTTTTCTTGCTTAGGAATCATGTAAATTCTAGCATGATTTTAGGACCTAGAAATGTACCCACATGCATAGATTTTTGTCTACACATATACTATTAGGTTTAGAGAATCCACTTAACTTTTCTTCTTCTTAAAAACTCATGTAGATCTAAAATTGGGTCAAATAGGCTATAGAAGGGATAAAGATGCCCCATCTCTAAAATCGAGTGTTGAAACCCTTTTGGACAATAATGTTAGATTTAGACACTTGAGTGAAATGGTAATGACCAATTTTCAAATAGTGTCCTACAATGCTCTATGCTTATGCTTTGATCGGGGTTGTTTTTCTTCATCTTTATTTTCCTCTTATACTTTTACTTGTTTGACAATACTCGCACATGTTCCTCTTATGATCAAACCCTAGTTTCTGAACTGAAACTTAAATATATATTAGATGAAAAAACAATTTAGTGTGATTGAGTTATAATTACCTTTATGGAAAACTCTCTTCTTGATTATGACTAAGTATTGCACTATATTTCCTCAATGAGGGACTCAAACTCCATGTAATTATTCTAGTGCTTGTGCACTAGTGAATGAAAATATAGAGTGCCCTTCCATATGTTTTCCATTTTTTTGACACCGATAGGAGGATAATTGGATATCTTTAAATGTAAAACTCTTCAATTCTCGTACCTAATATTAGGTAAAGGTAGACACCTAAATTTAACAATTAATCACTTGGTAAACTTAGTATTGGATTAATACCTAAATCATGTCTCATGCACCTATTACAAACCAAATTTCCTATCCTTATCCCTATTGTAATACTTTATCTCCTCATTCTATTGATTAATTACTCACATATATTCTTAAATAATTAAAAATAAGTCTAATAATCCTAGGTACAATTCACAAAACTTTATAACACCTTGCAACACTTCAGGATGAAATCATCAATAGGGACCAAACCGAAATGGTTTGTTATGAAAGTAATGGTTTCATCCCTACATACAATGCACTTACAAAATTAGACATAAAGCATATGTAGGACATTTCTAGCTGTTTCATCACTTTGTCACACCTAGGTTAGTTTACTAATAGTTAAATAGCTAATTGCACTCATCTTCTTGTGTTTTGCTATGTTTAGCATGTGTCATAATTGAATGCCACTTCTTCATAGCATTTAAAATTACTATAAGATTATGAATGTTGGAGAATTTATGTAATACATCTAATTATACATAATATTATAGATTTCCAATCCTAATTAAGATAAATAACCAAACACCTTGAATTCAAGGTTAAATATTTTGGTGAACTCACTTATTGATCGAATCCTTAACCAATTTGGCCTAGGTAACCCCACTCCAAACACGATTTGTGTTACAAATTTCTAGGCTTTTGCATGTTTTGGGTTTATATAGGTGTTAATGAGTCATTTACGTGTTTTTGGTGTGTTTTGAGTCCTTGAGGACCTCCTTTGTAATGTAAGAAGTGAAGTTATAAGTTTTCCCTCCTAAAGTTATATTTAAAATTTGGAATTCCTAAAGTAAGTACGAAGGGGTTAAATGTAAAGAAAAGGCATTATTAATGTTTGTAAAGGTCCCTTAAGAACTCATAAGGGGTAAAGAGATGTTTTAAAAATTTGATTATGTTTTCATGACCCATGGTCATCTTGACTAGGGTTGGTCAACTTGAGTTTAGATGTAACTAACTTTTACTCTTGATAAGAGAAAGGGAATTTGAATGATAGAGTTAGTCATGAGAGGAAAAGGAAGGTTTGAAGGAAGAGTTCCCATTGGATAAGGGGCAAAGAGGCTTATGAATATTTTATAACTTTATGGTTTATCAATCAAACAACTTCTTTTGAGTGTAAAATTGTGATTGCATGTATAGTGTTATAATTTGCTTTGTATGATTAAGGAAGTGGGTTTTAATCTCCTTGATGTTAATGCATGCATGTTACCACATGTTCTTAAGGATTCTACAGTTATTTGGAAACATGGAGAAGACAAATAAGAGGTGATAAAGACACAAAACTGACAAGGAAGGCCATCTAGGGCTTGAACATAAATTTGAACACGGTAAGGTAAGTCTCGAGTAAGTGTCTTGAATGAATGATTGAGGAATTGTTTGAAGGTTTTATACTAATGAAATATAATTTGATACTCTGTAAGAATTTTAATAGGATGAAAACACCTTTAATGAGGATTGGAAGAGTCAAAAGTTGTGAAATTTGATTATACGACTTTGAAGAAGGGTTTCTTGGTTTAAACCAGTCCATTGTTATGGAAACAAGAGAATAATGAATGAGTGTAGGGTTATATGATTCAGAAAACATTAATCATGTGTGGAGTTTCATTTTAAAGATGAAGATGTGATTGTAACCTAAGGATAAATGAGTAAAGAGTGAATGTACCACTGAAACATGGTCTTCAGTGTTAAGTATTTTGTAAATCTTGTAAGTATTATTGATGTGACCATTTTCTTGATGAAATTACTAAAGGAGAAAGTTTAATTATATTATTATAGAATTTTTTATACCACTTAGAATTTTGTAAACCTATTTTGAATAAAATTAGAGAAAAATACCCTTCTCGGGTTATGAGGAAACCTTAGCCTAGGGTTTGAAGGAAAATAGCCATAAAGCGAGTTCTTGTGGATATTGTTTTTGAAATTTACACCATATGAAATTGGTATGATTAGGAAGGATATTTCAAAGATTCATGATGAAATTACACTTTACAGCCTTATTTTTCTGCGATAGTCCTAAAACTATGTATAAGAGACCTAAATTGAAGTAATCTAGTTCAAATATGGGAAAATTTCCTTGAAGAGTGGATTGCAAGGAGAGCATGTTAGCTATAAGATGAAAATAGGTATCTAAAAATACCTATATTTGATCAAAAGGACCAATAGATGGAAAGTTAAGGGTGAATTTCAATTGGAGGGGCTAGTGGTAGGTGAGTATGATAACATTGAAGGGTGAACAAAGGTTAGAGATCATAAATTCACCATTTGAGTATCAAGGAAGGTATGCTACATTGAATAAAACTTGTTGAAACCTAATGCAAGTCTTGTAAGGTCATTTATAAGAGATAACTTGTAAGTTGTATGAGAAGTAAGGTAATGAGTCCTAAACTAGGACTATGACAATCAAAGAAGCCTTAAATTTGAATAATGGATGCTAATGCTTGGAGTTGGAAGATAAATGATTAAAATAAGAATGAGTGATCCTCTTTATGTAGTTTTAGGAATGTAGTAGGATTATAAGTCAATCCTCGGGGAAGACAACAAGAAATATGCATTGGTAATAACTAGATTACAAGGGACATACCAATATGGAAGATGGGGAGAAGATTGAACTATGCCATTGAGAAGTAATTTATCCTTGTGGATTTTGGGTGAAAGGAACACCATGAGATTAGGGAACCCTAATGGATAATTTATAGGACATATATCTTAACAAACTCAGAGGTAAATGAGTAAGAAATTTGTTATAGTGTAAATGGGGCAGGGTTAAGAAAAACAGAGTAGGAAAGACATAGAGATGAGATAAATGTTCTTGTTCCGGGAAGTTGAAAACATAGAAAGAGATTGAGATGCTAGAGAGTGTTGGCAAAGGAAAGGTGTCAATATAAATAATACAATCTCCAATGAGGGTTCATATGCATGAATGAGTTTTATATGGTTCTTGTTAGTTCTTAGTACCTTGAAAGCATTAATACAGGGTACTTGAGTGTTGGGATAGTGCACTGAAGAGAGTTCGAGTGGAAGAGATAATTTTCAAGTTATAATGTGGAATAAAATTATGACAAGAAAGAAAATAAAGTGAAAACAAGGCTACTACATTGAGAAGAGGACTTAACACTTAGAGTGAATACGGTGACATAGCTTGATATTTTATTTGGTTAAATATATGAATGATGTATTTAGGTAGAGGATTGAAGTAACATGAGGGTACATTTGTGAGTATGGTTGGATTAATGAATATGATAAGAAACCAAAGGAATGAAAAATATAGCCTAAGGAAAGGAGTTTTGGTTTGAGTACAAACAAATGTTTCTAGGCTTAACTTGAGTATATGTTGAATTGCTTTGACATGTTACCTCAATTGAGGAAGGACAAAGGCTTATCAAAAGGTGAAGATTCATTATTTTCTTGAGGATTAAGGTATGAAAGGTTGAGAATAACTTGAATTTTTTTGTTCATTTCTTGGTAGAGTTAATTTGCAACGTGATTTGCATCATGTGGTATCGAGCATGTATTTGATGAGGATTGCAATTTTTTTGTTGCTAATAACAAGTTGTGTAAGTGCATGTGAATGAAGTGTGACACATTGTAAGTGAAGAGCTAAGAAAAGAGAGAGAGTGACAAGTGATTGAGAAAAGATATAAAACAAGAGAGAAATAGATAAGGAAGAGTGTATGAAAGGGTTGGTATTGTTGTTAAGACAAAGGAAGAAGAAAGATGAGAGAGAAAGAAAGAAGAGAGAGGAAAGAGGAAACAAGAAGACAAGAAGAATGGATGGAACAAGAGTTGAGAGAGCTGAGAAAGGATGTAGAGAAGCTTGAAGTGATGATGAGAGATGAGAGCATGATGGAAGAGTACAATGAAGTGGGATTTGTGATGAAAAGGATGATAAAACGACCTATAGAGTTGCTTATGAGAAGAACACAGAGGGTACAACTGAGAGAGATGATTAGAAGATAAGAAAAGAAGCTAAGACAAGTAAATAAGAATACAAGAAAGGAATATAAAGAGGTCATCAAATGGGTTATCTATAAAGAAACTGAGAAAATTGATGAATAGGAAGTGATAGAAAGCTTCTTAGCTTTCCTAAAGGAAGAAGAAAATGAAGAGTTTTGCAAAAAAATGGAAGATGAAGATAAATATTAAGGAGTCATTTAGTTGTTTTTGGTGTGTTTTGAGTCCTTGAGGACCTCCTTTGTAATGTAAAAGTGAAGTTATAAGTTTTCCCTCCAAAAGTTGTATTTAAAAATTTGAATTCCTAAAGTAAGCACAAAGGGGTTAAATGTAAAGAAGAAGGATTATTAATGTTTGTAAAGGTCATGTAATAACTCATAAGGGGTAAACATATGTTTTAAACCTTTGATTATGTTTTCATGACTCATGGTCATCTTGACTAGGGTTAGTCAACTTGAGTTTAGATGTAACTAACTTTTACTCTTGATAAGAGAAAGGGAATTAAAATGATGGAGTTAGTTAGGAGAGAAAAGGGAAGGTTTGAAGGCAAAGTGAACATTGGAGAAGGATCGAAGAGGATCATGAAGCTTGCATAACTCCATGGCTTATCAATCAAACAACTTCTTTTAAGTGTAAAATTGTGATTGCGATAGCTACATACTTGTGATATTTTGCTTTATATGATTAAGGAATTGGGTTTTAATCTCCTTGATGTTAATGCATGCATGTTACCATATCATCTTAAGGATTGAAAAGTTATTTTGGAGCATGGAGAAGATACATAAGAGATGATAAAGACACAAAAATGAAAAGGAAGGCCATCTAGGGATTGAGCATAAATTTGAACACAATAAAGTAAGTCTGAGTAAGTGTCTTGAATGAATGATTGGGGAATTGTTTGAAGGTTTAATACTAATGAAATATGAGTTGATACTCTTTTAAGAATGTTTACAAGATGAAAAAATCTTTAATGAGGATTGGAAGAGTCAAAAGTTGTGAAATTTGACTACGAGACTTTGAAGAAGGGTTTCTTGGTTTAAACCAATCCATTGTTATGGAAACAAGATAATAAGGAATGAGTGTAGGGTTATAGGATTATGAAAAAATTAATCATACTTTTAGTTTCATTTTAAATATGAATATGTGATTGTAACCGATGATAAATGAGTAAAGAGTGATTGTACCTTGAAACAAGATCTTCTAGTGTTAAGTATTTTGTAAATCTTGTGAGTATTATCGATGTGAACGTTTGAACTTGATGAAATTCATAAAGGATAAAGCTGAATCAGAAGATTACAAAAGTTTTGAGACAACTTAGAAGTTTGAAAACCCATTTTGAAGCAAGTTAGAGCAAAAAGACCCTTATCATGCTTTGAGGAAACCCTAACCCGGGGTTTGAAGGAAAATAGCCATAAAGTGAGTTCTTGTGGATAAAAACTTTTGAAATTTACACCATATGACCTTGGTATGATTAGGAAGGATATTTCAAAGTTTCATGATGAAATGACACTGCACAACCTTATTTTTTTACAATCCTGAAACGTGTATAAGAGACCTAAATGAAGCATGCTAGTTCAAATCTGGGAAAATTTCCTTGAAGAGTGGATTGCAAGGAGAATATGGTAGCTATAAGATGAAAATGGGTATCTAAAAATACCTCTAGTTGATCAAAAGGACTGGTAGATGGAAAGTTATGGGTGAAGTTCACTTGGAGTAGGGCTAGTGGTGAGTATGATGACATTGAAGGGTGAAATAAGGTTAGAGGTCATAAATTCAGATTTTAAGTATAAAAGAATGTCGATACTTTGAATCAAAATTTTTGAAACCTAATACACATTTTGGAAGGTCCTGTAGAAGAGATAGCTTATAAGTTGTATTATAAACATGGTAACTAGTCCTAAATTAGGACTATGACAATCAAGAAGCCTTAAATTTGAATGATGGATGTTAATGCTTGGAGTAGGATGATAAATGATTAAAATAAACATGAGTGACCCTCTTGGTGTAGTTCTAGGAATGTATTAGGAGTCTAAGTCAATCCTCAAGGGAAGAAAACAAGAAATACATAGTGGTAATGACTAGATAACAAGGGAGATAACAATATGGAAGATAGGGAGAAGATTGAACTATGCCATTGAGAAGAAAGTTATCCTTGTGGAATTTGGGTGAAGGAACACCATGAGATTAGGGAACCCTAATGGAGAATATATAAGACAAATATATTAACAAAATCAAAGGTAAATGAGCAATAAATTTGTTAGAGTGTAAATGGGGCAACGTTAAGAAAAATAGAGTAGGGAATACATGGAGATGAGCTAAATGTTCTTGATGTGGATAGTTAAAAACATAGGAAGAGCTTGAGATGCTAGAGAGTGTTGGAAAAGGAAAGTTGTCAATCTAAATAGTACAATCTCTAATGAGGGTTTATATGCATGAATGAGTTTTAGATGGTTCGTGTTAGTTCTTAGTACCTTGAAAACATGAATACATGGTACCTAAGAGTTGGGCTAGTGCACTAAAGATATTTTGAGTGGAAGAGATAAATTTCAAGTTAGAATGTCAAAGTAAACTGTGATAAGGAAGAAAATACAATGAAAACTAGGGTACTACAGTGAGAAGAGGACTTAACACTTAGAGTGAACACAGTGACACAGTCTACTTGATATTTGCTTGGGTTAAATATACAAATTAAGTCTTTAGGTAGAGGCTTGAAGTAACATGAGAGTAAATTTGTGAGTATGGTTGGATCAGTGAATATGATAAGAAACCAAAGGAATGATAAATAAACCCTAAGTAAAGGAGTTTTGGTTTGAGCACAAACAAAGGTTTTTAAGCTTAACTTGAGTATATGTTGAATGCTTTGACAAGTTACCTCAATTTAGGAAGGAAATAGGTTTATCAAAAGGTGAAGATTCATTCTTTTCTTGATGATTAAGGTATGCAAGATTCAAAATAACTTGAAAAAGGTTTTTTCATTTCTTGGTAGAGTTAATTTGCAATGTTCTCTCATCATATAACATCCCATGAACTAAACTTGGTAACATTACTTTGTATGTTTTATTTATCCCTAAAATGGTCCCTACCATGTTTTATGTTATGAATACCAATATTCATTATAATCTCCCATTAGGATGGCCCTAGATCCACGATATGGAGGTTTGTTCCATATACTCTACATCAATATGTCAAAATTTTACATGATTTTCATGGATATAATTTTACGAAAATGAGAAGATTTTCAATTATTACTACATTGAATATTCAAATTCTAGTATGCCTATTATCACACCTTTTCTATTGCTTATTCCCTTTCTTAAGTTACACACATATGTCGTTGGTGAATCAAGAAATACCCATGTATTTAAGATTCTTGTACAAATGCCTATTTTTCCTAAAACAAGTTTATTAATACAACTAAATGCCACTATGGATGAGGTATACATTATAAATTCCAAGCGAGTGTAAATTACTCTTGAAACACAATTAAATTAGAACAAAAATATGGATTGAAAACTGATTACTATCACGGTGCTAAAAATGACATGCTTGATAGTGATGCTAGTTCTCATGCACTTTATATTCATGCTTTTGTTAATAAAACATATTTATAGTGTATCAATTGTTGGTGGTTCTAGGTACAACAAGTGCACTCTCACATTGCTTACTTCTTTGGGCTATACTAAGAAAAATACCCAATACAATGCATGGTATCCTTATTAATCTATTGGAAATATTATTCTTACCCTTCAAGTGGGGAAATTAGCATTCCTACACATTTATTGGTTATTGGTACTCTTCGAACTTGTGATGTTCATCTAGGATACCATTGGAATTATAAGATTCGAGTTATTATTTTTATTCATTATTAGTGTATAAAATGTACTTATAATAATCACTTTGTTATGTTTCATGGTATCCCTTATGATGATCCTTTAATTATTCTTTTTACTACAATATTACCAATTTTTATACCCATCCATACTAGAAGGATTTTCTCCCACCTCCTCATCCTATCAAAGGGTAACCCTCTTTAACAAATACAATGATACAAAATAATATTAAATTTTAAAAACATTAAAACACTCAAACATATCAAAAATACAAAATCATGACTCGAATATGGCTTGATCTCATCTGCTTATCTAATTTACATATGTTGTTTGTCATAGGGTTTGATACATAACATATTTAATAATCTTTACACACAAGTGTTTCATGAATTATATGAGTTTGATGCATGTTATACAAGACTCTTCAATGCTTATAGATGTTAAATTTTCCTCTTACGCAATGGCCTTTCTACTCTTGATGCATATTCTTTACTATTGGGTGATACTATTTCACTAAAAATTATATTTCACATCCTAGTTATGCTTATATGATATATTGTGATACCTATTTATTTGGATCTTTGGGACTAATACATGTGGACTCTACATGGCTAATATATCTTATTCTATGTGCCCCTTTTCTATTGTCTATTTTTATCATCACACATTTGCTTGCTTACTTTCTTGTCTTGTGTATGTGGACTTTTGCATTATATATGTGTGTGTGACACTTAAGCATCTCGATTTGTGGCCTAATTAATTTCCTTTGTTTATGCAGCTATACATAATTTGATCATGTGTGCAACACTATTGCGTCCATTGTATGCAGCCCTTATCATTCTCTATGACCGTATATGTGACATTTAATATTGTACTTGTATGCTTACATGATTATGATTCTATACTTTTATACTTGTTATCTATGTTATCTCTCTATGTCATGGTTTTTATCATGAACTCTCTTCTAGGTCTCGGTTATCTATAGTGTCCTCCTATAACTATCTTCTACATGATCCAATGATGACTATATGATGTATATGAAATAGAAATGCTTCAATTATTTTAAGAGAAACAATCTCTAAACTATATCACTCACCTCAAAATATGGGGCATTCATTGGGGTTATCATACATATATCTACGTAATTTAGAACAAAAACATATTACAAAATACAAGAATACATGCACAAGAATAAATAAAAATATTCATAGAATTTCAAGTAGGGATAAACTCATGCATTAGGGACAAAAATATCGGACGTTATTGTTCTAAATTGTGATTACATCTTGGATAATTTTCGGCATCTAATTCATAATTTTCTTAAACATATAGAATTTTACGGGATTCTAATGTAGATTTAAGGAAAAATACATAATTCATAGTATATTTTACTACATTCTAGTACAAAATGTGGGGGCATGAATAATTCATTCCCTTTTGACTTTGTACATCTTAAAATCATAAGAGTTTTTACAATGCATGGTGTGGGGGCATGAAAATGATTCGTTATACTTCATCTTGACATAGTTGTCACATTAGAACCCATACAATGATGCATGGCGGGGGGCATGACTATTCATTTGTTTTGTGACTTTGCATGGGTTTTCACATTTGGAACCTAGATCTGCATTTACAACAGTGTGATTTTATGAGTGACGATTATTTAGTGGATAAACACCCTATTATATCCTCTTTCTCACTTCTCTAATGCATTGGGCACCCCAAATCTACTTTGGTGCAATGGGACATCCAATTCTTTTCACGGTTTTGAATAATTCTCTAAATCGGGGATTGATAATACCTAATACTCTAATAACACAATTATAATATCTCTCTCCAAAATATTCAAATATGAATCTCCTATTTCAATAAGGAAAAAAGTGAACTCCTTCCATGTTTTATTATCTTTCAAATTTCAAACTCAATTTCAATATAAAATTAATTTTCAATTGTTTTTACATAGAAATTGACTATACTCTATATTGCGAGTTTTCACATTTGGGATCTTGTAACCATCTTCAAGAAATAAAGAAAACAATCATAAAAGGACAAAGTATGTTTTCACACTCATGTAATATTTTCCTTTAAGTAAATTTCATTTCTTAGCTAAAGGTGGGGAAATGTAGACACCTCAACTTGAGAATCAACAACTTGGTAATGTCATTATTGGCTTAATCCCTAAATCATGAGTTATCTACCTATTCCAAGCCTAATGTTCCATCTTTATCCTCATTGCAATAATTTCTCTCCTAGATATATTGCATTAGCCAAAAGAAGTCTATTAATCCTAGATATATTGCATTAAACTTTATAACACCTAATGAACTTTCCGAATGAAACTATAAAATAGGGACCAAACCGCCAAATGGTTTGGTCCAAATGTATTGGTCTCATGTCTCCCTACATTACACTTATAAAATTAGAGACAAAGCATCTACATGACATTTCTAGCTTGTTCATTATTGTTTCACACTCATATTAACCTCCAAAATAGTCAAATATCTACGTGCACACACCTTCTTGTGTTTTATGATATTTAGCACATGTTATAATTGAATGTGACTTCTCCATAACATTTTCATGTATTGTCGATTATGAATGTTGGATCATTTATGTATTTAATATGATTACACATAATATTTAGATTTCCAATCCTAATTAAGGTAAATAATAAAACACCTTTAATTCAAGGTTTTCAAGGTTAAATCACTAAAGTATTGCCATTATAGTGCCCTTCGAATGGTGTTTAGATAAATACTTGATAGTAATTTATATTTTATGCCTTTAACAATATTTTATGTATAAAATTATTTTAATTTAAAATTGGGACCTAAGGGCACACAAATATAACTTATAGGCTAAGAAACAAATGATAAAAATGGTAATAAAGGAGCCAAATGATATAAAACAACCGACATTGAGTTCTCATATAGTACCATACACCTTTTGAAAGTACCATATGATAGTAGTGTCTAAGTTGACTCTACCATCCTAGCGCCCAAAATTTACAATGTACCTAAACAAAACTAGAGATCTTTGTGACCCAATGAAACAAGGTGACATGGAGCACAACAAGACATCATACATTGAAAAATAATCTATATAATGGAGAAAAGACAAGACCATGTGCCACTAAATACCGATTTCAATGTCTAAGACTCTCATACATATAAAATTTCTAAAATTGTATTATGTAATGATACTTGTGCCAAATTTAGGTGTCCATATCCCCCTCCCCTAATTTAATCTATTGAATGAAATTTACTAGTTAAAGGATAAGTAATCTGGGTACTTGTTTGATTTGATTTCCTACATGAAGGTCCTGTTTGTATGGATATATTAAAAACATTCCACATTTGTTACCCAAGGAGAAAAGGGAATAATGAGTGAAAACATGGTGAACTTGTGAGTATTTGGTGTGACTCACTTACTTGGAGAGAGGAGCATGGTAGGTCTTAAAGTATTGGAAGGGTGATTCTATTGAACCCCTATCAAATTGAGGGTTATCAATCCTCAACTCTTTGTACTAACAATAAAAACTAAGAGGTTAGGGCGTAATAATGCCTAACACTTGGGAGAAAGGAATCACATGGGCCAACAAATTATAATTCCATACAACTTTGAGTGTCACTAAATTCTAACACACCTACTATAAGAAACCACACCACTACAAAAATCTAGGTTTGTAACTTATTGAATGTATCAAACTTATTTAAAGGAACATAATGTGTACTTTGTAGAAAAAAATTGAAATTGAAATATTCCCCCGCATTTATAATAAATGTAATTTACTTGGTTTGTTGATAAATTTCCCTGTATTTAGAAGGTGATTCTATTTAACCCCTAACAAATTGAGGGTTATCAATCCTCAACTCTTTATACTAACAATAAAAACTAAGAGGTTGGGGGCATAATAATTCCCAACACTTGGGAGAGAGGAACCACTTGGGCCGACAAATTGTAATGTCATACAACATTGGGTGTCATTAAACCCTAACACTCTTACTCTAATAAACCACACCATTACAAAACAAATCTAGGCGTGTAACTTCTTGAAGGTCTCAAAATTCTTTAAAGGAACATAATGTGTACTTCTAGACATCAATTTTTGGTGTCGTTCCTTCACTTCACCCCGCGTTTTCCCTCCTACATTAGGCTTGCCCATTAAAATTCCTTTTCCCTCCTAATTCCATCTAAATTCATTTTCCCACCAAAATACATATCTAATTAATCAATGCTAATTGGTTAATTAATCCCTTTTAATCAAATCATTAATTTAATATTCAAAAGTAGTCCATGTCATCCCACTAATGAATTTAATATTCGAAGTGGTCCATGTTATCCCACTAATGAATTTGATGTTAAAAAATGATCCATGTTATCCCACTAATGAATTAAATATCCAAACCTAATCCACATCAAATCCCACCTTTAAATTAAATATTCAAATATTATCCACATGCAATCCACCTTTGAATTAAATATTCAAAGATAATCCATATGCAATCCAATTTTGAATTTAATATTCAAAAGTAATCTCCACTCACCTAATCAGGGTAATTTTTCATAATCAGGATTACCCAAATTAACCCCCTTTCCTCAAGCTATAAATAGAAGCCTTCCCCTCCCTTTTGAACAAGGTAGAAGTGACAGAAAAACTTTGGCATTCTTGTGAGTCCACTTATCATCATATCATCATAATGCCCTTGTGGTTCTACTTTTATCATCATATCATCATGATGCCCTTGTGTCTCTACTTGTATCATCATACCATCCTCATGCCCTTCTGATCCGCTTAGAAATCCCATTTTCTTGGCATCCTTCCATCTACAACAGAAAGTTTGCATGTATGTTTTGCGAGTTCCTCGCATCCAACCCAATTCTCTATTGATTTGTACAGGTTTGGTTTATTTACATATATTTTGATCAGACCCATGCTTTCATTATATATCAGAATTTTTAGCTTTTGTTATATTAGATTATACATGTTATCTTATCATTATCAGATTAATTTCTTGAGCGCAGATTTGAAAGAGTTTGGGAGAATCGAATCGGAAACGATGCACCACGAAGTAGTTACACTCAAACGGAATCGTGATAGATCCAGTATAATCAAAACGATCGATTAACAATGGAAGAACTTTCTCAACAGAAATAAAGCTTGCACATAGAGGAAAGACAACGGAGTGTCTTGGAATACTCATAAATCAAAAATAAAAGGGTACATATAGGGTGCTTTGAGTAACCCTAGTGCATGACACACAAGAAAACCCTAAACCTAACCCTAAACCTAACCCATGTGAGATGACCCTCCATATGTGAGTGGAGGACACATAGGATCCCACACACCAACACCCCCTTCATCGAAGCTAGGGTAGTGGCTATGATGAGTCGACTAGAACAAGAAGACACTCCTAAACAACTAAGAAAGATATGTCAACTGGGGCCCGAAACTAAAAGGCCTGATAAGGTGCCCATATACAAACAACATCTTCCTAGAAGAAGAAGAAGAAGAAGAAGAAGAAGAAGAAGAAGAAGAAATGGGTCCTGACACAAAGCCTGATGAGGAACCCATGCACAAAAAGAAGTCCTAAGCGGTGAAGAAAAATCCAGTGGGAAAAAACATCCACCATAAGAGAACAAAATACTCTCTAATCTAAAAAATATGCCAAATATGGGTCCTGGCCATAGACTAGCCTATAAAGGTACCCATGTACAAAAGGGAAATCTCTCAAAAAGATGAAAAAGAAATAAGAAGAGGGAGACGAGATGGATGCGGAAGATGCCATTGACGAATCTGAACTCTGTAACTCTAAGAAGTCTCCCAGAAGAATGTCGATGATGAGATCCTTTGCCTCTGGACTGAAGAAGAGCCATCTGCACCGAACTGTGTGTCTACCCTTAGGAAGGACAAAAAAGATGTGTTGGAAATCTACCCACTCCATGAAGGAAACCGAAGGTAGTAGCACGAAGAACTTTGAGTTTGGTCCACGAAAGTGTGACATAGGTCTAGAAAGTGAGTGCGAAGGAGCCAAAGGTAATGTCACGAGTGCAGAACTGTTAGAGTATGAAGGGTGAACACCTATAGAAAGGATGTCCAACTAATGTGAAGGCAACAAAACATCCCCCACGACAAAAAATGGATCCACAAACAAGGGTGGATCAATGAAAGTCTCCAGAAAAGTGGAAGTGGTAAGAGTCCCAGAAGGGGCACTCCCAACAACAGAGATGATGAACTCCTCTGAAATACCTGTAGATGGATGAGGAACCTGTAGTACATCACAAGTGTACTCTAATGAGATGTGGGATGTGTCAACACTCTCTGTAATAGGAGGAGGAGAGTCCTCTGTAGTACTCTCGACATTAGAATTGGGTGCATAATCATTGTCATCGAAGTAGAACCAAGGGTGCGTCTCGGTCAAGGAACTATCATCACATGAAGAAATATAGCAAATAATTGAATAAGAAGTAGAGGTGAAGAAGGAGTGGGGTCAAATGAAATCGAGCGAGTACATCTCATATCTCAAGTATCTCCAACTAAATCTCCAAAGACTTTGCAAAATTTTCCTAGCCCAAAGAGGACCAGAGAATCAAGCGCAGATTCGAAGATTCTTCACTCTAGTGAGAAGGGACATAGTCTTCATCATCACTACTTGTCGAATCAAAAGACTCAAAATTCTAAGGGTCAAGAATAGGAGCACGTTCAACAACATCATCATCTGTGGATTCGAATCCGAATCGTGAGTCAAGAACCTTAGTAGGTAGAGAGAGTAGAAGTTGAATAAAACTTGACACTTCTCTCAATATCAAGCAATGAAGTGGGTGTCAAATCAGAAGTAAAGTGGGAAAATGTATACAACCGTGAACGGCGATCTACCTTTCCCTCAGCCACTATAGTATGATTGTTAAGCTCACGAATAATCACCGAGTTAGGACCAAATGCTACTCGCATTCCTTTACCAAGGTTAAGTAATTTGGTAAACCAATAGGAGATTAGTAGAGAGATCAGGAACACTCAACACTCGGTTAAATGTTCCCCCATCTATCTCTACCAATCCACTACTGGAAACCGACACTTTCATGTTATCACCCAACGTGATTTGGGACATATCACAAGGTTCGATGTTGGAGAACTCAACATGCAAAGAAGCCATGTGGTGCGAGGCACCAAAATCTATAATCCACGTCAATGAAGGAGCAACTCGAGCTACGAGGGCCTTCCCTTTCTTCTTATTAGATTTAGACTCTCTTGCAATAGAAGACTTGGCCTTTGGAGCATTTTGTTTGATAGACTCGAGAACACCTATTTGATTTTTCTCAAGTAAATGAGTAAGGTGATCAATTTGTTTTCTCATACATAGATGCTCTTTATGACCAGATTTCTTGCAATAGCAACACAAAAACTTATCTTTCTTTGCTTTAGGCTCAGAAGTTGAAGCGTTCGTGTTAAATTTAGTTTTGGTCTTGGTTTCCTTCTTAGGTTGATCTTTTTCTCTATCTCATTATCAGTCTTCTTTTCCTTACTATTACTTGCTACAAGGGCATGTGAATTGGACTTGAGAGATCCCATTTGAATGAGTTTGTCTTGTTCTCGAATGAGTTGGGACGAAAAATAGTCAAAGGAGGGCATATTCCAATCCTTGCCCAAGGTAGATTTTGTAGTGTAAAAATTTGACACGAAGATAGAGTATTCGGGACCTAACTTAGAAAGAATCGACAAGATCAATTGGGAATATTTATTCTCTACTTGACATTCCTTTAGCAATAATCTAGTGTGGACAAACTTTGAGAAGAAGGCTTGTAGGTTTTCAAAGTCACTAGGATTTAATCCTAGTAGTTTGTTTTCCAACTCATGTGCTCTCATGTCATCTTATTGTCCAAACATTTTATCCAACGTTGTCCATGCAGAATTAGGTGTTTCAGATGACTCAATGTGGAAGAGAAATTCAGGAGAAACAAACATGCAAAGAAGACCTAAAGCTTCATCACTATGGTTTAACCACTTAGATTTTTTAGGGTCATCGTTTGGTTCAGTCTCAGTTCCCATGGTGATGCGGAATAACCCTTTACCTCTTAGTTTCATAATCATTTTCAATCTCCACTTGAAAAATTTGAATAAGCATCCATTGTGAAGAGAGAGAGAGAGAAGGAATGCAGAAAATAATCACAAGAATCACAACCACCTAGGACAATATAATAACCCCCTACTTTCGGCACTTTATAGTTTAGTGTGTTGAATACAATCGGGTCCGAGCATGTGTCTTGAAACAATTGGTAACTCGCCTTGTAATCAACATAATAATGTGTAAGAGAGGAGACCACAATTGTGTTTTGTGGAGCACAACAAAGTGACACCGTATATAAGCACAATTTGAAAAAACTAGGAAGGAGGTGAAATCAAATCCTAGTTGTGAGAAAAAAACATCTCACGTCACAAAGGATACCCCCTTGCTGCAAATTGTGGTGGATGCACTCACTAGTTGCAAGCAATAATAAGGGTAAATACAAGTTTTAGATGAACTCAAGATGAGTCCCAATGATCTTCGAACGTCGAAAAAGCGCTCGAAGGAAAATAGGTGCTCAGAGTGTCACTACACACTTGAGCACACGATTAGTAAAAAAATCGACACTAACGCCTAAAAATTACCATTTTGAAATGTCCAATTTAGCTAATTTTAAAGCTATGGGAGTTTTTAAAAAATGATAATTAACGTTAATTTAAAAGATGATTTAAATTATTACTAATCGTAAAAGATAAATAAATTAGATTCGTAATTAATAAAACTAGATTTAATATAATTAAATCCTAATTAATTATTTAAATATATTTCCCTTTTTAAAGAAATCAAATTTAAATTGTTTCCCACTACAATTTGAAAATTTTTGTTAATCTTGCCTTAAATAAATTTAAATGCCCACTTTAAAATTAGACCCACCAATTTTTACAAACTTACCGTGAATCTATTAAGATCTATTAAGATCTATTAAATCAAACGAAACTAATTTCTATTAAGATCTATTAATAGAAATAGATTTAAAAAAAGCTTACCATTTGTTTGAAATCCCTATGGAGGTGGGAGGATCCCGAGTTGGGAAGTGAAAGGAACGATAACCGATCAAACACCAGGATCAATAAGATGAAAGCAATTCGCTAGAATAACTTTACATAAAACCTTTGCAAACAAATGAGAAGCAATATCATATATTATTATGGAACTCAATGCAATACATTGAGATTGGGCCTTCTTAAATAGGCAAGGAATGACAATCTAAGAACCAGTCAAGGTCGTAGATTAAGCCATAAATCAAGGAAATAACTAGTCATCAAAGAACTAGTCAAGACCATAGATTTAGGAGAGAACTAAACATCAAGGATCTAGTCAATATCATAGATCAAGGAAAGAACTATACCTAACAACTAGATAATATCTTCTAATATCTAAATAAAATAAAATAAAAATACCACACACATAAGTGGGTGAGGATAAATACAATAAAAGTAAATAAAGTACCTAGGTGAACGTGAGCTAAGGTAAATACCTACTATAACGGGAAGATCCCGAGTGGGTCTCAGCTGAGCTTTGTGGAGGCCATTCGGGCGTGGGAAGATAGGTGCGAGAGCGAGTGACATGATATGCGGTCGGGGATGAAGCCCAAGGTGGGAGTGCAGGCTCGTGGGGGTGAGCGAGGCGGGGAAGCCGAGAGGCACGAGCGGTCACCAAAGAAGCGGGAGTGACATTCCAAGTGAGCACGGGCACGATCAAAGTCGGGATCAAATCGCCAAAGGAGTGGGAGCATGAACTAGGACCGAGAGAAGGACACCATGTAGAGGATGAGAAAAAAATGACTTGGCCTCAGGTAAAAAATGAACACACAAGCCAGGGGAGTCGTGGCGAGTTGAGGAGCCCAGGGCAGAGAAGAGGAGCTTGGAGGTGAGTTGAGGAGCTCGGTGGAGAGCTCAGTTGGGAGCAAGGCACCAAAAACACCAACTTCAAACCTAAAATTCGAACTTGTATTTTGTAAAATACCTTGCAAACACATAGAGAGAGACCAAAAACAGAGATCTAAAAATTTCCAGGTTAATAAAAAAATTTAAAAACTAGAAAATAACCTCTTATTTTAATTGATCTACCAGATTTAGTTACAGTTAGCTAAATGTAGCTGTAAAACCCTTGAAATCTTTAGAAACCTGCACATGCACGAAGAACACAACAAAAGAAACTTTCCAAGAACAACTTGTTAAATACGTTAGCAATAAATTTCCAGAATATAATGATCGAAAAACTTGCATGAGGAGTAAAAAAATGAGACCAAGAGTAATCACAACTCGATGATGAATGCACGTTTACTCGATCTCATCTCTGATACCATGAAAGAGTTTGCAAGAATCGAATTGAAAACGATGCACCACGAAGTAGTTGCACTCAAACGGAATCATGATAGCTCCAGCGTAATCATAAGGATCGATCAACAATGGAAGAACTTTCTCAACAAAAATAAAGCTTGCACATAGAGGAAAGACAATGGAGTGTCTTGGCATACTCATAAATCAGGAATAAAAGGGTACATATAGGGTCTTGAGTAACCCTAGTGCATGACACACAAGCAAACCCTAAACCTAACCCTAAACCTAACCCATGTGAGCTGACCCTCCATATGTGAGTGGAGGACACACAGATCCCACACACCAACAAGATTGACATCCTCACAAGGAATTCCATTGACTTTCGGGACTAGTCTTTGCCAGAAATCTGCCATATATCTATCTAATCCCATCTTCTTTCAAGTGCATGTGATCTGTAAGTTCCTCCATCGACGAAAGAAGGAAGGATATTTCATCCATCAACATCATCATCCATCTCTACGGGTACCTTAAACCCCACATCTTTTGAGGTTGGTTTTGTTTTTATTGTTTCACTACATTAATTTGAGTAGAAAGGTAAAAACATATATGAACAAGACTTGGTAGAAAACAAATTGAAATAGAAATATTCCCTTGCATTTGTAATAAATGTAATTTACTTAGTTTGTTGATAAAATTTCCCCTTGCATTTATAATAAATACAATGTACTTGAGTTGATAATAGAATTAGACTAGATATATTGTCGTATTGCCATTTTATTTGTAATAAATATAATATACTTGAATTAATAATAAAATCAAACTATATTTATTGGCCTGTATTTCTAATAAATACAATGTATTTACATTCAATTATTTTGTTGAATTGTCATAGACTTGATAAATTATTGAGAAAATCCAAATTTGCATATCCCATATTGATATGTTCTTGAGTGTCTTAATATTTGCACTTGATTTTCTTAGAATTTTTGCATTTTATGGCTTGATTTTCATCATTATGTTATCGATTATCTCGGTTAAACATCAGCCTTGATATGTGTCCCCTTGCAATGTGAGGGGTGAGAGAATTGAATAAGTTAAACGAAAGAAAATTTGATATAAATATGAGATAGTTGGTGTATCGAAGTCAATAACTAAGTGCTATTGTATTATATAGAAACATCAATTTTCAAAAATAATATGTATAATTAAATTGATTGGAAATTTTGTCACTTTGCTTGTAGATGATAGAATGAATAGATTGACATGGAAGATGGGACGTTGATTTTCACTAAAAGTGTGCCAAATACCACATGTATAAGTAAAATAGGTAGGTTGGTTAAGTTGAAATGAATAATGTTAAATAATGATTATTGGAAGGTTCACTTATATATAAACAAAGTTGAATAGTCTAATGTTCATTGTTGTGCCATAATTTTGTAAAATTCTCAATTTTCAACGTTATTTTGAGTTGTGTGTAGTAAGAAATGTGTCCTAAATTTTTGTCTAATTCTTTATGTTATTATCTTATACATATGATGATGTTTATTGTTTGGAAGAGCGAATCATTGTAGTTTAAGATGATTTTTTTCCATATTGAGATACTAATAACAAAATTTTGTCACAACCGTCGTAGTGTGACTTACATTCGAGGAGTTTCATTCGGTCAACACATGGGACCTTGATAAAGTTAGGGATTACCACTACTTGTTGGAACATTCTTGATTGGGCCAAGCTTGGCCTTTCTAGATCACTAGGGGAGACACCATATAAACTTAATTTTACTAGATACTTGTATTTTTTGGTTTCCCATGGGTGAGATGACCGTTACCTTCTTTGGATTTGTGGAGGATCCTCTTCCTACTCATAGTTGGAGAAATGGTAGTTATGTATTTGGGTGATGACATTATTTACATGTGTAGAGCAAATATATACTTTGGACAAGCCATGGTTGATATGCTCAAGTGGGGTCTTTGGTCCGACCGAGTGAGATTTTCGGGTTAGCGGTTCCATGATTACAAAAGTATATATGTGTATTGTTTACTTATCAATGTGGATGGTAGTGGGGCTATGATTTCTTATCACGTGTATGACATATTCATAAAATCGAGAAAGCGTACATAGTATGCATGGGGCCATCATGTACTATCACATTTATACAAATATTTGTCTAAATTCCCATATAAGAATCATGTTATAGTTGTGAATCTATTACGGGCGTGGGATTATGAAAATATTGTAGTCATCCAACAAGTGGAGAGTCCTCATTTTGGATGGGAATATCCTAATATTTTACAAATTAGTGGGTAGTACCCCATGGACCAACACTTGGCATGATGGCATATCAACCCTTAAAGCGGTATAATGATACAAGAACGATACTAGGGAGGGCATAAAAATAATGTCCCGGGTGGGCTAAGGATGGGGTAGAGATTCATCATATTTGTGTGATGATGTAGATTAAGGATTGGTTCCCTAAGACTATGAATATTTTTCATACGAGCGTGTAATGAGGTAGTCTAGGCTTGTCCATGATTTTCCCCTAGAGAATTATACAAAGTGAACTGAAAGATACACACACAATATGACTAGAGGCCATGGACCATTGTAGTGGAAATAGCACTTAGGCACATAAAGAGATGGATTTAACCATTGTAATGGCTATAGGTGACAATGTAGGACTCACCGATGCATACACACAATGGTGGGAAATATCTCTATAGATGATATTATTTCCTATTATGGTTGGTGGGTTTTCCATGTCACCTCTAACATAGGGTATGCCATAAGAGTCGGAGAGGGAGGACATGGAACACATTCAAGTACCTTTCCCCCAACAAAAAATATAGTTGTGATCATTACACAATGTGGGTATCTTGAATTTTTATTTTCATTTATACTTGTAGTTATACTATAGATATTTTATGATCTATTGATTTGATTTGCCTAGTTTCTAATATTATGTTTACATTATAGTTTGTGAATATAAGTGATGCATATTAGTCACTTATTGTTTAGGGTCGATTCATACCTTGACATGGAACACCCCATATGCTATGTATAGGTTAGATTACTAGACGCATGGATGACATTCTTTAGGGAGAGAGAGAGAGGGAGAGAGAGAGTCCAAGAGATATAGTAAGCGTGGGAGACCAATTCTATATTGTCCATATTTAGGCCTTAAGTTCCAAAAGCATGATTGTTTAAAAGTGTTCTAAGCCATTTGTGAAGGATTACTATCACAAGTGTACCTTCTATGGAAAAATGTTCAACCAAGTTCCATAGCAATTTCTCACACGACAAAACTAATAAGAGACCATAATATGAAAATGAGCCTGTTGAGATCAAGAAGGGTTATAAAGAACTAGAACATTACCAATTCCAAATGTTATATTGAGGGAAACGATGAAATTTTTAATTGTGGAACCCAAAGTCTGCTTCCAATAGCTCAAGGGATTCTTAGATACAAGAAGGGTAAAATGGCTATAAATAACACTTTCTACAAAATCATCCTAAAAAAATACCAAAAATTTTTTTCCTCTCATTTATTTAATGGAGACCAATTAGAGGATTGAATGCAGAAATTTTTTTCACTCAAGTATGATTAATTTAGACATACAATCCCGAAAGGGAATTGTAAGGGTTATAAAGCATTTTTCAAATTAAAGAGGATTATAAGAACGAGCTCAAGTACAAATTATTGAGGAGTAAAAATTCTCCTAACCCACATTGATATAATTTAAGAAGTGGAGAAACCTTTTCTTATTAGATTGCTCAACAATGGAGTACATCTATTTATTTCGTGCCCATCCCAAATGGGTTTTGCTAGGTTTAGAAAATATGTTTTTTAACATTGCAGCAAGTGTTCCAATGATAACTGAATCAACACATGAATGAATATAAAACTAAACAAACAACAAGGCATACCCTCAGATCTAGGGGATAATTCTACATTCATATATCCAAATTACCAATTGTTTCAAAAACCAAAACCAAGATTGCTTATAGTGACTAACTCCAAAAACAATTAGACTAAAAAATCTCCAAAATCTAACAATTAGGGTCACCCAATCAACCAAGAACATGCGTAAAACAACATGATTACAACATTATAAAATTTTTCACCCTCCGAGAGTGTCTTAAAAAAAAATAAATGGGTCATTAGGACCCAGTTCTCCCATTGCACAATCTAGCCAAAATGGCTACAAAAAGGGTCTACCAAACAATTTCCAGATACCCAAATGGAAAAACAATACATCTAACCCATTCTTTTAATATATAGAGAGTCTAACAAGACATTCAAAACCTAAAATTGGCAAACAGATCTCAAACTGGAAGCACCTTTCTGAGGCCAATTATTAAAATTTTGCTATTGCATTTCAACAATTTTAGCGAAAGTGGATAGGAATTGGGTTTCAAAAACAAATGTCTATAGCTTGAAAAAATTATTATATAACTCTCATCTATTCTCTTATATATAGAGAATCCAATGCAATTGAAAAAATAATTTTATGATAACCAGGGCTCAAACTGTGACCTATTTTCGGAGCTAATTATCATTATTAGGCTAGTTTGTTTTGTTACAACGATGACTAGAGACCTCCAAAACACACTTGAAAAACTAGCTCCCAAATAATTTTTCTCAAAACCAATGGTTGCAACCAATTGACATGGAGAAATACTAGAGGTTAGAAGTGGTAGATTTTAGTTTCCTACCAAGGCTCCCTAAACCACGGGTCCAAATCGAAATGAATTTCTTAGTTTTTTTGTTTTTTAGATGTTGTTTCATACAACAAAATGATCAATTGGGCTAAAAATTCCATTCAACTAAATGATCCAATGCTCCTATAAATTTGGTTTAAATGTTGTTGTGACATCCCATGTCACTAGAGAATAAGATAAACCTAAACAACCTCCGTTACGGAAGTCCAAAAGCCACTTTGCACACTCTTTTTGAACGACTTTTCCTAACTTTTGCAAGAAGTTTTAAATTGGAGAATTTGAACGAATTGCATTCCAAACACAACCGGTGGTTCCATTTCTCAAATTTTCTCATCTAATCTTGTAATCAATAGTAAAACACATCTCGTGAGTAGGAACAATGCTCCAAAGTGGTTGTTCTAGATGTGTGGCATTCAATGCCTTATGATGGCATTCTATCAACACGGAAGGGAAGCAAACAAGTTCAACGGAAACATTTTTTGTTAAATGGGCAACCAAACCAAACCGAACTTAGTGTTTAACATTTGATCATTTCTAGTACGTCCTAGTGTTGGAACCGAGCTCTGATACCAGATGTCACGCCCCACTCAATGCGAGTTCCAAAAATGGTAAAAAACAACCAAGAATTTCGATCGAAGATGAAAATAATAATAATAAAGGTGGTAATATATATTTTAAAATTACTTATATGATGATTACAATTACCCACTACAAAAATGTATGCGACTAAGTCACACATACGATGAAGTGGCGACAAACCGCAATCGCGAATGACAAGGAGAATTATAACAATTTTTGCAATGTTAATACAATGTCGCATTAACGACCATATGGGACAAAGAAGTCGACTTAAAAATGCCATTCCGCAAGATATACAAATTACGATTATTTTTATAAGCGTCAACGATAAATATATCATGATGGCAGTAAAGTGTCGAAAGAACCATTAGCGATTCGCGATCGCGCTCGAGAAAAAATAAAGCAAGGTTTATTTGAAATTTCTACCAATTAATAAATTTCAACCCGTTTTAAATTTATTCCAAAGAGAATTAAATAAGTTGTTTACTAAAGTCCACAGATAAAATCACATTCATGGTTCGAAGTTAATTAATCCATTTAATTAATAAAAATACTATTACACCACCTAAGTCACTTCCCAAAATTCACATTTAAATATAAAGTTCCCTAATAAAGATCAACTATAGGGTATAGTCATGTTCTCATTAAAACACAAAGTAATACATTTATTTTAAAAACAACCTTATTCACCTAAGTGAAAATCTAATTAAATCAGGGCCCTATATTTGTTTTAATCTCCACCGTTAGATATGCTAAACCTAAAACCAATGTGAGGATAAAATATCAAACATAACCTCTTATTATTCATTTTTATTCCTCTCATTCATTCCGATGCCCTAGTTTGCTCTTGTTTTGTATTTTCTTTCTTTTTTTTGGGTGCGAAGAAGGAGAAAGATGGAGATTTCTAAAGGAATAAGAGATTTAGAGGAGGATTTTCATGGCTTTTATATAAATATTTATCTCCTTCATTCTTTTTGTTTGCTCCAAATGTGAGCATGAAAATTATTTATTTTGTCTGATTTATTGTTTAAATGAGAAAGACATTACACACACACACATTACACACACACACACACACACACACACACACACACACACACACACACACACACACACACACACACACACACACACACACACACACACACACACATCCACACACCACACACCACACACATATATATCATTTTTTTTTAATAATAAAAACCTATCCATTTAAAATAAAATCTTAATTTATTTATTATAAATATTTTCTCTTTTTTCTCATTTTGATAATATGTATATTTTTTATATAATTTATTCAAATTCCTATTTAATTTGGATATATATATTTTATTATATATATATATATATATATATATATATATATATATATATATATATATATATATATATATATATATATATATATATATATATATATATATATATTCTGCACATTTTATTACACTCTTTTATGATCATAATATAAAGATTCATTTCTAGATAGAAAAATGATATAAATTTTGTATTTTTATATAGAGAAAGTTTTAATCATAGCTATTTTGATATGAATTTTTTGTGATATATTACTAAGTGTAAAAGTTATATAAACCAACTTATTTCATTTACTAAGATGAGAATAAACAAAAAATTTAAATTTTTATATAGTCAACATCCTCGTGATTCTACCATTCGAACAACAAGATATGACTTTAAATACAATGGTTTCAATACGGGAAATAGATTATTTGAAAATTATATAATTAACATTCAATCGTTGTATGATTTCATGAAGGATTCTAAATGCAACATTATTTTATTTCAGATTTTTCCAACCCATTAAAACAATTTTATTCTACCCAAAAGCTCTAGATTGTTTTCACTTTGAATAAGAAGAAACAATGATTTGTATACTAAATTAGCCCTTTAAAATTAGATTAATAATTCCTTTGGAAAACATGCAATAAGTTGCAACATTTAAACAACAACTAATACTTCTTAAGTAAGAACTCTCACAACAATATATTTAAAATACAATACATTTTATAAGAGTAATCCATCTTTTTGGCATAGATTAATAAGAGGAAAAACTATCCTAAAATACAAGTACAAAATCCCTCCACTTAATGTGGAGACAACATGTCAAAATTATCCCAAAAATTACAACTCCTTTAAAGGTAGATTTTGTAACTTCAACTCCAAATGCACAAAACAGAAATCTGCAACTTTTACAATTTTAAAGACCCTTCTTTAAAGCTTCATGCCATCCAAAAGTAGCTCCAAAACCCATGAGAAACCATCCTATTTACCTCCCAACCTATAGGCATCATTACATGCCTTAAGGTGGACCAAAAGGACATGCTAGCCTCCCTCCAAGCCCATGGGAAAGAGGGAGGGGCATGCCTCAAACCAACAATAGAAAAAGGTCACCAAAACACAATCAAGGATATAATACTTAGGAGTAACACCCCAAAAACAATGCAACATAACCAATCAAATACTTGAGAAGCACCAAACTTCTCAATGAGGGAAGAAGGGATAAGATATCCCATGAATTTCCAAATTTAGAACCAAATTAAACATAGTAAGCCACCATCTCCTTATCTCTCCACGAGACATCATAATACTCTCCTTATCCCTCCATGAAATATCATAATACTCTCCTTATCTCTCCATAAATTCACCAAAATTTGCACCCCAAAACCCCAAATTAAAAGATAAGAAAAGAAATATCCAAGCAATCATGGAGGATGCCCACATCCCAACACCATTCACATAATCAAGAAATTTTCATAAAAGATGAGGGAGAAAAAGGGGCAAAATGGCCAAATGGGCTCAATTTTCCTTGGAAGGAGCCCACCTACCCCCTAGGGCTCTTTCCAAGGAAAATTTAGTCCATAACTTGCCTTATACACCTCCTAAATGTCACATTTTTCCCAAATCCGAGTTTGGGGAAAAGATGGCATTTAGGAGAGGTTGTTGGGCTCACCTAATCCATGATTAGGTGTCCCAAATCCTCCATTAGGAAGACTAAAGCAAGACATAACCAAATTTTCATAAAATCCAAGGGGTTAGAGTTAAACTCAAGGTCAAAGCTAATAGAAAAGAGGATTATAATTATTAATAACAATGCCATAGAAGAGGGGTTAGCAACACCAATAAGATAAGAAGGTAATAATAATACAACATCACAAGGGGGTTTAAATAATCCACAACAAGACCAAGGTCAAAAAAATGTGACCCATAGCAAAATAAACTAGGAAGGAACTTTGGCCTTTTAGGGCCCATTGTGCTTTGGTTTGAGACATCCCCTGCATGAGTCCCACATTTCTCATGTGGTGAAACCTGTCATCTGCACACTCAAGTTAAACATTATACCTGCCAAATAATAGCTAAAAAATACAACAACAATGTAAGCAATATCTCAATGATAATCCACATATGATCAAAAACTAGATAGTGAATAATCAAACTATGATCCACCAATAGTGTAACAAGAGGTGAACACAATAATGCATCCACGAAAAATATATATATCATCCTGCAAGATCTCATAATCTAGTCCTAATCATCACATCGATACCATAAGAAAATCAAGCATATTGGCATCATACGTCATGTACATCAACGCCATAAAATGAGTTAACATCCAAAATCGACACATAATTATCCGTGTAACAACATCATCATCAAAATGAAATATATATGACAATCAATGCCTCAATCAAAATAATACGATGCTATAATGAGTCCACATGGTCTAAAATGGGAATCAAAATTGGTGGGGACTACAAGCCCTATGAAATTTGTGTCAAACACATATAAGATAACGATGTTGGATAGAATAGACATTTCACCTATATTCAATGTTATGGATTTATACCTATACTGAGGATAAGGCAAGTGACAAATCGAGACTTCATTGAAGTAGATTGGAGGAAGAAACTACTTGGAGCATGTGTGCGAATAAATGGAATAACTTTTGTTTACACACATAGTAAATATAACAAATAAAAAGAAAAAAATAATATATGGTAAATTGGAAATGTAGAGAAGTTGAAGATGTATCATATCTTATCGCAGATTAAATTTTCTAAACTTGGTTGATTAATCAAAGACCTTATGAAGCCCACATGAGCAAGGGCTCATGTTTCCTTTACATTGGTTGTATGATGCAAGAGCATCTAGATCACTTGCAATCTTACACCGCCCAAAAGAGTTAGAAGAATAAAATCTTATATAATCTTGCATAGATTTGTGTGACCATGTCCAATCTTGAATATTGCATTTATCATAACAAAGGATATAAGACATAAAGTGTCAAAGTTTTGTGTTTCCTTTGGAGTTGAGCCTGAGAGGCTTACATGCACATTATTTTGAAGATTTTTGCACCCTAAAAAAATTATACACTTTTTCACCTTTTTGGATCATGTGTCTTATAGCATTTATCAATGTCATTAAGATTTTGTACCTTTGCAAATCATGTGTTCATTTGTGTAATCATCAATATTGACATAGTTATTGTATGAAAACAAGGGCCTTTATCCCTTTTCTTCGCTAATGTGATTTCGTAGTGCCCACATTTTACACACCCAAATACAACAGTAAAATACCAGGATAATTTTTTTGACTTACAATACACGCTACACACAACACAACAAGGGCTCCAAGTACAGGACTCGACGCACATGCGACAATCACATAAGTCATCGACTCACATAGACACATGCAGACGACATCGGCACGTCGATGCCACGCTTTTCCCACGAACGAATACTAGCAAAGACCCAACCACAAGAAACATGACTTTAGGAACGGAAAACCCACGACATATCATTACTTTAAATGTATTTTAGTTACGGCTAACTTTCCAAGATCATTATTAGGTAAGCATGATTTTCTCCCTTTTTCCACCTACATGTTCTAAAAATTCGTTTCACAGTTCACTTATTGTTCAACCATTTAATTTGCTCTTTACCCTTATGACAAATCTTCATAACTTACATAAGTATTTTCCATACTTCAAATTTTATACAAAATTCTAACTCTCTCATTCTTATGTTAAGATTAGGCTTCCCAAAATGCTTATTCAAAGTTTAGAATTTAACCTTGTTACACAAGTGAACCTAACGTGATGTTAGGATGGAATCTTGGGATTAAGGAAGACATAGATTGAAATAGCTTTTTCCCCAAGAACATCCATCGATCACGGAATAGTTATTTCGCTACCATTATTATTATAGTTCAATAATTTGTTGAATTCCAAATTTGATTTTTATATGTATATCTTTTGTTTTCTCGACGTTTGGTCGCACCAAGGCAATTTATATTCTTTGTAACACATGAAGATGTTTAAAATAAGTCTTAAGGACTCCCAGTGACATTATTCCTAACCTCAAATTTTTGGTTTTACTCTCATATGAGTTACTTTCGCGTCACACTAGGATCTCATTATTACTATCGTTTTAAACACAAGAGTTACAAAAGTACTTATCTGACATATTAAAGAAGCACATGGTTAAGTTTAATTCCAGTTTCTCCCAGGGCTTCAATCTCTATTATAGGTGTGATTAAGGTTAAAAGGTATTTACCCTATACTCCTTTCGTGAAAGATCAAGGCACTAAATTTTCACAAGCCCAGAAGGACGTTTAATTACGAGGGACAAAAAGGGTTCACTAACGAGAGTGCAAGACAAAGAACAACTATATCACGATCTTCATTAGGTCGTTTGGGTCCAACAGGGATTTCATTCACTGATGAAGTTAATTTCTAGATCTAATTTCGTAAGGCCCGGAAATCCAATAGGATACAAGGGAGTAATATCTCTACCTACTCCACAGATGGGAAGGTTACACCGCTTAGTCATTCCTTCTAACAAGGACTCATAAGGTGACTTCCAAGGTGATCTTCACCACTCAGCCTGGTGTCGGACCTAAAGAGAGAACATTCTTCTCGCGATTACCAAATCTAGAAGGAAACCACATACTCTGGGTAGGTGGGACCAGGACATTCCTAAACATGGGTTCACAACAATGTCACTAGACATAAAGACTCAGACGGTAAACTCCAGCTAGGGGTTGTATTTACCTAACCTAGAAGGTCGCATCGAGTGCAAGTTTAAGGTCATTCTACGATTTAATTCCTTATATGGTAAAAAAAGAATCACACATGCAGGCAAGTTATGCATGAATAATTTATTAATGTTGAGTGTTCCCATTAAAGCTCTTTATTAAGTTTACAAGATAAGAAGATGACCCAGTAATTAATTTAGTCGTTTATTGAATCTTTGAGAGAATGCTACAATATATTAACTTCAATTTCAATTTACTATATATAAATCAAACCCCTTTTTTTTGCCATACACCACAAAAAAATCAAATTGAACTGGTGATTAGAAGTACATTTCCTAAGTATCCCTAAAACTAGCATATCATGCATGTTAACAAATCTCAATTATAACTTTTCAATAACAAGAGACTACATTACACAGTTATTCATTTTACAATGACCTATAAGAATTACAATAATAATAATTAAATTACACATCACCTTTTTCGTCGTCATTCTTCCATCCTGCAAAACCCACGTGAGCATGATATCAACGATAAATCGCTGGCATGGCATCCACCCTAAACAATCATAAGTATCATATTTCAGTTTCCCATTTACATCTAACAATAATTACAATTTGCAATCGAAATAAAAAGGTCTAGGAACATGTATCCATTGCATTTCATTTTTCTTCATTTTGTAACCCGGAGAGAGAGAAGAGAAGGGAAGAGAGAGAAAACATCGTTTTGCCAAAAGTTCTAATACACATAACAAGTTTCATTATAGTGTTTTAAACAGTTATTTAAGTGTGTTTAAATGTTTTCAGGGTGATTTGGCAACCTTACGAGGTCCCGCAGCTTTCTACTTTTACATTTTCTCACTAGCTACGAAACGTACAAAACGGGCTCGGAGGCTAAGAAACTGCTTCCAAAGGTTATCTTTTGATGAGCACGCACATCACGATTAACTTTCTACGTGTCCCCAGATATACCAGAATTCATAGCAACTGATGGAATTGAAAAAGAGCGCACGGTTTGCGTTTGGCGGCTAGTTTTCCGGGGCCACTGGTCGTAGTTCACCCAGTTGTAAACTGACAAAAGTTAGCTCGAGGGCCCAAAAAAATCGCGTCCAAACGAACGTTCGATGGAGGAGCATGCAACAAGACATCTCCTACTCGTTCCCCTATATAAGGAGAATTCATCAGAGTCGACGGGACTGAGAACTAGTAAACCATTTTCAAACGGCGTCAAGTTTTCTGGAGCGACAAGACGAAATTGGTTCAGTTTGACCTCGTCAAACTGCGACCGGAGGCCTACAAAATGGCTTCGCCAAACTATCCCGAAAAGTGCTCTTTCCTACACTGAATGTTCCATGCATTTGTCTAGTATAAACGCTAGAGGTTTGTGAAGACGGGATGTGGTTTCTCCTTCCGGTTTTCAAATGGTGGTCCAAAACGAAAGCCAACTTTCTAGTTTTAACAGCTCTCTACTGTTGTAAACCGGTGTAACAGGGCTCCTATAAGGGCGTCAAAAGGATGTCATATGATCGTTTCGGGTCAAACCAAAAATCAAGGCGACTCCTCGTATACCAAGGTACACGAATGAAACTTCACATCTCGTTTCCAGAGTTGCGAAGGGTACTTAGTGAGTCTCCAAAAATTGCAAAATTTAACTATTTAAAACAAGGAGAAGGTCAACTTTATCAATGGGGAGTCAAATTCATCTGGTCGATAAACGATATTGGAGTGATCAAGAAGGTTAAGAGTTTTCCAAATCATCTCGAAGTGAGGGTGATAGTTCATGGTTTAAAGTAGGCGGGTTATAATGGCTTCGAGAGTTGCGACATGACACTTTATTGTTTTGCAATGAGTTGAAGAGACATTTAACTATATTTAAGAATCCTAATAATTTAAAATTCTATTTAGTTGCAAAAGAGAACTAAAACACAAGAATTATGAGAGGTAAGGGAAGAAGGACCATGCCTGGAGAACGAAGCCGGTCGAAGCCGCAGGCTTGGGTTCAGTCTCGTGCTCGGGCACTTCGTCAACCAGCCCATCCACGAGCGTCCTCAGCTCCACCATTTTGCATACACGTCTATCAACAAAATCTGTAACTACAGACTTGAAAACCATTCCGCTACTCTGATCACATTCCTCCTTCCTTCTGGATTCGACCCACCACTTGTTGAGCATGATCAAATGGTTTCTTATTGTTGTTGTTTGGATAGGATGAGATCTTCCTCCTTTTGTGCATAGCCTCAAACCTTGCAACCATTAGACCATGATTTTTTTTTTGAAGGCATTTAGTCAAACACTTCACATGCCTTAAGCGTGCCCCCACATTTTGCACATTCTCATGTGCTCATCAAAAACCAACAAACATAATGATTAATTCTAGGCATGATTCTACAAGAGGCACTCATGCCATCGAAGTATTTACAGCCCTCATGCACTGAATCCTGCCTGGCTAAAAGCTAAGTAAACAAAAATGAAGCTTACAAGGTCAGAGTATGTTCCATAAGTCCACATCTCTCTGAGGCATTCATCAAGCAAATCACAGGCCTTTTCTTCACATCCATGTTGTGCATATGCTGCCATCATGGCATTCCATGAGACAACATTTCTTTGAGGCATTTTATCAAATAGTTTATGTGCCCCCCTTTTTTTTTTTTAACAAACCCATTTTTTTTTGCATGCCTACTATCATTGCCACCCAGGAGGCCACATATCTATCAGGTATTTTGTCAAACAGTTCGCCTGAGTTGTGTATGCCTTCACATTTTGCATACGTGCCAAACTGGGCACTAAATACATTTGCTTGGAAGTTTTCAAAGGCCTTTTCAACACACGCATTTGTGCATATCCCAAAATCATTGCAGTCCATGGAACGCATTTTTTCCATGCCTTTAGACGAGTCGTTCGCATGCATTCACGTTTTTACAAATGAATCGACTAGGGCACTTGCAACAACAACATCTGGCAAAGTTCCTCTGCGTTTTTGACTTCGATGGGAGCCCACACAGGCCTGGGCGCGGGCTGGAAGGGTGTTGGCCGCATTACAAAAAGAACAGACACAAAACCTCTTCGTTTTTGCATTATTTTCCACGTGGGTGTGAGTGGTGCGGCCTGGGCGCATGCTGAACATTTGTGGAGTCTGGCTTTGCGTGAATCAAAGCATTTGCACCAAAACCCGCAGACCCTGTGTCCCTTAAGAAGAAATAGCCTCCCTCATGCCTGGTGGACACGCAGAATGGGTGTGGAGCTCTTCCCATGGCGGCGGCTCTCTTCCACACTTAGCAAAAAAAAAAGACAAATAGAAACAACACAAAAGAGCCCCCCCCCTTTTTTCCCTAATCGCCCAAATTTCACGGCCTTTTTAAATTTTAAAAACTTTTATTTTATTTTTATTTATTTATTTAAAAAAAACGGAGGCATTACAATTTCTAAGTGACTGTTATGTTTTAATCGACAAAGACCCCCATGAGTGATTACCTACAAACCAAATGAGATAAATAAATAGTGGTTTGATCGAATTAAGGAATCTTTTTAAAGCTATCTTTATTTATCCCGCCACGTTCTATAAAGAGAGGGAATAATGGATGTGTAAAGAAGCTTAAATAGAAATCAATAGATCGAGAGTGAATTTACAAATAAACAAGTTCTTATAGAAGAAAAATTGAGTAGCTTAGGGTTGTATTCTAGAGCCCCATTTTCTAAGGAGCCAAATCTAGTTGAATTAAAGTTTTGTTTGTTGAAAGCACAATTAGGATAGTCCTAATAATTGTGTCCCTTCTTTGGATGTTGTAGAGTTTTTCATTAGACTATAGTAAAAGGGAGTCTATTGCATACTTGAGTCATTATATTTTCCTCATTGATTAATAGAAAAAACTTTTATTGTTTCTTATGAGTTGTGTAGAGATCTTGCTTATGTGAGATATTCCTCAAAGAATCATTGGTTTTATGGTCTAAAGCATATCTCATTGATAACCTTAATCATGATTGCATCGTAATCAAACAAGATAATGTAGTTTGGATCGACTATTTGGTTGAATCTAGAACATAAGCTCAATCAATTAACATGAAACTAACCAAACATGAAAATACATGCAAGTTTGGGCTCAATAGGTCTCAAAAGTCACACAACACATTGAACTAATCAAGCACTTGGTTCAATAAGGAATGTGGTTGGGGAAAATAAATCAACTTTGTAATGACCAAATGTGAAAATGTGGAATGTGATTAAGGAAAAATAATTGACCAAAATAAATCAAACGTTACAATGTGGTATGGATCATGGCTCAATGGACCACAACAATCACATAACACTCTAAACCGATTAGGTAATTAGTTCAATATGGACTGTGATGGGGGAAATTAAATGACCCAAAATAATTGAATGAGACAATGTACTTTGGATCGAGTATATAATTAGATGTGGATGTGATCAAGTCTAATTAACTCATAACGAACCAAAACGACAATATAGTACTTATTGAGGCTAAATAGGTCCTAATAATCACACAACACATTGACCTAATCGAGTAACTGGCTCAATGTGGAATGCAATTGGTGTCAATCAATCAACTTGTAACAAGCTAAATGCAAAATATATTGTTGATGGGGACTCGATGAGCCCCAATAATCACGTGACACATTAAAGCAATTTAGTAATAGGTTCAATGTGGAACATGATCAAGGTAAATCAACCTAAAATAAATCAAACACAACAATGTAATTTAACAACATCATGAAATAAAATATGAAACAAACTACATTATGGCCGAACAAACAACAAACAACATTATGAAAAAAATCAATATAATGAAACATAATTTTTTACAAATTTTAAAATAACCATAATTTAATCTATTCATAGAGTATAATAATTGGAAATTTCATTTGATTAAGGTGGAGGTGGTTTTATTCCATGTATTTATTCATCAAGAAAATCATTCCATGATTTTCTGTCTCTAGGGAAACAATCCATAAAATGACATTTGATATGAATAGATGGTGTATGCAGTTGTCCCTTAAAATTGTCTTGAAGAAGTGAAACTCGACATTTCAACGGGTTCATCTCTTGTTCATGTGGAACTTCTCCTTGTCATAAGTGTGCACGAGGTTACAGTGCTATGAACATTTGTCCTCCATCATGGCCCCGATCATTAGGGTGATGGTATTGGTGGACCAATACTTATCTCTATGGTTGGGACACCATCATCATGAAGAGGAAGAGAAATGTTGTAACATAAATATTTTTCAATTTTTAAATAAAAATCTCTATGTTCATCCAATTCATGTAATTTTTTTAGAAAATGTGGTAGCAAATTGCCATATTACAAAATGAATTGCTCTCTACACTATAAAAACCATCATAAATAAATTTGTTTCATACCAACTAAATTAAATAAATAATTAGTGTAATTGAGAGTTTAATATTAAAATCAAATAACAAACAAAATTAAACAAAATTACATGTGTGCCCAAAAATACTTGTATTTTAAATTCTATTTACCATGGAATAATGGGGTTGAATTCAAAGTATTTTTGTCCTCATTTTAATTATCACACTCCTTTATTCGACAATAGTGACATTGTTGAAAACCTAATATATTGATTAACATGGTATGCATACACTTCATGATACTAAAATAAATTTCCCAATTCAACAAGATTATTATAAGTGAATTCCAAGTAACAAAATTTTATACCAATCTATGGAAGACTTCATTGAAATGAGAAAATTAAAACATTCATACCATACATTGATACAATTATAGAGTTGAATTCCCACTTTGCATTGCTTTGAATACACAAACACCGATTATTTGTGTGATTGAAAAATGTAACATACTTAGGTAACATATTTTACCTTAGAATATAAAAGAGAAGATACATGTATTTTAAAACAACAATGAATCAATAATTCACCTCCTACTAATGTATATTTTATAGTTGTAACTATGTTATATCTATTAAATTCCCTAAACATATAATCTTCATAGTCATTGCTCGATAAACTAATAATTGGGAATAGTAGTGCATCCTATAGAAAAACTATTTATAAACCTTGTATTGTTCTTAAATGTGTAGGGATGATGGTCTTCCATGAATATACAATATACACCTTTCTCACACATTTCCTCCATATATATCAAGCTTAAGGGAAGTTGAGATTACATAATAGTGTGTGTGGACATGCTAAATTGTAATGTGCCAAATGTTTACATTCTGCAAATGGATACTATAGGTTGAAAATGATAAAATGCACACTCCATCATTAACTAGTATCTTTTAACCAACCTTTACACTAGTTAATATAAAGAGCCCCAAAATTACAACATATATATTAGATGGACATATCACATACGGATGGACTACAACCCTAATTTGAAAAGGGCTCATTATCTTTAGGAAGTGAGTAACTTATGCTTTATATATATTTTTACAATCATCTAGAAACTCCTTATCTCCCTCATTTTCAAGACAATAATCGTTAAATTGTTTTTTCCCTTTTTGATGACATCTTTCAACCATATCACAATTTCTACCCCTTATGCAAGAACTCTTGACCACATCAAAATCAAAATCATTAAATGTATACCCTGCATAGATGTTGTAGAATCCAACATTACAACTCTTTTAGAATCACTTGAAATTTGTAGGATAAATCATGACCTAGAACCGAAAAAATTGGGATACTTGCAATTTAAAATTATCTTAGAATAATTTTTTTGAGCCCACAAACAATGTATGAACTTAATATTTAATGTATTTAGTTTAATCTTACTTAATCAATATTTTTTCAATGATAAAAATTTGTCATAAAAAAAAGGAAAATCACATACATGTTAGTGTAATCCTAAATTTTCCCAAATATGCCCCCTTATTTGTGCAACATGTTTTTGTGTCTTACAACACCCACAATGCTATTTCTAAGAAAAATGAGGTCCAAATCAAAGGGAGTGTCCTTGTATAAATGTACTTGATGCAAAATCTACTTGTAAGAGTGTTTAGAGTAGTGTCATAGTACGAGATATGAAATGTTCGAAGGAAAAGAAGAAAAGTTTTAAAAAATGGTCGACATTAGCATGTTTCATGTCAATTGCAAATTTTGATGCGTTTTATGTTAGGAAATTATTGATGACGCAAAAGTTGACGTTGAGACTAACCATGACTTTTTGTTGGAGGATTTCTTGTTAGAATTAGAGGAAGCCATATTTATGATGCAAATATTGTTAGCACAAAAAAATGATACAAATTTTGTGTCATAGATCATAAATTTTTGGAAAAGTGACACAAAAAGTGTCGTAAATTCATCAAGATCTACTAGTGACATAGTGGTAACAAAGTTAAAAGAAGGAATTATATGTCACCTAACATTAAGTCTACATAATGATAACAAGGCTAAATGAAGGAAATATTTGTCATGTAGAGCTAAAGTCTACCTACGATGTTCAAACAAAATAAGATAAATGTATCTTATAATCTTGTTATTGAATTTGGTACCTTTCGTGAAAAGGACAAAGGGGACTAGTGGACATCATAGCCTAAACTTGTCAAGTGGAGAAAATCCCTACATACGAGAGTTTATGATTGAATCTCTTGCTTGTGTGAATAGTTTGAGAATGTAACTCATATGGTTGTAAAAAGAATACTAAGTTGTGAAAATCAAGATGTCGTCACATTTGGTCATGACTTTGCTTCAAACCTTGTATGTGATAGGTTGTCTTACATCATGTGAATATTATATCATTATGCTTGATCATTATGAACGTTGTATATTATTTGTGTTTGTGTGTTATCCTTGTTAAGTGATATGGTTGACACCCGTTACCACCTGTAATGTTTAGAACATTTTCCTTCTATATTTATTGTCCTTGGAGGGGTGGGTAGGGACAATGTCCACCATTGGTTGGGATCATTTTCTCATTTCATCCTCTCAACAATATGCTCCAATAGGACTCAGGATGAAGACTAAGAGCTTCCTCTTATTTATCTTTATTTGTATATTGCAATTGTAATCCCTATGAAAAGTGAATATTGTAATTGTAACACTTGATGATTTGAAAATCGACGATATAGTTTTATTTTCTAGCTCCCACAAGAGAATTTTTATTGGTATTATCAAAGTAAATGTAAAATTTAGTTAGAAGTGATATTGCAATGAATGAATAGTTTTTAATTTTAATTTCTTATTCTACGCATTTTGTGTTAACGTTACATGTAGATATTCATGTGGAACAAAATCTTCAACAAGAGACTTGCCATTGTTTTTATTTTCCTTGTGAGGCTAATGTCCCCAACCATATTAATTCTTAAGCAAGCCTAGATATTACATACGTGCACCAACCTGGCAAAAAAATGGAATCCTATCCTAAGCTCTAGTATGGGAAGGCAAGGAATCTTGTAATAATGTTATCCCTTATTTTGGTTGGATTGTAGCACAACCCATGACACTCCTAGGGTGAGATTCAACATGCTTCGATCTTCAAAGGTGGTCCATTAGGTTTTGACCTCAAATTTCTCTTAATAATGATTAACACCACATGTTTTGTCCTGAAACATGGGAATGGTTTTCAATACTAACTCACGAGCTCATAAAGTAGTGTAAGAAGTTCATGAAAATCATCTCTAAATATTTGAAAGTCTAGGAAACCCAACCACAATTGTACATGAACAAGGCTAGCAAGATCTTAACCTTTATTTTTAGCTCAATTCTATGAGGTTTAAACTCAACTAGGATGTCTTTGATAACACACAAACTACCACACATTTTCTCCCAAGGTGAAGGGATAGCTAAAAGTGGATCCATTAATGAAAACCCGTGTGAATTAGTTCAACCAACGACAAATGATGAGCTTATTATAAGCAATCACATACCCTAATTCATCCTTGGGGCTTTTAAGTCATTTTTTACCTTCCTTTCAAAAAAAAATTCATAATTGAAAACTTTTTTGAGAAGCAAAGGTGAGCTAAAGCCGGGCTATATGGTTCAAAGATAAGAATTCACACATGAAACATAGTTTGACATGTGCGAGAAATTAGTGGCATTTAGTCCAAAGAGCATTATTGTGCCACAAGTCAAAGTTTCTTGTTTTGTATATTAATATAAATATTTGCAACACTTAACAAGCATCTAAATTTGACGAGTTTAGCATGTCACCGGTTATGGAGGCTTCTACGAGACAAAATAGTTTAATTTCCAAGGTCACTATGGATGTCTTAGTCTTAAAAATTGAAGTCTTCAAATCTCCTTAGAGCGAAAGGCTACGTTTATATTTTCATACGTATTTTGGCATTAATCTTTTTTATGTTAAAAGGAAAGAAATCACCGCATATAATGACGACATATTAATCTAGGAGGATTTGGGACTTCCAATAGTTAAGAGCATTTCGATTGTTGTTTTGCATAATATCTACCTTCACTAATGGTCTCAACATCATATCACACACATGTATGTGTGTCGTAGAACCTAACTCTTCCTTGTCTCTCTTGCGGCACCATAATGATGTTTTATGTGATGATCGACTTCACTAGTGAATTCAACATCATACCGCACACACGTGCCTTTGTGAGATCCTAACTCGTGTAGTATTGCCTAGTTCCACAACTCATTAGTGTCAATATTGTACAATACTCTTACTGTAATGCCAACAAAAGGCGGTAATTAGTTATTAAGCGATTATAGATGTCAAAACAACTCTTCGACTTCATTAATTGCATATTAAGGCATCTATCTATTCTTATCATATAGGGATAAGTTAGTGTATAAGAGATGATTACCTAGATATCCTACATTTGATATCTCGGATCTTATACGAGGGCTTTGCATAATATAACTTTGCATGCATTTCTATATCTAGTGTCTTTTGTTACTTTGTAATCTTTTTGTTACATAAGCACTCTAACATATCATTCATCCTCGATCATTCATATAATATGTTTTCCTCATATAAGACATCTAGATTCGCATTTAGAGTGTTGTCCACATGGTCTCCTCCTAGGCCCAAATTACATACCCTTAACAATTGTAATATTTTCTTGTAAGCCCATTCAATCTCTTTTCTAAGGGTTAAATTTAAACAAATTATCTAATTGATTAAGTCTAAAACGTAACAAACATATTCTTTGATTTGTTCTCTTTGATACTAAGAAATTTCAACTCTCTTGAAAATATGTCTTGTATTTTGTCATTGTCTAGAGGTTTATGGAACAATTGATCAATTACTTTTATGTGAAAAATTCATATGAATAAATTTAATGGGAGAACATGATTATCAATCATTTCTTCAAATGCCCATGGAGGATGAGAAGACAATAGAGTGACCATTTACTTTGATACCATGTTAAAAAGGGGAAAATTAATAAGCCAAAAGATAATCGAGATATGGATAATCACAAAAACATGTACATCAACACTCTCCTTCTTTTATAATGTATACGTAATCCATACATATAAACAGACTACATCAAATTAAACATATGTAAGACTCTTCTATATTATATCCAATGTAGTTATGAGCACTCCATAATTTGAGCAATTCCTTCAAAATGTTACAAATAGTAAGTGTGCATTAATCTCAAAAACCATATCAATTATATCCTTGTTTAAATGGATTTGATTAAGTTCAAAATGTAGCCAACTATTTTTCATTTGATGAATAGACTATTCATAATTTACATTGTTGAACATGGTCAAATCAATTTCAATCTAAATCTTGTGTGTGATGAGTTGTACTTTTATTGTCTCGCTCTCCGTGTGCATTCATTTAATTTGATGGTGGTGGTAAATGAGATCTCTAATATTGTCAAATGTTACTCATAAGATTAATTGCATGTTTATACCCACTACCCACTCATTACACGTCTATTTTTGTTTATTTAAATAGTTGACATTATTTTCCTACTAGTAACTAAACAACTAATAAAGTTAGTACTAATATTATAAGCATGAGTTAAAAACAATAATCACAAACAATTACCGTTTAACCATTGGTTCAAAACATTAGTTGAGTTGTACCTCTATATATTATATATATGTAGCTGATCTACTCCTTGTGGATGCTATTACTAATCTACTTCTAATGGAGGAAATGTGGCTTCAATTTACCTCCTTGGAGGTGGGGCCCCACTAGCCTATGTGTGAATACGGGGTTTGAACCTTGGTAAGAAAGCTTGAATGCCCCACTAATTAGTTGGGTTACCAACTCACATGAGGCCCTTCCAAAAATATTTGTTGCAAAATTTTGAATACTTTATTCTTTCTTTATCGAGCCACTTAAAGAAGTTTACCAATAACCCTTAATAAATGGCTGCCTCAGGTATAATTGCTCTAACTAAGCGGATATATTCTTATTGGAAGACATGCATTGCTTAGTTAAATATCCAACAATAAAACTATATAAACTCTACCATTCCTTCAAGTAAAATTTGATGTTCATTTATATAAGAGCTAATATGATAGAGGCACATAAAGATTATGTTCAACAAATTTGTGTGCAAGGTTATAATAGAGATTTGTCGTCCACCAAAAAAAAATATAATTTAATTTTGTTTTCACATCATATGAACCATATTATTTGTGCTATTTTCCACATAGTTAGGAGCTCAGTTGGTTTATATTTTCCATTACAAATTGCTAAGTAGGCAGTGACACCTAATAATTGTGATATTCTTTGGACCCCTACCGTTTTCTCCTCATAGATGTTGGTTTTCTACTCATTGAAATGGAGTTCTAAGTCAAGCTCAACTTCGTAACAACCATGTTTAACCCATTTTGGAATGATGACAAAATAGGAGACGAGAAAAACATTTGATATTATAAGAACATTATCAATCTTAAACTTCTATGTCCCACCACCTCCCACCAAGTTTCTAGCCTCAAAAGAAAATCATGAATGCTAAACTAAGAAACAATTTAGATGAACAATGTAGTGAAACTTGTGGATTGAGTCACCAAAAACTCCATGGAAACAAAGAATATGTACGGTACACAATTTAAATGAAGTAGAGGATGAAACAAGTTTTCAATTAACTTGTCTGCCCAACAATGGCATTAGGCTCAGCTACACAACCATTTGTAATTAAAAACCAGTACATGAAATTGTAAATCAAGACAATCAAAGCAAAGCTTGGAAAATATAGTTGTAGAAAATCTTTTATCAAAATTGATACACTATGATAGTTCCTACAAACCAATTTGGCCCATATAAAGTTACAAGTTGTCATTGTCATCATCATGTGATGCAATAACGTATCAATTGACAAATACTATATAAAGTTTCAAGCTGTCATCATCATCATGTGATGCGATAACTTATCAATTGATAAATACATGGATTCCTTGATATTGGAAGCTACGAACATGATAGGAAAGCCTAGGCATTGTTAGAGAAACCGACTTTTTAATATGAAGAAGGCCAAGCACCTAGGAAAAAATGCATTGATGTTTTACCCAATAGAAAAAGCAACCCAAGAACCTGGGAAGAGATGCATTGATGTTTTACTCATCAGAAGAAGCAACCCGCGAACCTGGGAAGAGATGCATTGATGTTTTACTCATTAGAAGAAGCAACCCAGGAACCTGGGAAAAGATGCATTGCTGTTTTACCCATTATCCACTCTAGATCTTCATTTGATAAGGGAAGGCCTTTACTCGACAAGTATGGAATTTGATCCCTTGCTTCCTTGTATCCACATTCTTTCACCACGAATGGGAAGTCACTGCAGAAATAAAGAAATGTAAGCAAATGAGGAGAAAAAGAAAAAGGACTCTCATTTACTTGCAACAGTTTAGAGAGTTCTTTCTCAGAAATCGTCAAAACGGTTTTAAATATGTTTCTCTTATTGTTCTAGTTTGGAAATAGTGACAGGCTGTGTGTGTGAATAGTACACTAAGAACGCTTAACTTGGTTCCATTGCTTTACCCTGTAACTTCAAAACAGCTTTACTGAAAATGTTGGAAAATGGTAGTTGCATTGTTTAGCAGGAAGCAAATCAAGGATTGGGGTGGCTAATAAATCCAAAGTATATTAACAAAAATTATGGAAAAGGGTAGAATTTATATTAACAGGGATAATATAAATCAACAATACACCTTAGCGTTGACTAATCCAACACAATATAGGAAGGAGTATATACTATAAACCTTCACGTGCATCTCCTATCCAAAAAAAATGATAAACACACAAAACTGGACTAATAGAAGCACAACCCAGCATCTATTACAAAGACAAGCCTATTCAAACACTTAACAACTTTCTCAATATCTTACCAAATTAAATAAACTACAAGGACCCGTGAAGGTGCCCACTGCATGCACCTTGTCCCCACGGTCTGCCGTCCCTGAAAATAAGAAATAATTACAATCACCATATCGTAGGCCTAGAAAATCACCCTCACAAAGGAAATAAAGGGGACCATGTTCATTTAATGGCTTTGATTCTCATATTTCTGATCCTCGCCCAACATCTATTACAAAGACAAGCCTATGCAAGCACTTAACAACTTTCTCAATATCTTACCAAATTAGATAAACTACAAGGACCCGTGAAGATGCCCGCTCCATGCACCTTGTCCCCCACTGTCTCCCCTCCCCCGAAAATAAGAAATGATTACAATCACCATATCGTAGGCCTAGAAAATCACCCCTTACCAAGGAAATAAAGGGGATCATGTTCATTTAATGGCTGTGATTCTCATATTTCTGATCCCCGCCACCACTTCTTGTAATCTGATACTTTTTAGCCACATTGTCATTGATGTAGGTAAGGATAGGGGTCAAATTTATGAAATCCTTTTTCCTTCCATCCAGTGAAGCAAATTCACCCCAAATCATTCTAGATCCACTATTGAAGACAATTGATATTGTTTATTTCTCAAAATGACACAAATTTCATCTGATAATGAGCTAACATCATTTTATGATCTCCATGCAAAAGAGAACCAAAAACAGGATTCAATAACATGAGCTATCCATTTTATTGACTGGTACAAAAGAAATAAGCGTGCAAGCATTTTTGCAAACACTCGACAAAACTCCACGGTTTAAAATCTCACTTCTCACTTCAAAATGTCCCTAAGCTGATTGAATCATCTTCAGTGTCAAAAACCCATCTCAGATCAGTTCTTTCTTCTATGTGAGGCTCTCTAGAACCCTACATCCTTCACACCTCTCTCAGACGCGTTGTTTGTCCTTGCAAAGATCAATCGAGACTCAAAACTTCCATGGGAAATCTCTAAGTTCTGGCTCCTCTTCCCAATTTCTCCTCCCCAAATTAATTGAGAATCCCCAAAAACTTGCTCTCAAAAATTCCTCCCTGTTTGATTTCGTGAAAACCAATAAAAATTGGCTTTCTTTAGTATCTCTTCTTAAGAGAACACACCACCTTCATAATTGCACAAAGGGCTTCAAACAACACTTTTCAAAACCTTTGCTATTTTTGCATAACACAGATTTCTTGATATGTTACCCTGTCAATTTGCAAATCTGGACATGGGCGCCTATCACTGAGGTCTCAGAGAACATGACACTTGTCACTCTGTCATTTCATGGAGTACTTAGCAAAAGGCAAAGCCGATATAATTCTCGGGACACCATCCTCTGTGGTTTGATTTCATGAGATTAAGATGTGTGGAACAATCTTGTTGCACATCGTTGATTGAGACCTCAGAATCTAAAGAAAAATCAACAATCAAGAATCCACAAGGAAGTGACACCTTTCAAGACGCTGTTTCATAGAGGGATAAGAAAACCGGGGATAAGTTTAAAAGTAGAGCCCAAGCAGTTTACAATATGAAAATTGACGTTAAAAGATGAAATAGAAGTTGAGCAAACTTTAAAAGGGAATGACAAGTAGCAAAAGCTTGTAATACAAAGCATATTTGGTTCTCAAGGTTTGAATAAAAACTAAAAACTCAAGTTAATGAGAAGGCGATATTTGGTAGCCTCTCAAGGAACAAAGAGGGAAACACAGGGAAAAACTAGGATAAACATAGAACCCGAGAATATGTAATAACTTGGGGATGTAAAGACAAATCCAAGGACATGTGAGGAAGCTCCAAACCTTGAAGTAATAAAGAAAGCCAAAGAAACCCCGAGATGGCATAAAAAACAAAGAAATTAACCCGGATAAGCCAAACAACTCGGAGGCTTGGAACCTTAGATGATCATGAAACTGAAACCCAATATTCTCACAAGCATGCTGTCTTCTGCAGCTTGAAACCTAGATTATTAAAACTGTTTCTGGTGATGCAAGATTGTAGTCTAACCGGATATACTTGTGCATCAGTCATCATATGCCATGCAACCCACACTCCAAATAAACTCCACCTAAGTTTGCAGCTCAAGAAGTTGGCTGAGACTTCCTAGCCACAGTCCAGTACAACTTGTCACCTTATATCAGACATCTTTAAGTGTTCAAGTCTGACATGACCTCCTCATCTTGTACCTCTATCTCAATCATGTTGTTGGGGTTGTCGCTAGCCTTCTAACCTCCGTCCATGACAACAGTTCAAGTTGATAATATTATTTGAATTTCTATCTTGGACCTTCATCGTATCACTTTTGTCATCCAAATATTTAACATCTGTAAGTATCACTTTTGTCATCCAAACGATATACTAGTTAAGCCATATGATGGTACAGCTTGACAATTTCATAGAGAAGTCAACAAAAGGTCATGTTGAGTAGGTTAGTTGGAAAATTCTAGGCCTTCAAATAAATTGAGGGTTGTTGGTGAAATATCGTCCTTCTCATCTCTGCTAAATCTTGTTTTGAAAAATGGATCTTTGAACTACTGTCATCATTTTGAAACTAGATTCTTCTCCATTATTAAACAAGGCAAGGTCCTGGTCTGTCATCTCTACAAGCACAATACACCTATCAACCACTAAGGAGTTCCGAACACCTCATGCAACATTGAGAAAACTAGAACTGACTAGTGAGCAATAAGAATAATGTCCATGGTTGAGAACTTGAACTGGGATAAGCAACGATTCATCATCATGACAACCAGCCTATTTGTGAGGGGATTTAAGGTTCATTTCTGCCCTCTCAATGCGCCTCTAATGCCCCCTCCACTCCATGATCCATATCATTAAATCTATGTTGTGGGATAGGTTGGTTGGGATGTGGCTTCCAGCATCCGTTGCTCCAAATGTCCTTGTGCATTAAATAGTCCACTCAATTATGAGGGGTTAATGCTTAGCATTTGTCTAAGTATTAATCCCACCTCTAAAAGACTGCAAACATATATTCCCTACCTGACTAAGGATGGGTCATGCCCATGTTGAAACTCTTGAAATTCCTAAGGTTCTGATCTGTACTGATCAGATTCATTTTGTTGAATCACTTTCAGGTTTAGATGATACGTGGACAATACCGCTCATTGTCTACTATCATGTAGCAGCATAAATGAAGAGATCAAGCTCAAAGTCAATACCAGAGCACATGAAGGTGTCAATTATATGCCTAGAAAGGATTAGGAATTGGAAAAATCACATGATGTAGTTTCTCGAACCCAAGAATCAAATTTGAGAACCTGTCTGTGAGGATTCTCCCTACAACAAATTAGGATAACAATGAACTATAGAGAAAATATGTTGCCGAATGACATAGAAATAATTTTATTTCATTGAAAGATTGGAATTGCATTACAAAATCATAGGCCACTTCAAGGGGCAACCTCCTTTGAGTAAGCTCAATATAATAAAATTTGTGGATGCTTTACACTAGCCTATGTATCACATTTATACTAGTTCTACTCAAGCTAACTACTATTTCTCATGCATGTGGGATTATTCTCAATAGCTCAAGGGACAACTTACAAAGCATATGTATCCATAACATTTATTATAACAAGAATATAAAGAGAAAGGTGGGACAAAGGGTCTTGTTGTCACCCAGAAGTTGCACCCTGATAGAGAATGGTGTGTGTACTCTCTCTCCTGTTGACAAAATTGGAACACCTCAAGGCTGTGGGTGACCTATGGTTGAGGTGAACCTCCAGAGAGGGCTGGTTCCCTTGTGAATCACCTAAAAATGGAAAACTTGACAAGGAAAAGGGAAAAGGAATGCGGAAATGGGAAATAGGGGTGATACACCAAAAGTTTGACACTTGCATGTAACTTTGCACACAGAGAATTTGAAGATCCACACACCTGCACAACTCTAGACTATTTGCATAATAAATTCAAGGGTTTAAGAAAAATGACAATGGTAGAGGGAGTGAATTCCACACTAAGGCAAACACAATATCCTATGCAACATAATGAAAAATCTGAAATCAGAAATAAGAGAGGGCAAAATGAACCTTTATTATTCAGAGGTGCAAGTACAATAGCTGAAGATGCACAAGCAAATCAGCTGCTCCAAGTGTATGTCTTTTTACAATCAAAATCCAGCCAATATAGACTACTGAAAAGCTAAGAATAGACTATTGTTCTGAGTTCTTTTATTTATTTATTTATTCTTAACCCTCATGGCGCATGGGAACAAAACTGCTGCAATTTTATTTAATTTATTCACTATTTAATCCTCCATGGCGCATGGGGACTGCAGCAATCTATTTTTATATATTTAATTCCATTCTATCCCTTTGGCGCCAACCTTAACAACAGTTGCTATTTTTATATTTATTTATTTTTGTCTTTACTTGGCGCATGGAACAACAAACTCCTTTTATATTTATTTATTTATTCTATACTTGGAGCATGGGACAACAGTTCCTCTTTTTTATTTATTTTCTTCATGCACCCTTCTTCTATCCTTGGCGCCAACTTGAATTGGAACAACTGTTATTTTTATTTATTTATCTCCATGTCTACCCTTACACCAGAAATAGGACTGCAGTTCTTAATAATTATTTCTACCTTTACCCCTTGGCGCCAACCTCTAACTACAGTTTTTATTTTATTTCTTTCTTTTCACCCTATCTTCCTTTGATGCCAACTTTAGGAGGTTGGAAATATGGTAACATTTTGGCGACATCACGGGATTGTTTGCCTACTAAACAAGGAGATCAGTGGTCTTCTACATCCATTGGGCTATGGAGTCACATTCTTCTTCAACAATTGTTGCACACAAGTTTGAAAAGCTTGTATCCTCTGAATCAATACAACTAAAATACCTTCTCCAACAAAAAGGAAATGATGTGCATGCAAGCACTTATTGAAAAGACAACTATTATAATGATGTTGAATCCTCAATAGCAAGCTTTGAGAAAAATCCCATTAACTGGATTTGTAGTTCTTTGCCATTCAATCGAGATAACTGAAAAGCATTGTGAGGCTTGCAAGCTGAAATAACATATGGCCCACTCCAAATAGCATCAAATTTGGTGTGGTTTCCCGGTTTTGCTCTATTTGCATCCCATTTAAGGACAAGATCACCCTCTTGAAAGACTCTTGCAACTGCTTTCTTATCAAAATTCTTCTTTACCTGAGCTTGGTGAGCTTCCATGGTGAGCATGGCTTCATTTCTCAATTCTTCCAACTGCATAAGTTCAACATATCTTACCTCCATGGGACCTGCTTCCAATAACTCTAACTGATGAATAAGCTCTAAAGCAGGCAACTCAAGAGAAATTGGGAGTCTCGCTTCCTTGCCATAAACCAACATGTAAGGAGAATTACCAATAGACCTTTTGGGAGTGATTTTGTCAGCCCACAAAGCTGTTTTGAGTTTGGTGTGCCAAGATCTCTGATTTTCATCCGAACTCTTTTAATAATCTTCAACAATTTTTGTTAGTAGACTCTGCAAGACCATTACCTTGTGGGTAATAATTTGATGAAGTACTCAAATAAATACCATTCTGGACAGCCCACTCTGTAATTTTAGTACCAACAAAAGCAAGACCATTATCTGAAATAATAGTAGCAAGAACTCCAAATCTAGTAATAATACCTTCATAGAAGTCAAGCACACTAGTTTCATTCGCTTCTTTTAATGCAACTGCTTTTGTCCATTTGGTAAAATAATCAGTGGCAGTAAGAATCCACTTGTGACCCAAATTGGATGGTGGGTTAATCATTCATATAAAGTCCAACCCCACTGCATAAAGGGCTGATTTGCTGAAATATGGTAAAGAAGAAGGGCTACAAGTTTTTCCTTACCCAAAAAGAAAGCACACTTTTGGCATCTTTTGACCCATGCATAACAATATTTGAAAATACTTGGCCAATAATTACTTGCTTTCATTATTTTGAGAGCAATAGTCCTTGGAGCATAATGCCCACCTAATAAACCTTCATGGAATTCTTGCAATAATTTGTCAATTTGTGAAGGTTCTACACATCTCAGAAGAACACCATTAATATCCTTTTTAAACAATATACCATCAATGAGTGCAAAAGGAATAGCTTGTAACCGGAAATACCTCCTTTTCGTCTTATCCAAACCTTGGGGAAGAATACCAGCATGCAAGTAATTAATCATATCTTGTGTCCAACTCACAAAAGATGGTATTTCAGTTGCTTGTGGCTGATCCGTGAGTGCAAAAACATATTTTCTTTGACTCCAAATCTGAAACCAAATGCTCACATAACCCTTTTCCTCGGATCAGATTTGTTACCTTGAAGTCCACGTCATATTCCATGACTTTTGTGATCCAACCAACTCTCTTTTACACTTGGGTGAGTAACCATAACATGAATTCTATTATTAGAGAGCACATATCTAAAATTCTTTAAGCCTCTGATAACATAAAGTACTTTTTTTCCACAAAAATATACTTCACCTCATTGTCATGTCACCCTTTTCTAAGAAAAGCAATGGGTTGCTCTAAATTGTCATGATTCAACTGAGTTAAGATAGCTGAATTTGTTTCAACCCCTGCAAATGCATACAATATAAAATCTTTTGAAAAGTCTGGATTTGCAAGTGTTGGAGCTTGAGCAATAGCTTGTTTAATAGCCTCAAAATTGATTCTCCCTTCATCTGTCCAACTGAAACTCATACTCTTTTTCAACATAGCAGTCAAAGGCTTTGATAAATTAGCAAAATCAACAATGAACCTTCTCACGAAATTGATCTTACCCAAAAAGATTTGAAGTGTTTTCTTGTCTTTGAGGTAAAGATAAAGATAGAATTGAGCTTACTCTTTCTGGATCTATGGCCAAACCTTCTTTTGAGACCATGTGGCCCAAAATTTTACCTTCATGCACTGAAAATATGCACTTCTTTGGGTTGAGAGAAACCCCATACTATCTACATCTTTCAAAAACTTGCCTCAGATGGCTCAAATGATCATTAGCACTCTTAGAAAAAATAGTAATGTCATCAAGATAAATCAAAACATTGACATTGATCAAACCAAGAGTTTTAAAAACCATATCAACCGAACCGGGAACGGCAGTTTGACTAAAAAAATTGAACCGCCAACACTTGGTTTTAGCCCAAACCAAAATTCCTCGGTTCCGGTTAAACCATAGTTAAACTTTGCAAACCGGTCCGGTTCAAAATCTGGCCGGTCCCCCAAAAATAACGTGGAAAAAATGCGTTTTTGAATGTTTTATTTTATTTTTTAATGCTTCTAAACCCTAATTTAGTATGATACCCCCCTCTATCATTTCACACCTCTCTCATTGAGCATTTGTGAGCAAAAGCATTTGTGAGCATAAGATTGAAGAGTTTATTTTTTGTAGTGAGCTTGGAAGTTGGAGGCTTGGAGTTTGTTTGACATTGCTTGTGGGCTCTTTGTGGTGATATTGGCATCCATTTGTGAGCACCTCACCTCTATTTGTGAGCACCTCTCTTATTTGCAAGATTTGGAGGATTGGGGCAATAGGTCTTGAATAGTGTTTCATTTGGAGTTGTTTGGTATCAAGTGTGGGCTCTTTGTGGTGGCATTTACATCTACATTTGGAGTGTGGGCTCTTTGTGGTGCTATATACAAGCTTGGAGCATTTACTCACCTCATTTGTGTGCACATTGAAAGGTATGTTACATTTTAAACTTGCCTCTTATTTGTAAATTTTATTAAAAAAGAAATAGGAAATTTATTTATTTTTTATTTGCATTTTCAGATTTGTTTGCATTTGCAATGGCCCCCAAATCAAAAGACCCTACATGGGCCCATGCAGACACAATTGATGATCAAGTTTTTTGTAAATATTGTAAGAAACACATCGGGGGGGGGGGATTCATAGGTTGAAACAACACTTGGCTGGTCAAAGAGGCCAAGTTACCCCATGTGAGGCACCTGGTATTGATGACATTAGGTTGGAAATGAAAAACATGCTTGAAAAACATAGAGAAGAGAAGGCTAGGCAAAAAGAGATGGAAGCTGAAATAGGGAGGAGGATGGAACATGCCTTGAGTGTTGAAGGATCTTGCTCGACCCTTAGATATGGATCATTAGAGACCCCTTTGAAATATACCTCCCCATCCACTCATAGTCAAAAAACCGGCCTCAAAAAAAAAGAAACATTCAAAGCTTTTTCTTCCATCTTCCACACTTGCCACTTTGGCTTAGTGCCTCCATGCCAACACAAAATCAGCCTACCTTGGATAACCATTGGAAGAAGCAATACAAAGAAGCAACTTTTGAGTACATTGCTAGATGGTGGTATGATGCAGATATCCCTTTCAATGCTGCCCGCTCACCTTATTACCAGCCGATGTTTGATTCCATTGTTGCTGTTGGTAAGGGCTTCAAAGGCCCTAGTATGCATGACTTGAGAGGATCACTTTTGAAGAAAGAAGTTGCATCCATAGATGAATATTTGAAAGGTTGCAAAGCTTCATGGGCCAAAACAGGATGCACTATCATGTCAGATGGGTGGAGTGATGGCAAGAACCGCACAATAATAATTTTCTTGCCTCTTGTCCACAAGGTACCATGTTTTTGAAATCAATAGCATGCATCGATAGGGTAAAAGATGCAAATTTATTGTTTGAGCTTTTGGATGAGATTGTTTTAGAGGTGGGGGTAGAAAATGTTGTACAAATCATAACAGAGATAATGCATCTAATTATGTTCTTTTTTCTTTGGTAAGATGTTTAAGGCTAAACACAAAACAATATTTTGGACTCCATGTGCTTTGCACATCGCATAGACCTCATGCTTGAGGATATAGGGAAAAAAGATTGGATCAAGAACAACTTTGTAGAGCATGGCAAGAGCATCACCAAATACATCTATAATCACTCATGGGTATTGAACCTAATGAGGAAGAACATATATATATATATATATAAAGAGAACTTGTTAGGCCGGCCATCACGAGATTTGCAAAAACTTTCTCATCGTTGCGATCTCTTATTTCCCAAACAAATGTAACTTGAAAAGGATGTTTTCAAGTGATGAATGGAATGCATCAAAGTGGAGCCGGAAACAGGATGGGAAAGACACAAAGAAGAAACTTTTTGATAATTTATTTTGGAAAAAAACAGCAGAGATTGTGAAAGTTGTCAGAGCCTCTTGTTAAGGTGTTGCGGTTGGTGGATGGGGAAAAATTAGCCATGGGCTATATTTATGAGGCTATGGATCAAGCAAAGGAGCAGATAAGGGCATCATATATAAAGACAGGGTAACTAAGTATGGGCCTATATGGGAGATCATAGATAATAGATGGAACAATCAACTCCATCGACCTATACATGCAACTGGGTATTTCTTGAACCCAAAATATCATTACAGAGCTCAGCTTGGAGAAGATCAAACAGGAGAAGTAAAAGATGGTTTTATACGAGTGCCTAGAGCGCATGGTCCCTGATGAGATGCAACAACTTGAGGTTCACCGACGAGATCGTTTCTTGTTCAGAGCCACATAGTACCTTTGGGAAAAACCTTGCAAAGATTGCAAGGGATGTGGACCAACCAGGTAAGAAATTCTAAGTTTTTTGAAGTTCATTTGATTAAAATTTTTAATGAATAATCATGAATTTTTAGCATAAGACAATATTTTTCTAATTTGTTGAATTACGCTTTAACCTTTAAGTTATAAGTTTATGTTTTACTTTTAATTTTTAACTGTGTTTTTAACTTTTTGTTGTCATTGTTTACTAATTAAACATTTACATTTTTTATCGCAGCACATTGGTGGGATTCATTTGGTAGTCAGTGTCCTCAATTGCAAAAGTTTGCAATTAGGATCCTGAGCCAAACTTGCAAGGTGCTTGGTGCGAGCGAATCGCCTGTCTTTGAGCGGATTCACACGAAAAGAGAAACCGTTTGGAACAACGGTTGAATGATCTTGTCTTTTGCATGCAAAATGTGCGGTCTGACCTTCGGTTAAGGCGTAACCGATTGTTGAACCGAAGACTCGTCGATCCCATTGTCTTGGATGATATAGATCCAACTTCGAGAATGGGTAGAGGAGAGTCACGGCACAGAGTTTGATCCCGATGACTTGGGGTGGATGGGTTTGGATCAAGAATCGATGAGCCATTAAGCAAAGGCACGGCCGCCATCGTCACGAGACACAAAGAGGCACTAATCGCACTCGTCCTACTCCCCAACCCCGTGCAGCTCCAGTTGTTGCAGATGTACCTGAGGATTTGGATGAGTCCGAGTCAGAGCCAGAGGCCGGTGATCATATTGATGAGGATGACCTTGAGGATCCCATTTCCAGCAGCGGTGCAGAGTTTGATCATGATGATTGATCATTGATGTCATCTAGTTTATTCTAGAGTTTTGTAACTTGTAGTATTTGTAATGTATCAATGATCATATCATGTTGTTTTTTTGGAGTCTTGAACTATGGAGATTGATCATTGGAGACCATTTAGAGCCTCATTGTCTATGTATTTTGTTTCGAAATCTCATCTATGATATATGTATTGTGTATTGGACTTGGAGTTCGTGCCATTTTGCTATAAACACCTTTCTTGCATATATATAAGAGAAAACTTTGCATATTCTGTGTGTACTTGTTGGAATTATGGTTTTTAACCTTTCAAATATATTATTTTCATTAAAAATATAAAATTTTATGTATTTTTTAGTAAACCGGTTCATTAAGTTTGAACCGTCGGTTCCGTCCGGTCCGACACCTCCGGCGATTCCGAGTCCGGTTCCGATTTTTAAAACATTGATCAAACCTTGGAAAGCCATATCCATGGCTCTCTGAAAAGTAGCTCCTGCATTGGATAAACCAAAAGGCATATTTCTGTAAGCAAATGTCCCCCACTTAGTAGTGAAAGTTGTCTTGTATTGATCTTCTTCTTTTACCAAAATCTGATTGTAACCACTGTAACCATCCAGAAGAGAGAACCTTTCTACACCTGATACAGATCCTTAGAATTTGATCCATCGATGGTAATGGATAATGATCCTTTAGTGAAGCCTTGTTTAGATCCCTAAAATCAACACATAACCTTATCTCTCCATTCTTCTTCCTCACGGGTACAAGATTTGCAACCCATGAGAAATGCTTGATCGGAAAAATAATGTAAGACTCAAATTTTCTATCTTTGGATTAACAGATCTTTGTTTTTGCCTTATCGGTTTGAATTAGGCTCAAGCTCAATGGTATGTTGAGCTAATTCTGTATCAAAACCTTTTAGATCCTCATACTTCCAAGCAAAAACATCAATGAACTGATCGCATAACTGAACAAAAGCTTGTTTTTCTTCCAAATTACATATCGTGCCATGCTTCAAAAACTTGCCATCATTGATTGTTATGTCCTCATAGTTCTCTTGCTTAGTGGACATCTTGATTTTGTCCCTTTTTAGCTGATCATCATTATTAAAAATACTCTCAAGGGTTACCAATCCTTGGGGCAGCTTATTAGTCTTTAATTGCAAGATTTGCTCACCATACTGCTGCTGCAATTTAGACTGATTTTTAGCTGAAAATTCAGCTTCTTCTGAATAAAGCGTACAATCTGCTCATCACTATCAAACACTTGCCAATTAGTATTATTATTATCAGAATTGATGGCCTTACAACCACCTTAATATGAGGTTGATTATCCTTTCTTTTCACATCACTAGGAATATCAAAATCAGCTCCAACAGCTGCCAATCTATCTGCTTGTTTATTTTCAGCTCTAGGTATTGATTGAACATTGAATGCATCAAAATCCTCTATAAGATCCCAAACTCTATGTCTATATGATTTCAACAAGGGATTCTTTGCAATATTCAAATTTCTCACCTGATGTATGATCAATTCACTGTCACCAAATACCTGTAGGTACTTAATTCCCTTCATTCTAGCCCACTGTAAACCATGAATTAGTGTCTCATATTCAGCTGCATTGCATGTACAACCAAACTGAAATCGAATAGAAGAATAATACCTTTGACCATCTGGTGATATCAAAACATTACCTGCACCTGATCCATTCTTGCTTCTAGAGCCATCAAAGTATAAACTCCACAATCCTGTATCAATCTCATCAGTTTTAACCAATAATGGTAAAAAAACATTATCCTGATGCATGCAATAAATTCTCAAACCAGCCTCTTTAATATATGTTTCTTCAGCATATTTGTAAGGATCAAAACCATGACGGTCAATTCCCCACTCATCCAATAATGAATCTGGTATGCTCTTAGAGTGGGTGTCTGTATCTTGAACAACAAGATGATCCTCTTGGTAAAAAATAGTACAATTCACACTGCATGCATTAGGCACATAAGACTCAATATGAAATTTAGCAAGAGGCTCAGAATTAATTATTACCGTTGTTCATGTCATACCTTGTTCTGAAAAATAGATAGGACCAATCTAATGATAGATACCCTCCAATCTTAGCTGTAAAATCTCTAGATAAGCACAAAGCGAAATATGGAGGTAGATCTATTACCATAACATCCTGTAAGATTGGAAGGCTTGGACATGCATGCAAACTTAACTTCAAATCTTTGATTATACCAACTGTTTTGGTAGTTGTGCCATCCAACTGCAAAACCCCTTTGTCATGTGGCTCATATTTGAGTCCTAGCTTATCTGCTATCTGCTTAGGCATGACTGTACTGCTAGCACCACTGTCAACCATGCAATTATGGACCAAATTATCACCAATAATCAAAGAAAGGTAGAAAGGAGGAGGCTTACCAATCCTTTTTGCCTGAAATTCAGCCTTAATGGGTTGATTTGTATTTGCAAGTACTGCACTAGCTCTAGCTGAATGATCCATTGTAACTGGTAGTTTGGCCAACTCATCCTGTAGCAAGTTCTTTTGACCCGGAATAGTCAACGTATCCCACATGGATAAACTCACATGAGCTTTCTTCATCTGATCTATAATATTAAGGGGAGAGTTGCCCCCTTTTGCTTGACCTTTTGGAACACTTTCAACCTCTTTTTCTTGATTTTTTTGTGCTTCCAAGCTGCCCTTTCTGAAATCTGATTTTTTTGTCTCTCTTTCTCATCAGGGACAGCAACAACCTTATTAGTATTATCAGGAAATAAAGAAGATGATCCATACAAATTAGTTACCTCTATGGATTCTCTCACTACTCTTCTTTTGTATACTCTTGTATTAGCTACCTATTGATCATCTTGTTGCCAATTCACCAAATTTGCCTCTGGTGGCTTTGGTGCTTCACTAGAATCCCCTTGAGGAGCCTCAACTGCTGAAAGTTGTGGAGTCATCCCTTGTGCAATCAAAGTTTGATTTAACATTCCATTAGCACAAGAAAAAAGATCATGCGAATGATTACATGGAGCACACCAAAAGGGTTCCTGAATTATATTAGTTTGTACTGGAACAAGAGCCATAGATGTAGGAGCATTAGGATCAGCTTTAATGGTTGTTGGGCCTTGATATGGAGGCCTACTTGTAGGATATGTTGGGTATGAGGGTCTAGCAAATTGGAATGGAGCCTGATACGGTTTGTAAGGTTGAGCAAGTTGTCTCTCAATAGATACAAATTTATTTCCAAAAGCTTGCAAAATACCTTTTATTTCACTCAACTCAGTGGGTTGATTTGGATTAGTAACTGCTTGGCTAGCTGCTACTGGAATTGGGTTTATAGCTGATATTGGTGGCTGAATATTTGGAAAGATAGGCATGGGAGGTCTAGGTGCAATTTTGTCAGCTTGTATGAGATTATTTTCAGCTCTAATGGCTAAATCAAAGGCAACAGGAATTGTGTTACCCCCATGGACTGAATCATGACAGCAATGTCACTTGTTTAGGGATCTCAAATAGTACAAGAATGCATGCTCTGTGTAGGCTTAATGGCACAGGGAATTCTTTCCCAAGTTCTCTAGAATCTCAAGTTAAAATCAGCCATGAACTCTTGAGGGGCTCTTTTGATTGTGCTCAATTGCTCAATCAAGGATAGGTGGTCAGATTTGTCCTCAAATTGGCTACAAAAGGTTGTTCCTAATTGATCCCAAGAATTGATAGAGTTAATAGGTAGATTTTTGTACCATTGCAAGGCTTTATCTTTAAAGGAAGTTGCAAGGAGTCTCATGGCTACATTCTCCTGAGTTATATTATAAACAGCAAAGATTTGCAACATCTCTAATATGCTCTACAGAGTGGTTTGAGTTTGACCGGTAAAGGATGGTAAACTCTTTAATGCGGAAGTAGGGATATCATTGTATACATTAAGATTCAAGGGGTTGCCATCATTAAAGGTCACAAAAACTTTGTTTCTATTGAGAGCCATTAGGAAATTTAGAGCGGGAAGTTGTGGGATTTTGGGCAATTGTTTTAGCTTGCTAACTCGGTAAGTATATGGAGAGGATTTATAAAATCTGCTTCTTTTATAAGAATGTAAAGGTAGCTGAATAAATTCAAAACCTTTTTTTGGCATTAGCTTTGACTAGTTTGCAACCAGTATGTCTGTGAAAACCTGAGGAGTCGCTAGATGTTGATTTTCTGAATACTTTATGCTCTACAAACTGTTGAACCAACATCAATCTTTGAATACTTTGTCCCACTAGGCGTGCCAGAAACTATTGTCACCCAAAAGTTGCACCCTGATAGAGAATGGTGTGTGTACTCTCTCTCTTGTTGACAAAATTGGAACACCTCAAGGCTGTGGGTGACCTATGGTTGAGGTGAACCTCTAGAGATGGTCGATTCCTTTGTGAATCACCTAAAAAAAACGGAAAACTTGACCAGGAAAAGGGAAAAGAATTGCAGGAAATGGGAAGTAGGGGTGATACACCAAAAGTTTGACACTTGCATGTAACTCTACACAGAGAATTTGAAGATCCACACACCTGCACAACTCTAGACTATTTGCATAATAAATTCAAGGGTTTAGGAAAAATGACAGTGGTAGAGGGAGTGAATTCCACACTAAGGCAAACACAATATCCTATGCAACACAATGAAAAATCTGAAATCAGAAATAAGAGAGGGCAAAATGAACCTTTATTATTCAAAGGTGCAAGTACAATAGTTGAAGATGCATAAGCAAATCAGTTGCTCCAAGTGTATATCTTTTTACAATCAAAATCCAGCCAATATAGACTACTGAAATGCTAAGAATAGACTATTGTTTTGAGTTCTTTTATTTATTTATTTATTCTTAACCCTCATTGTGCATGGGAACAAAATTGCTGCAATTTTATTTAATTTATTCACTATTTAATCCTCCTTCATGGCGCATGGGGACTGCAACAATCTATTTTTATATATTTAATTCCATTTTATCCCTTTGGCGCCAACCTTAACAGCAGTTGCTATTTTTATATTTATTTATTTTTGTCTTTGTTTGGTGCATGGAGCAAATCCTTTTATATTTATTTATTTATTCTATACTTGACACATGGGACGACAGTTCCTCTTTTTTTTTCTTTTTTCCTTCATGCACCCTTCTTCTATCCTTGGCGCCAACTTGAACTAGAACAACTGCTATTTTTATTTATTTATCTCCATGCCTACCCTTGCGCCAGAAATAGGACTGTAGTTCCCTTTTATTAATTATTTCCACCTTTATCCCTTGGCACCAACCTCAAATTGCAATTTTTTTAAATTTCTTTTCACCCTATCTTCCTTTGACACCAACTTTAGGAGGTTGGAAATATGGTAACAGGTCCTAAAGCTAAAAATTAGGAAATTGTTGTTAAATCTGGAGAAGGGGCTCCCAAATCACATCTTAAGGTTACATTTTGTTCCACTGAATCTAGACCTCTATGATGGATCGGTTACAAAGTTGGTGCAAGTGCTTATCTAGGACCACTTCAGGATCAAGAATAATGGATCCTTCAGCATCAAGCTCAAGAAATACTGTTTGAGAGGTGACCCGTTGCCCAAGAACTTTCTTTAAACATGAGACATGAAAAACATGATGAACACGAGAGGAAGGTGGGAGTTCCAACTTGTATGCTAGCGGGCCGATCTTTTAAAAAACCTTGTAAGAGAACTTAGGGGCAAGCTTTTGGCGCCCTTTCATGTTCAAGGAGGAATGTTTATAGGGTTGTAATCAGAGAAACAATATACCCCCTAGTTGGAAGGCTCGATTAAAACCTGATCTGCCTATTGCTTCATGTGGTTCTAGGCCATGTGAAGATTTTCCCAAGAACTCTAAGAATATTCTCACATGCACTGAGGGTGGTGTCAACTTCTTGTACCTAAAAACTGCTTGGAGTGTAAGAGTGATGGTGGTGGTTGGCCATAAACTACTTCATATGGGGTCATTTTTGTGGCTGTCATACATTGTGTTGTACCACCATTATACAAGAGGTAGCCACTAGACCCAATGTTGTTATTGCTCAGAGGCAAAACATCGGAGGAATGTTTCTAAACATTTGTTGACTATTTTTGTTTGACCATCCATCTACGGATGATATCTAGAGCTCATCTTCAATTGTGTTTCTGTTTTGCAAAATAACTCTTTCCAGAAATGGCTTGTAAAGGATGAGTCATGATTATATACAATTGAGGTGGGGATGCCATGGAGGTGGAAGATTTGGTCAAGAAAGGTTCGAGCAATGGTTTAAGAGGTGTAGGGGTGGCCTATAACACGTAAGTGGGCATACTTGAAGAGGCAATCCACCACCACCTCCAAGATGACTGATTTACCCCCATATTTTAGAAGACCCTCAATGAGATTCATGGAAATATTTGTCTAGATCCGCATAGGAATGGGCAGTGGTTGTAGTAAGTCTAGGATTGTCATTGTTTCACCTTTGTGACATTGGCAAGTATCACGTTTGACAACAAACTCCCGATATCCACTATTCTATGCCAAAAGAAATTTCTATGAACCCACTCATATGCTTTCAAAAATCATGAATGACCAGCAGAGGGCGATGCTTGTAATTCCAAAACAATTGTGTCGCAACTCTGACTTGGGGTGTAAAACCATGTGTCCTTTATACCGTAAGTAGTGTTCATCCCAAGAGTACTAGGGTAATGAGGTAGGATCAAAAACTAGCTACTAAATGAGACGTTGTGTGGGAGAATGTTGTTCCCACTCTTGCTGCACTTACATCCATTCTGGGAGTGGCATGGATAGCACATAGGGAAGCTTGTTCCTCATATTTACAAGAGAGTGCATCCGGAACCACATTTTCTTTCCCCTTCTTATAAGTGATCTCATAGTCCATAGCCCATGAGTTTTGTCGAGGCTAGAGAAGAGACCTGTTGTTCTAAGAAGTATTTAAGACTATGATCTGCTTTGATATAGAAATGTCGACTTGCCAAGTATGGCTACCACTTGTGGATTGTATGTAATATGGCCATCATTTCTTTCTCATAGGTTTAAAGTATCAAATTTTGCTCGAGAGAGGGCCTGGCTAGTGAAGCAATGGGCAACCTTCTTGGAGGAGGATGCCCCGAGTCCATTGCCACAAGCATCACTTTCAATAATGAATGTCTTGGAGAAATTTGACATGGCTAAAACAAGTGTAGTACACAACCTGTTTTAATGCCTCAAAGGTGTGCTTTGTTGCATCGATCCATGAGAAGGCATCCTTTTTAGCATGGCAGTCAATGGGGTTGCAATTTTTCCTTAGTCCTTGGAATTTTTTTCTATAGTAGTCTATAAGACCCAATCCACGAAGGCTTTTGAGTGTCTTTGGTTTTGGCCAATTTTTCATGGCATTAATTTTTTTAGGGTCAACTCGGACACCTACTGCAGAGACAGTATGCCCAAGGTACTCAACTTCCTTCTGTCCAAAGGAGCACTTGGAATGTTTGGCACATAACTATCATAAAGGACTAGTAATGTCAGGGCAAGTTGTTGTAAATGCTCAACCCAAGTTTTGTTATAGATTAAGATGTCATCAAAGAATACCAAGATGAATTTACGAAGGAGGGCCAGAAAAATTTGTTCAGCAATCCCTAAAATGTTGATGGGCTGTTGGTAAGCTCAAAAGCATGACTAGAAATTCATAATTGAGTCCGAATACGGATATCCTATTCGTTGATGTAAATCTGGTGGTATCTGGAGCACAGATCAAAATTGGAGAAACAATGAAGCTTGTCAAGAAGCTCATCAATCACTAGAATTGGAAATTTATCTTTAACAGTGATTTTGTTTAGCTCCCTAAAATTGATGCATAGTTGCCATGACCCGTCTTTTTTGGACAAGCAAAACTGGTGAAGAATAGAGGCTTGTACTTGAGTGAATGACTCTCACCTTAAGGAAGTTCTTGTGCCATCTTTTCAATTTTTGTCTTTTGCAAGAACATGTACAAGTATGGTCGAATGTTGGGAGGAACACTCCTGAAAGGAGTTGATACAATGGTCCTCTAGACATTGAGGTGGTAATCCAACAGCTTGCTCTATAAATACTATGGCATGCTTATCCAAATTTGTTGCAAATCATCACAGGTGTCAGGATCTAGATGTGGACTGAACTGAATGAAACATAATTGAGCGATGACCTATTGAGTGTCATTTTCACATCCCCTCTTTAAGGTGTACTTTTGCCCATTATCAGAGAACTGTATCCAAAGTAGATAGAAATCCCACAAGACTAGTCCAACGGCACGCAGCCATTGAGCTCTAAGAAATGCATCACATCCACCCAAGGGTAGGACAAAAATGTCTGATCGGAGTTTATAGTCCCCTATGGCAATACAAACATTACGACATTTTCCTTTACAAGGCAATGTTCCTCCATTAGCAATCATAACTTCAAAGCCTGAACATGGATAGACAAAGTAATCTACTTGTTTGGCAAGCTGAGGGTTAATGAAGTTATGTGTGTTATATGAGTCAATTAAAATAGTGAGAGGGATCTTCTTAAAGCACCCTTTAATTTTCGTAGTTTGAGGGGTGGTGACTCTTGCCAAGGTGTGTATAAAGATTTCTAGTTCGAATACAAAGAAGTAAATTCTTCTACAAAGTTCTCTTCTTCCTGGGATTCTTGAGCATCTTCAGAATCTTCGGCATCCGGGGCATGAGTCAACATCTAATAGATACAACTTTAGTTCCACACATTTATGGTCTTGGGTGAACTTGTCATCACAATTATAGCATAACCCCTTTTCAACCTTTGTAAGTTGTTTAAAGGCATTGGTTTTAGAGGTGGGGTTGAAGCTTGCATTTTCGAATGGAGCAAAATTTGAAAAACGTCACTAATTCGTGAGCTTCTCTTTTGTTAATTTATCCAAGTGAGAGTTTTCATCATGTCATTGGGCTTGAACATTTTAACCTTGGCACAAATTGTATCCTTTAGGCCACTTATGAAACAACTCTTGAAGAAGTCATCAATGAGCCTTTAGTGTGATTGGCCAATTTTTCAAATCTTGTTTGGTATTCACAAATTGTTCTTATTTGTCGAAGTTTAATGAGGGCTCCAAGAAAATCATCATAAGCACTAGGGCCAAACCATTTCAATGTTACTTTGACAAACTTTTCACAATTGTGTTCATCATGAGATTTCACATACCACCGATACCATTGGATGGCCTCACGTTCTAAGTGAAAGAAGGCAATAGGGACTGTGTTCACAGAGTATCGTGGAGACTAAAATATTGTTCTTCCCTATAAATCGTACCACTCAAATATGTGCCATTAAACCAAGAAAATCGTGTTTTGGGCCACGTGTCACGTTTGGAGATGTAAAACTACAATAAGAGTGTATCTTAGTGTTGATTTTGCTAGTGAGTATTACATTTTGTTAATTAAGTCCATGCACCATTTGTTTAAGATCAAAGACTTGGGATCGCAAGTCGATGACTTCTTCCTCCATGTTTTATATTGCACAAGTTATTACAACCATGATCACATGGGGTTCCAAGGGTCCAATTTTTTTGGAGTTATATGTCAAAACGATCAGTTCGACGAAATGATCAGAAGGCATAATTATCCCAAGGGAAAAAAATTTGCTTCTCAACAAAGAAGTAAAAAAACAGCCCCGAATATAGCAACAGTATGGGAAAAAACATTTCGAAAAATTAAGTATATGTCAAAATAATCATCATGGTGAGAAACTAACAATGGCATTAGTGCCCCCACAAGTCAAAAAAAAAAATTGTACTTTTTTCCTATTTTAATGCCTTTTTGGGAATACTACCCTACAACACCTTTGTATCCACTTGTCTATCACCGGTACTCTACATATTTTGGTATATTTACTTTGTGGAAACGGCACTCTACAATTTTCTCTCTATTTGCAGCCAATATCTTTGTTCTATATTCTATTCGGAGGAGAGCCTCTAGTGGTGGTTTCTGCCAACTTCAAGTTAGTAGGGTTACATTGTCGGGTGCAAATGGCGGGGTTTTTATTGGATGTGTTTAGTGTGTGAGATCCCATTTAGAATTATCCCATTTGTAAATAGTGTCGGCCCACTATTTCGGGCATTAACTATGGGGGATAGATCATACCAATAGTGAGCTATCATGTCTTTGAGGTCGATCATGAATAATTTCCTAGGAATAACCGCTTATCGGTGCACCACAAGCTATAAACAGACGAAGGTTTTCTATGGCTCACCTTCAAAAACAACTAGGGTGGCTTTCGATATACCCAAAGGTACATGGAAGCTCAAATTCAATCTAATGGCTTGTGCATTAGGGCAAAACACAACTCCACAAAATCAGGTAAAATTGATTACCACTTGCTCAGAACGACAACTTTTTGTGAGTTTTAAAACCACTAGAACACGGTTTATACACTAAGAAAGAAAAAGCGAGAGTAAAAATGGTCAAGGGATTAGTGTTGTCGCTTTTATTACCACTTCTAATCACCAAGGTCATGCTAAGGGCGAGTTGAGAGCATACAATGGATAGTTGCAAAAATCATAAACCGAACAAGCCCTAGCAAGAGCTTTGATACCAAATGTGACGATCCTCCTTATAACAAAATAGGTCGACAATGAAATATGGAGAAAATATGTTGCAAAATGAAATAAAAATAATTTTATTGCATTGAAAGATTGGAATTGCATTACAAGATCGCATGCCACTTCGAGGGGGCAACCTCCTTTGAGCAAGCTTGGTACAATAAAATTTGTGGATTCTTTACACTACCCCTATGCATCACATTTCTACTAGTTCTACTCAAGTTAACTACTACTTCCCATGCATGTGGGATTATTCTCAATAGTTCAAGGGACAACTTACAAAGCGTATGCGTCCATAGCATTTATTACAAAAAGATTATAAAGAGAAAGGTAGGATGAAGGGTCCTCACACTTTGTCATTTTCACATCCCCTCTATAAGGGTATGTTCAAATAATAGAGAGTGTCAATTTCCAATGGTAATCTAGGCAATCAATACGCGTTGTGTGGTTTCAATAGTGCCAAGAAGGCAAAGTGTCATATAAGATATGAAGAGCCTCCAAATGTACCACACTTTTAAGGAACTTGAATAGAAAGTAATCAAACATCATCTTTGCCAATAAATTCAACCATTCCCAAGAATAAGGCATAGATGAGAATGTTGTGGCATTCTAAAATAAGTCACAATACCATGTTGTTCCAAAGAGGAAGAGAAGGAATCCTTTCCACAACTATAAACAAATATTCCAATATATCTAATCCACAATTGAGAGATGGTATCACTTTTTGATGGTAATCTAGGCAAATGCTACACATTGTGTGGTTTCAACATCGATTGACAAGAAGTGTCATATGAGATGTGAAGAGCCTCCAAATAAACTACACCTTAAGGAACTTGAATAAAAGTAAATGAAACATCATCTTTGATAAGTTCAACCATTCCCAACAATACGAAATACGTGAGAGTGTTGGGGCATTCTAAAAGGAGTCACACAATACCATGTTGTTCCAAAGAGGAATAGAAGGAATCCTTTGAATAGCTAAAAGGAATTATTTCAATATATTTTGTTTGTAGTTGAGAGACGGTATCACTTTCCAATGGTAATCTAGATAGTCACTACGCATTGTGTGGTTTTGACATTGCCAAGAAGTCAAAAGTGTCATATTAGATGTGAAGAGCCTCCAAATGTACAACACTTTAAGGAACTTGAATAAAAAGCAATTGAACCATCATCTTCTCAATAAATTCAAACATTCCCAAGAATAAGGAATAGGTGAGAGTGTTGTGGCATTCTAAAAGGAGTCGCAATACCATGTTGTTCCAAACAGAAGGGAAGGAATCCTTTACATAGCCAAAAAGAATTATTCCAATATATCTTGTTGTAGATACCTAAATTTGGTCTTTGACACTTTGGTAACATCAATTTTGGCACACTTAGACACACTTGGACAGCTCATATATATCTAACTCTTGAGCACACTTTTTCTCTATTTGTTTACTTGACCACTATTTTAGCCACCTCTATCTACCAGGTCATACTTATTTAGGATCAACTTGGCCTATATAGGAACACCATCGTAATCGTAGACAAACATTCTCCAAACTTCAAATCTATATTCTCACTCTTAGGACAATATCGTAAACTTGGATAATGTCGGTTACAAAAACGTGTCCGACCTTGTTGAAAGTATCCACGGGCCTTCAATGACTAGTCTTCAAATTAGTTAATCTCCATTAGGTCAATCTAGACACATTGTATGGTTTGGTTGTGGCGGAAATTAACAACGAGCCTCCTATATATACAAATCATACCTAAGGTCATTCTTCACCTCTTACACCTTGAAAGCGCCTCTCACTCTCTTAGAGAGAACTCTCACTATATTGGAGTTCATTACGCAAAGGCTTGTACACATCCAAAATCTTCAAGGAGCAGCCTTAGCGCAGTCCATAGAGCCAAATCTGAATACAAAGAGATGAAAGTGGCACGATGTCAAGAGTCAAAGTTCAAGACGGGACTACATCTATATTGTTCATGATTTGAACATTTGAACACTCATCTAGGTGGGAGAACTACATGGGTTTGAGCCCTATTTGGTGTATTGGTGATGCAGGAGCATCACTCCATGTATATGAATAAGCCATGAAGGCATCAAATTTTGGTTTGTTAGGTATGGTCATAGGTCTTTGAGGTCATTAGATGTCAGTTAGGTGTGCTAGTTAGAGTCTAGGATATTTAAAATTTGAAAATTTCACTTTCCCTCCAAAATGTAAAACTTGAATGTGGAGGCCATTTTTGGCTTGTCATTGTTGTTTTCATGAATTCATGGGCTTGTAAACTTGTAAAAGGATGGAAAGAGGTCAAAATGAGTGTCTTAGGTCTTCTTAGGGGTTTAGAAGTCATAATATGAGTCAATAATTAAGGACTTGAGTTTTTAAGCTAAGAAACCTAGTGTTAAGTCTAGAAGTCACTCATGTGACCAAGAGAACTAAGAGCTTATTCGGTTAGAATTGGATGAGAAGACTATATATTGCAAAATGTAACTAAATCTCCTAATTCTTATCCGGGTAATGAATCAAAAGTTGTGTTTCAAAAGCATTGCAGTGTAGAAAAATCAGTTTGTGCTATGATTTGCATGATTTCAGTGTTACTCATGGTTGTGATAGCTTGTCACCTGATTTTTGTGTGTTGTTGTTGTACATGGAGAAGATATTTGATCTCAAAAAGGTGATTGTAAGTATTGTGGTGAGTTTTGAGTGTCGATACACTGATTTTTGGTAGTTCTTGTTCATTTACTATCTCTGTGACAGTTTGAGATTCTAGCAATGAATATGGTGTAACTCAGTTTGGGCATAGCTTATTGCATGTTGTTGGTGTTTGCCATTGTGTAGATAAATGGTTCTTGATCTCTGAGTGGGCTTCTTGTCCTTGGAATGAAGGTAAAGTGATTTATGTTTAGTGATGAACTTGTAAGTGACAATACACAGATTTTGTTGGTGGTTCTTGTATCTTGTTAACCTTGTAACAGTTTGAACATTTGTGCATGGTTTAGAATGTGTGATTCACGAACTGTGTTAAAGCAATAGATGTTGATCTTCGAGCAAATAAGAGGTTATGATGAGCAAGAACAGGGGGTGGATTTTGGTGCATGGCATGTTGAAACTCAGAGTAGACTGTGACTACAGGGGAGCAAAGAGTTGTAGAAAACCTTGTGTTTGGCTTTGATTTGTGGGAATGTGTATGGGCTCCTAAATAGCCAAGTAAGTGATTGTAAGTGTTGGTAAGCAAATGTATGGTGTTGAAACTCTATAATTGTGATATTCTTGCATGCTAGGGTTTCACTGAATTACCCTAACTGAAAGTCTGAAACTGTGTTTGTTAGTTACTTCAAGTGAAGGCCTTCTTGGCACTACAATCAAGAGACAAGGGTTTGGCATCAAAGTCTTGAACATAGGAATAAGTGATTTGAACAAACAAGAAGACTTCTTTACTAGTAAGTGTCTAAATTTGCAAAACTGTGAAGTGCCTTTGTCTCCAACGTGCACCATAGAATGTCATTGCTTGGTTCAAGGGTTTATACTCTTTATTGTGAACTACTGTTAAGGTAGAATCACGGGAGAAGATGATACAGACCCTAGGAATCATTTTGAAGTCTTAAAATCATCAAGGAGGAAAGTTATAAGCACTTTAACCCCCTCGGGCCGGACTGTAACCTTCAGGTAAAACTAACTAGGGCAAGATATTTAACCCCTTAAACCAAGGTCCATTTGACTGAAACTTGGAACTAATAATAATGGAGAGGTGCATGAGGTAATCCAAGAAGAATTTTGATGTTTGGAGGGTGGAGTTTTGAGATAAAGCTGACAGTAGGTGGATACAATTGAAATGCACAGTTAAGACCTAGTCTAGTGGGAAACATTACAAAGGAAGTGGTAGCAATTGAAAGACTTCAAGCTTGTCACTTAGAACATAGAAGGATCAAGCAAAAGGGTACTCAAAAAGGTTTTTCTTGGATCATGAAACCCCAAGCCCATGAGCATAAGCATGATAGTCTATGGAGGCAGACCTAGTTAGAGCTTGTGAGCAAAAGAACTAAAGAGTGAATCAATGGAGAAGTATAGTGAGTGGGGGTCTAAATTTTTGCATGCACATTAGGCATGATAGAGAAGAGCTAAAGAAGATTACGAGACCTCCTGAGTATCTCTAAGGATCTACATCCATACATGGTGCAAGATCACATGGTCTTAAGAGGATAGAGGTTAGTTTTGACAAACTAGGGGAGTTTATGTTCTTGTTGGTTTTTGAGTTATTTTTGTGATCAAATAACAATGTCCTGAGGTGGTTTAGGAGGGGCACATGAGTGGAAGAGCTTCCATGAGACTGGAAAAGCTAAGTTGCCTAATTTGGATTAGAGTCTAGTGAAAAAGCAAAAAGGCAGTTTTTGGACAATGAGGAGCTAAGTTCAAAGAAGCAAGTGAATGTGTTTGAAGGTAAGGTAGAGTAAGGACAATCTCTTTTAAGGAATGTAGGTACTGTACCAGGGAATGAATATATATAATAAAGTCAAAGGAAGCAGAGTATAGCACTAGAGGAGCAGCAAGTTGCTTGGAAAAGGTAGTTCTTGGCCATTTGAGCATTCTAAACTCTAGAACCAGACCCCAAAAACAATAAATTAGATCAATGAATGCCTTTGAATGTCTTTAACATAAACAATGGATGAAATTCGTCTGGAGCACTACATCAATTGGTACATAGACAACACTCAACCATTACGGGGTGATTAGGGCTATAGTTCAAACCCAAATTGATAACCCCTTTTTGAAGTCTTTTGTGGTCAAGCATGCAAAATTAAGGCTTAGACGAAGGAGAGAGAATATAGGCATCGTTGCATGGGATTAAAGAGCTCGCACACATCTAGAACTAGATTGGAGACACAAGCGAATGATTCCTAGAAGTCAATGTGTCATATGAGATGTGACGAACCTCTAAATGTACCATATTTTAAGGAGCTTGAATATAAAGCAATTGAAACATCATCTTTGTCAATAAATTCAACAATTCCTGAGAATAAGGCATAGTTGAGAGTGCTGTGGCATTCTAAAAGGAGTCACAATACCATATTGCTCCAAAGAGGAAGAGAAGGAATCCTTTCAACGACTAAAAGGAATTATTCCAATATATCTTGTTGTAGACAACTAAATTTGCTCTTTGACACTTTGGCAATATCAGTCCTGGCACATTTTGACACGCTTGGACAATTCACATCTATTTGACTCTTGAGCACACTTTCCCTCTACATGGTTTACTTATTCACTGTTTTAACCCCTTTATCTGCCAGTCATACTTATTCAAGATCAGCTTAGTCTTATACAAAACGCCTTCAAAATCCTAGATAGACATTCTCCATATTTTGACTCCTAGCGCAGCACCAATAAACTTGGAGAACGTTGGTTACCATAGGTGCTTGACCTTGCTAGCAGTGTCTAGAGGCCTTCAACGACTAGTTATCAAATTGGGCAATCTCCATTAGGTCAGCCTAGGCACATTGCATGGGACAGATATGGCAGGAAATTAACAAAGAGCCGCCTATATATACAAATCATCCCTAAGGTCATACCCCACTTCTTACACCTTGAAGCATCTCTCATTCTCTTAGAGCACTCTCACTACATTGGAGATCATTACACAAAGGCTTGTACACATCCAAAATCTTCAAGGAGCACCCCCAAAGCAGTCTATAGAGCTAAATTTGAATACAAAGAGGTCAAAGTTGCATGGTGCCAAGTGTCAAAGTTCAAAGACAAAACGATTACATAGAATTGTTCATGATTTTGGACATCCACACACTCACCTAGGTTGGAGAATTACATGGGTTTGAGCCGCCTTTGGAGTATTAGCATATAGCAACGCTCAACCATTCATAGGGGGTGGTTGGGGCCAGTCCAACCCAAAATGCTAACCAGTTTGTAAGGTCTTTTGTGGTCAAGCACGTACAATTAGAGTTGGGACAAAAGAGAGAGAAAACATGCATCATCACACAAGGTCGAAGAGTTCGCACACATCCAAAACCAGATTGCATACACAAGAGAATGGCTCCCAAAAGTTTCACAACCCCAAAACACCCAAGGGCATTTCCCGTAGACCTGGACAAAGGTGGCAACTATAGTTATTTGACTTTATCAGTACTGTCCAAGCAAGCTTTTTGCCGTTGTTGCTGACTTGAGCACTTGACACATCACTCATAAGCAGTTCCAGACCTTGTGGCAGCCTTTGTGATCATCAGACAGTCAGAAAAAGCTAAGCATATGATCCTTCTATTATTTTTGTCAATTCTAAATCAAGTAATTGCACTCAACTATCCATTTTCAGTTCAGATTTCTATGTTTAAATGTTTTTATTTCTGTAATCTGAATTAGTCCATGTTTTAATTGCATTTCATGCCCTTGCATGCAAAATAGTTAAAATAGTTGAGAAGAAGATCATCATTCCATTTCATCCTTTCCAAAATTGAAAGGAAGAGCAACAACCCATGGGTAGACAAAAAGAGAAAATTGCAACATCTTCCAAATTGGGGGTTGTGGATAGCTTCGTGCTTTGTGCAGAAGATGAGATCACAACATCTAACAAAGTGAGGAGTTGTAGATGACTTCTTTGATCCAATAGATCCATTCTCTGCAACTCCATTGGAGAGTAAACCATAGTTTTTAATTAAAGATGTCGCACATTGGGTTTATCCAAGGTAAATCTTGGCATTCATTTTTGTGATTGTTGTAATGTTTTTACAGTCTCTTGCCATTTCCATTGTTGCATGTTGAATTGTATGGTCATTTAAACATACTAGCTTTGAGAAAGAATGGATATATGTTGTTCATAGTAGTGAGGAAAATTTGTTTCAGCATTAGCATTTGTATAGAATCTTCTTTTTATATGGGAATATGTGTATTAACATAGCATCATACGACCATCTAATATGCATTAGTGTAATTGTAGTTTTTGGTCATTAAGACATTGGACTCAATCAAAAATGTTTATGGCAGCATATAGTTGTACCATGTATGTTGAATTTCAGTAGCTTGTGCTTTGAATCAACAACATAAACAATCTAAAGATGTGTCTAAAAATTGCATCATAGTTCGAGCAATTACAGATCGGGTTCATTGGCCAAGATCACAAATATCGGGTCCTAGGGGACGCCCACTTTGAAGATGGTTTGACATACTTTTGATGAATCTCCCAACATTGATTGAGAGGGCTATATTTGTCAATATATTCACTGCTTTATTTTTGCATCTGCAAATGAGCTTAGCCTCCACTTCGTTAAACATAAAAGCTAAAATCTTTGTCCTTACCAATGTTACTGGCAGTGTGATTCCCAACACTTTTTCTAGCATAATACTTGATATACTATCTGTATACACCTCAAAATCACTTTGCTAACATTTTGTTTTGTTAATGGTTCATTGACGGATTAATCTCTAATCTTTTGATTGGTGTGGGTTGGCTTTGAGCCGACCTATCAAATATGTGTCATGGGTCCCCATTTACAATTACTTTGCAATCTAATACCATTCTTAATAACCTCATTGATGACCTTCCTAATGCCTTCACAGTCTTCCCATATTACGCCCAGCCAATGTCACTGGCTATTAAAAATTGAGCTATAATTATATCCTTCAACACAAGCCATGGCCAATGACGTTTGACTATGTCGAAACATGACCTAGGAATCTGAACCACTATTTATATGGTTATTCTTAACCATTTCTAAAATAAGAATTTGACATTTTCTCTATTTGTACTTGGAAATCAAGATCCCCGAAATTTTATTAAGAGGAATAGGGTAAGGGAACTTCACCAAAGGAAGATGATTTACAATAAGAGTCCTTGGAGATTCAAGAATAGGAGATTCAGCCAGTGAAGTATATCAAATCTCTGGAGTCCCCAACTACGGTCCGTAAGGGTTTCTTCTATCTTTCTTGACTCCACTTACAACCATCTCTCAAAAAGCTCTCAAGCCAAAGGGGAGACTAATGTGCCAACAAGCAACCCAACATAAGTACCCCTTTGACATATGTCCTTTATTTAAGCAGATTTGATTATGTGCGTTGCATGCTTCAATCCATTTATGTCATACCTCATGACATTTATTATCTTTACTTAATTACCTTACATACCACTTGGCCCTTGACCTATTATCCTTTTGAGTGTAGTCTTAAGATATGCGTTCAATCATTTTCCCTATTTAAATGTTGTCATAGTAGAGACCTATTTCTAGACCCATACACTATCAATCAAGTGGCTTCCACAATAAGACGATGGCTAAACAAGTATAAGGCATTCCACATGCCTTGCTCAATTGTGAGTGAATTTTCCATGTTATTTGAGGCAATGTTTATGCATTTGAAAAACTATTCCTATCCACTCCAAATCTCACATAATACCTCATGTCCAAGGTTACCTGGGTACACAATCAGTACTTAGCTTAATAAATGGGAAACTTTGAGGCTCCCTATTGTTGTTCCTCCCTTGGCTACACCTTACAAAGTGTACACCATTATCATAGACTGATCTATATTAAGAATTATGCCAAGAGAATCTTTGTATTACAACCCAAGTTAGAGGTTTTCATCAAGCCTAATTAGAGACTTTTGGAGTCAACTCCCACACAGTTCGCCTTGTGGATATAAATAAGGACAAAAAGGTTGATGCGACACAAATTGAGAAGACTTGTTACACAATATCATAAATCTAGATTGACTCAAAACTATGTAGCTAAAGTCTGAAAATCATATTAAGTAATTTGAGGCAATGCAGAAACACCACTTGTATGAATTGAAAGAGCTACGGGTCTCCATAATGAATGGTTCATAAGGCACAATAGTCGTTGAAGGTTTTTGGCAAATGGGGTAGTAAGCTAATTGGGCTTGATTGTGGGGAAACTCCATGATTATGTGCACTTGAGCCCAAGTAGTACTGGGATGAGTGACCTCCCAGGAAGTCCTTGTGCTTCACCCTTGTGACATCACCTAGATGCAATGATTGCTGAGTGGCACATTCATGTTTGTGAGAGATGGGTTCTTGTGAACTAGTACTTGTGAAACATGAGTCAATGTAGATCAATTTGAAACTATACAACCGAATCCCAAACATCATATCACATGATTATTGACGCTTTCAATTTTCCGACTGCAATTGTCTAGATTGCGCACTTGCAATCAAAGCATCACAATTGGAAGCTCCGACTGTTTTAAATCAGGGCAACCCCAGATCAGGTTGGCCCCGTACCTAGCACATCCTGCAACCATTTGGGATGAAAAGAGTGAAGAAAAAACATAAAACTTTAAACATGGGTCAATGTAGATCAATTTGAAACTATACAACCGAATCCCAAACATCATATCACATGATTATTGACGCTTTCAATTTTCTGACTACAATTGTCTAGATTATACACTTGCAATCAAAGCATCACAAGTGGAAGCTCCGACTGTTTTAAATCAGAGCAACCCCAGATCAGGTTGGCCCCGTACCTAGCACTACCTGCAATCATTTGGGATGAAAAGAGTGAAGAAAATACATAGAACTTAAAATTACAAGGGCGATGTGCCAAAATAGTGTGTATTTTCTGCCCGTTCAAAGGAAATAAGAAGTATGAAACAATTACTTAGCCAGATCTATGACTAATCATTTCATACACAATATCACAAATAGATTGAACATCCAATCCCAAATTAGCAAAGAATTAGCCATGAGATATTTATTAAGTGTTTCAAAGATACACGGATGCATTTATCTTCTGAAATAAACTAGCATTAAAACAAAGAAAATAAAAGCTACAGCTATGAATTCACAACGAAAGCTGTCCAAGAAAGCTGGAAAATTCCAAGGACAAAAGCCTGGCCAAACAGAGTATTTATTTTACAACCCACAAAACACAGAAAAACACACATCCCACATGCCCAAATCTGTGCCACACAAAGAGCAGATAACCCCAAATAAGCACGTCAAATCCTCATAACACATCTGCCATGATTATCCTCATCCTTTTATCAATGGACAGCATTCATACCATCATCCCTAAGACAGCCTGTGAAAATATCAGTCCTTATCCAAGTTGATATTCCCATCAAAATATCTTTGCATGCGATCCCCAAAATATAAATGAAATAATGGAAAACCTTATATTTTATCAGACCCCATGAGAATTATTCCCATGATTTTTCTTTTAAGTGAGACCTTTTTATTTTTTTAATTCCTGTGGGAAATATGCTTTTATCTAAGGTTACTCCCCTTTTTTCATTGGAGCTACTACCTCTCTTTTTAACCTAAAATAAACTAGCATTAAAACAAAGAAAATAAAAGCTACAGCTATGAATTTGCAACGAAAGCTGTCCAAGAAAGCTGGAAAATTCCAAGGGCAAAAGCCTGGCCAGACAGAGTATTTATTTTACAACCCACAAAACACAGAAAAACACACATCCCACATGCCCAAATCTGCGCCACACAAAGAGAGCAGATAACCCCAAATAAGCACGTCAAATCCTCATAACACATCTGCTATGATTATCCTCATCCTTTTATCAATGGACAGCATTCATACCATCATCCCTAAGACAGCCTGTGAAAATATCAGTCCTTATCCAAGTTGAGATTCCCATCAAAATATCTTTGCATGCGATCCCCCAAAATATAAATGAAATAATGGAAAAACCTTATATTTTATCAGACCCCATGAGAATTATTCCCATGATTTTTCTTTTAAGAAGTGAGACCTTTTTAATTTTTTAAATTCCCGTGGGAAATATGCTTATTTAAGGTTACTCCCCTGTTTTCATTGGAGCTACTGCCTCTCTTTTTTTAATATGTGGGAACAATATTACATTTTCAGGGGTACGCCCTATACAGAATTCCTAGGCATTATTTCCCCAAACAGAGACCATCAGGCATTTTGCCCTATGATAAAATCAAAGGTGTTTGGCCTATTATTACAAATTTGCTCGGAACGTAAGAAGAATGAAGATGAGGAATTTCAGGATGGAGAAAATAATGCAAGTGTTTTCAAAGGGTGAAAATTCACAACAATAACCATGCATCATATCAATATATCATCAAGAGCCATGACAATTTGTAAAGAAATTTGAGTTAGCTTCGAAGAAACAATTTGACTACATGGTTTGAGAAGATGCTCGACACTTTTGACCTCAATCAAGCAATTATATGTTGAACATGTACAAAGTTGTTACAACCCAAGTTCTGATTCCTGTGTGGATTGAACATTAATAGATCTTATTGAAAGATTTAAGGAAGCTCAATGAATTTGATTCACCACAAAGGACCATGAAGTCAAAATATCGAGAAAGTAATTACGAAAATATCTCGATATGATAATCAAATGCCTAGTTCATGAATAGCTTTATCAATCCAATGGTATCCTAAAACTCTCATCCCTTGAAAATCGATGCCTTCTTTCCATTGATGAAAAGCAGAAGCAACAACTGAAAATGTGTTTCAACTTTCACTAGAATCTAAGATGTGATTTTATAAGTAGTGGTTGGAATTTCTCCAGACTCTTTGGCTGTTCCTTCTTGGAAAAGAGGAGAATGTTTATCAGGTTCATCTTTAGGTAGTATGTTTTTGTGATACTTTATGATTCTCGACCATTTTTGTCACACACTTTTTAAGAACAGGCCAAAATTGTTGAAGAATATGGGAAGGGAAACCAATTTGATTAGGAAGCTTTTTCTTTTCATGAAACAGAACATCATGTAGCTATCCTTCTGTAATTTCTTCGACCAATTCCTGGTTTTGTTTGCCATTTATGATACTTGGAAGTTGGATATAACTTATAAACAACTGCTGGGATCTCTTCCTTTGGTTGTCTTGGCTAAGCAAGAAGCTCGATCAAATAGTTTCTCGTAACGTCCTCAATTTTGCATGTATCCTCTATTGTAGTCTCACCTGGCTTTTGGATTTTTATTCTTTTTATTTCGTGTGTGATGGACCAATAGAAGACCTTGTGTTATGATCAAATTTGTGGTCAGTAATAAGCTTGAAGGTTGCAATGCCGCTCAAAGTCTGGTAAGAGTTAGTAGGGGCAGGCTCGCCAGTGCTGATGGGAGAGTGACAAACCATTCTTCTAGGAAAAGAGAGCATTGCATACCAAAAGGCATTATCACTAATAGTGTGATTTATAAAATTAATATGCTGTCTCAATTTGTACTAGATGTGCCATTGAATTTGAGCACTAGAAAGAGAGATTCCTTGTGATTAATGAACAATGTTAACATGAGCAAATAAATACAAAAGTAAAGAAAAAAACAGGCACTACATGTGGTGTCCCTAGATTTCACCCTGAAATCTGGGACTACCCTATCCGAAAAAATTTCGTACTTTTAAAATAATGGGTCGTTTTGTGTTTTTATTGCCAGAAAGTTCCTGTAATGTGTCAAGATATTCCCAAGGAGCCATATTAGCCATTTTCGCCAAATACCCAAATGCCCAAAATTGTTTTATTCTCATTCATTGGGGTTTGCTCATGGGAATTTGTATTTAATTATTTTGAGCCCCGTTTGAGGCAATTTGTGCTCCGGTTTAACTCTGTTGTGATCGTACATATCATTATTCCCATATACCAATAGGGTTTTAACCAAGAATGAATCTTGGGCTTTATTTGTGACTTCTGGCAACGTTTTGTGTTTTTGTGTTTTCCCTCATTTCTTTTTTCTCAGAAATTTCTCTGATCAATTCCTTTGCCGGTTTGGCCTAATTCTTGGCCTAGAGTATCTGGAGATCACCTATGCATGTTGTGCCAGAAGGAATTCACCATCGAGGTTTGGTTCTCTCAAAAAGACAAAGTCATGCACCAAAAGCTTCTTTTGGGCTGGCCGCATTTTTGGAAAAAGAGGGTTTGAAGTGAATCATGGGATTTTTGTTAAGTAAAGAGTGTGTGGATTTTGTACCGCCTACAGGGTACTTTTTCCCATGGAAGCAACGCCACTTAAGTCACAATGGAAAATTAGAGGCAAGAGTGAAGCGGAAATTTCTTACCCGCCTGCAGGTGAAAAATTCCTATCAGAAATAAAAGAAAATCACTTAAGGCATTGATGGGATTTTATTACCTGCCTGGCAGGGTAAATAATCCCATTATGAAAGTCAAACAGCTTAAGTGGATCATGGGATTTTCGGAGCTGCCTTGCAGGGTAAATAATCCCATTGCCAATTGACTTTTAAAAATAGAAATTCCTTATTCCAAAAAGTGCGACCCACCTTGGGTGAATAATAATGCATTAAATAAATATTTGTTAATATTTATTCACCCAATTTTGGCGCCCAGGCTTGTGGAAAAGTCAACAAAGGGAAGTGGACAAAAGGAAGTTGGAAATAGACAGTTCTAAAATTAAATAAATATTATTTATTTAATGCAGCCCCTTCATGTCAAAAAGTGCGCCCCATTTGGGAGAGAAATAATACTTTTTAAAGTATTAAATGATTTAATTAATTCCTATTTTCAGTGGCTAAGGTCAAAGCATACTATGAGGCTTGAGTTAACTGAAGTAGAAGTCTAAAATTAAATAAATTTAATTTATTTAATGGCAGCCATGAGCATGCACAAAATAGGTGCCCCATTTGAAGAGTGAAGCTTATTAATTAATTAATTAATTGTCAAGAATAGGAAAGGCATTAATTAATTATAGAATCATGAGGATTATATAAGCAGGGGCTGCCATAAGGATGAATTAATTAATTCAAAGCAGAGAAGTGCAGCCCAAACAAAAAGTGCGCCCCATTTGGAGAGGATTTTTGCTCAAAAGAAGGTGTAATTAATGCTAAAAGCTTCCAGAATTGGCACACAAGTGTTGAAGGAGGTTGATTTGTGTCTAGATAATTGTTTGCATAAGTGATACAGTGCTCAGGTGAAGTTGGTAAAATTCATGCTTACTTTGCATGCAAATAAAACATCAAATTTGGGGCAAAGAGTTTGAATTATGCAGATTTTTATGATTAAAATCCACTGTTCATGTTCCGGTTGCCATCTTTGTCTGAATTAATTGCAAGAATTCATTACAGGTGCTTTATAAAAGAAAGGGAGCTTAAATCAATGTCCAATACATTGAATATATCCTCCGAATCTGAAGAATTATCCAGATCTGCACCGGTTGTGAAGAATTCCAGCCGAATAAAGAGGAAAAGAATTGTTCAAACAAAGATTGCTCTAGCCATGGCAAAGCGGGATGAACGAGAAAGCTCAGCGAATCATGCATTACTTCCAGATTTGCTGACATCGAGACACAAATCCAGGCCCGCATCCAGATCTAGATTTAGATCCAGATCTCATAATTGCAAAAGCTTCCGAAAAATTCATCCTCTTATTTCGATGCAACCATGTAGAAGTCAAGCGTGGAAAATTTCTTCCAGATCTTGTGCATGTGCTCCCAATCTTCCAAATAAGCCTTCATTGAATTTGCATTCACCCGGAGTTTTTCATTTTTAATTGCTCATAGTGATTAAAAATAAAATGATTAATTAACGGCAAACATCAGACCGATGCATGTACGAGAAGAACTGCAAAAGCTTCAAGGATAAGAGGGAAGACAAGGCAAAGGCAACACCCGTAAGCAAATTTCCGATCCAAATTGCTTCCGCTCCAACTCGCTTCTGTGATCCAAATTTGTTTCCGCATCCATCTTGCCTGATCCAAATGCCTCCCGTGTCCAAAGATGGTGAGAATCAAGGGCAAAAGAATCAATCAGATGCATTATGCAAATATGAAAAAGGACAAGACTGCAGCTTTCCTCTTTCTTCTTCTTTCTTTATTTCCTCCGACAAAGTAATTGAGCGATCAATTAAATTATAAAACTTAAGTGATTGGTTTAAAAGCCATTACTCAAGAAGTCAACTACTGAGATAGGTGGCGTACGTGCAAAATAGAAGGTTCTATTTTCAACCAGCAATCATGATGTCATGCAAAAAGAGGAATTCCAGGAGGGAGATTGTCAGCTTGTTTCATTTCCCACTTCCACATGTGTCACTCAACTAAAAGCTTCCGACTTGTAATCGCTCCTCTACATTCTATAAGTAGAGGAAAAACCTTCGGGTTAAATGATCGAAATTTGTAAGCAAAGATTCTCGTGTTCCCGACTTTGTGCCGAAACCCTCGAGAGCCACTAAGCAAAGGAATATACAGGAGCAGATTTCCTGAGAATTTTGTGTCACGGTGTATTTTGTTTCTAGCTTTCTATCTTAGATCTTTGAATAAACTATGTTATTTTAAATCTAGATCTAGAGCTTCCTTTGCTTATAATTCTATGTTGATATCTATTGGTTTCTTCTATGTGCATGCAATCAACTCTGTTATCTATTGATTGGGATGCACATCTTCCCCATTTCTTCCGTGTTTATATAATTCCCTTCTTCTATAAATATTTCCTTTCTTAAACTGCTGCTTACTTGTTGCAGAACTGTACAGCTATGGTTCATGAGCTGAATAGTTAAAGTAAAACCCCATATAGATACTAGCATATTTTATCAACAAATCGACACAATGAGCCTCACCGGTAAATGAGGGAGATTTATTCATGATCGCCTAGGTTTTCAGCAATGCAGAAAATCTAGCCAACATGGGAGAGAAAGCTCATCATTGGAGCTGTATGTAAGAATGCAAGAGTCAAGAATGAATCTGCCCCAGAGCACTCCAGATTTGAGCATACTACCACATAGCGCAAGACAAAGATCTTCTGAAAAGACAGTCCATTCACATAGTGGGGCGCTGCATTTGAAGATGATAAATTACAAAGTTCCATCATGCCTTTATGTTTGGGTGGATAGAGCATAAGAGCAGTCATTGATAACAGCCAGGGACAGCAACCAACTATCGACATCAAAGCTAACTCATCCGACTATATCAAGGGTAAGCGTCTAGCTCCAATAGATTTACTGGATCCAAGATAGATGAAGTTTACTAACCATTCAGATTGCACGAGATGAGGGACAACAGAGCAATTGTGTTAGATACCTAAAACATAAATAAGTAAAGGATGTGATCAATGGCTTCAAACTTCAACTCTACAGAACTCGAGAAAGGGCACATAAAAAGAAGCCTAACTGCAGTCCATTTCAAAATCTCTTCATTTTGAGATAAGACAGTCAAAGAGACCAAAAAATATCACCCCATAAAACAATCAAAAGGCCGATATGATTAGTATCTAAATAAGATACATAATCAAACAAGAGCCTCAGATTGCTAGAAATAGACCCTAAAATCTTAAAATTAGACATGCTGAGAGGCAACTGTCTAAAAGTAGAAAGTTGAGACAGTATTACATAGGACGTCTTGCTAATTGACCCAACCTCAAAATTGGGAGCTAATCAAGTTTTATATGCAAATTAGTATTGATAAGTTAAAAAACGTTTTAAATTTGAGAAACAACTACCTTAAACAAGCGGAAACCCTATTCCCTACACAAGTAAAAAGCATTTACAAAGACAAAAGATGGAGAAAAGCTCACCAAAGTAAGAGGAATTCTCGACAATCAAAAAGTAATGAAGGTTTGATTGAAAATAAAGGGATTCGGGGTTTTTAAGAGAAGAGCAGCATGGAGAGTAAAAGAATGAGGGATCCATCAACAAGATTCATCTTTTGTCTTGGCCCACAACCTTTTTGATACAAGAGAAACCACCATTGAAGGAAAAAGCAGCCTATGGGAAAGAGATCAAGCTTATCTACCTCAAGAATCAATCTGTGTATAGATGTCCATCTATGCAAATCTCCCCCTGTACCATTCGCTTAGCTTTGAAATTCAATACGCCCTGAAGGCGATAATCCACCAATTTGTGGACACTTGTTCGACAAGAAGGCATTGTTCATCTAGGTAAAGTTTTGCTAGGGATCCCCATCTGTCTGAGTACTGCACTTCATTGAGACACCTTTGTTCATACCCATATGACCATTTTTATGGGCAAATTCAAGCTCAAGAAGTAGAAAGGATATTGTTAGTCTATTTATGATCACATGTGTGTCCTTGAACCCTAACAATACACATATACATGCTTAACATAGATAATATAAAGAATGGAATTCAAAGGAATGATACAGTTCCATCGTTGTGGATGTGACTCCATTACAAACTATGATTTACAATACAAGGCAAACCTACTTTTATAACCAATACAAGGTATACTCAAATGGTTGTAACAATTGACGATTAGAGTTTGCGTAGACTATTTTCATGAATATTAACATGACTGCTTATTAATATACATCTATAAGTGCATTGAATACCCATTTTCTTCCTACAACTACTCTCAAGAAGTACAAAGGCATTGTCATTGCAACACAATTCCACTAAGTAATCAAATGAATTGTGATAAATTACTCGCGAACAAAAGGATGCAAGAAGCCCAATGTTGGTAAGCCAATAACAAAGAAAGACTCTTCCTACGATGTAACTGTATTTGCCTAGGGGGTCATTGATGAAGCATTAGTGATCTAATCACAATACCACTCTTCTTTCAGATCAACTGGTGGAACTTTGGGTTCATCACTTGATAAGAACAGTCAATTTCACAAGGATATGTTTTCTGAAGATGTTCAAACTTCAAACACTATGAATGAACACATGGAAATCAGTCTTTGAGGTGTAAGCCAAGGAAAGGAAAGGAAAGGTCCTTTTAAATTCTACAAGGAAAGCTGCCCCAAGCAACTTTGCTTAGACTTTAGGGTAGCTTTTGCAGCATATGAGACCACCCTATGCACCTGATTATGCTTTAGACTATGAAGCGTACATACAACAACCCACTGTCTATTAGAATATAAGGCTTACAATTTAGCAATAAGTCAATATTAGTTAAGTATTAACTAATAAACAGTTGTAACCACTTCAACCATTTTGTAACCATCTCTCACATAATAAAATGACAGACACAATGAATAAAGTGTGCATTCCGGTTTCTCATCCCTTCTTTGTACACATTTCCTAGCATTGGTAAGAGAGCCCCTTCAAGTTCCAATCACAAGTTTCAGGTTTGTATATGCCGGTATTGAGTGTTGTGTATGAGGGCATGAGAGGATAAATTCATGAAGGTGGTCTTGAGTGCATGGAAAGTGGTCGTGAGGGCTGGAAAGACTCAGAAACGAGGTCACAAAAGCCAGCAAACTGTAATGCCACACTGCTCGTAAATAACACATTGTTGTCATAGATCCTGCCTACAAACTAGGGCACGCAAACCCAGTCATGAGGATGAATACACTCCATTTCCAACTAATATTTCATTACAAAGATACAGTCGAAAATTTCAGAGGACAGTTTCAGTGCAAATTCCGATTCAGGAGCTTCAAAGGGCACAAAAACACAAATCGCGATTCAGGAGTTTCGTAGGGTACTGATTCAAGAGCAAAAAGATTCACGTTTTTGGTATTTTTGTCACAATCGCTTGGGCACATAATAATTTCAGGTACATCAACGGAACGGAAGTATCATTGTTGCTTTGATTTGCTAGTCGAGGAATATATTTCACTACTACATTTATGTCCATGGTGTTGCAGTTGAAGGTTTTTTTGTTACAAATTTTGCAAGAGTATTTTTGATTAAATAAAGTTTTTTTAAAGAATGGAAATTCCAGTGGAGAAATATTTTGGCTTCAACTTTCACACTTGGAAAGTTAAAATACAAATGCAATTAATGAATAAAAATCTGTGGGCAACATTTAGTGGGAAGAGCAATCACCTACAGATGCAACTAAATTACTAGATTGGCAGAGAAAAGATGATAAAGCCAAAGCCATTATTGGTCTTGCTCTCTCCAACTCTGAGTTACATCATGTAGACCTAGAAAAATTGTCCAAGGAAATTTAGGAAACTCTAAATAAATTGTTTGGAGCAAAAGTTGTCAATGTAAAAATTTTGCTAAAACTTCAACTTTTTAGATTCAAGATGGCTGACGGAGTCACTATGTCCAGCCACATAAGCAATCTAAGATCTCTCCTTAGACAATTAGCAAAAGTTAATGCCATGGTAGATGATGAGGATGCCAAAGCCATTTTGTTAAACAATCTGCCTTCTAAATTCAGCAATGTCATTTTTACTCTTAGTCAATTGCCTTCTCAAAGTCTAGAAGATATGATTTCAGCTCTCTTAGCTGAAGAAAAGAGAACAATTGCAGGAGATACAGAAGATGATCCTCAACCTGAGATGGTGTTATACTCGAGAAATAATCATAGAAGATCAAATAAATACAGAGGAATGTTACTATTGCTTGCAAAAGATGGTCATCTAACAATATTCAAAAGGGATCAATTGGGGATTGACATCCCAACACCCTTGCCCTTCAATTGGAAGGCATCATGGGCAATTATCTCCAAGGAGGCAAAAGACCCTAGGACTTCTATGTATAAGGAGGTTGCAAAAGGTTTATCATCAACCATATTGTGATGGGTGAAGCCAAAGCATGATAAGTTGACATTCAAGTATCAAAAAAAAGGTCGCAATTTTGGTGAGGAAGAGGAGGTTGTGAGCACCTACAATTCACAAGAAGAGGATGAGTGGATGTATGAGAAGCAGTCTGAAGACAAAGAACGTGTCATTGATACATCTGATGACCATGACAAGGATGGAGGGTGTTGGTAAGGGGGCGAGAACTAGGAGATGTGGATCACTAGGAAGCCAAGGAAGTGTGTAGACATGAAGTACTCCACTAGTGGAGTTATTTGCAATCTCTTTAGAGGAGTCCATATTTATAAAATTCCCCACATTAAGAGCATTTTCTCGTAATCCACGGTTGCTTCCAAATGCATGCTATTATTTCCAGCTTGTTTTTTTCTACAAGAGGCTTTTCCAGATTTATGCAATTTTTGCATTATTGATGATGTTTCTATCCATTCTGAGGTCAAATGGACGCAATTTCTACTAGGTTGTCTCCAATTGCCCTTAGAAAGGTGAAAGTCTGAGATTTTATTGCTGAAGCATAATTTAATTTTTTTCACGTAGATTGCAAATTCCAAGATATGTTAACTTTATAGCTATCCTTTTCCTTGTGATCTATGACAGAAATGAGAGAACTAGTCCTTAACTATGGAAATGTAAAAATCCACATCATTCATTGGCAATTTGAATGCATTTGCAGGTATACTCGACCTGAAAACAAATAAATTCAAACAAGCCAGTGGCCTTTTGTATTCCACATAAGACACATGAGGGGCATCATAAAAGAAATACTAACATACATTTAGTTTTACAGACATTCTCATTATAAAAGCATATAAATTTGAACACGGATACTTTTACCTGCCCCACATAAGGCGCTTAGCACCAAAGGTAGTGACTAGATCCGACAAAAGACTTGATGTGTCATCATAGGGATAAAGCTTCCTTGACACGCGGAAGGAGGCACTCAATTTTACATAAACCTGCAGTTTACAATGCCATACATTTATCATTAGCTCTCATTATGTCATTGGTAACGATAGCTAAGCTTGAAGAAAAAGGGGAAGTTATAAATTTATCATTAGCTCTCATTATGTCATCAGTAACCATAGCTAAGCCTAAAGAAAATGGGGGAAATACTTTAGAGCCTCTAAACTTCACATCTTTATCAACAATCACAAATATAGAATGCAAAAGAAATAACTTCCCAGTCAAAATATGTAAGATCAAATAAAGCACTGAGATCAACATCAAAAGACCTCTGGATGGTATACAAGGTTGGACCACCTTAAAGCAACAAATTACTATTTCTCAAGGTGATTTGTAAGACAACTTTTGATCCATTGTACATGCACCTTTGCTTGCTATCAACATATTAGCACCAAAATTGAACATACAGAAATTGCATACACAATAACTTGGGAGGTCCATTTTAATAATAATATATTTAAAATTCCAATTAGTTGTCTCTTAGGCAAATTCCTTTTTCAAGGCTAGCAATTTCAGGTGACATATGATGCTCTCACCCATATAAAGGATTTCACGGCCTTTCAGGACGTCCTTTATGCAACAGCAGTTCAGATGATGAGGATCATCTGTTTGTGCATTGTAAGATGGCAGAGGAGATTTTGGAAAGATTCTTTGATAAAAAGGAAGAGGGATGAGCTGGCGCAGAATCAGTGAGGAAGTGGATTTTGAAGGCCATCGTAATGATAAGTCCAGCCATTACGATTTGGAATAAGGGAAATCAAGTGTGGTAAATATGGGGGAAGATAGAGGCTTCAATGTCAAAAGTGGTCTCTACTTGGAATCCCAAATGGGCCAAATCAGATGAGGCATCTGGAGATGATGAGGAAATTCTAACAAGATGGAAGCTGATTAAGACACTAATATGGAAGCTGAGTCGGTTGGCCCATTTCCCACTCAAATACATCCATCCTACCTGCTTGCACAAACATGAGTATCGTTTGTATTATTTGAGTTGGTGTGTGTGTTTTTCTTGAAAAGCAATCTAAATTTTGTAGGTTGAAAGCTCCAAATAATAATCCATACAAGAATAATCCGTGATTAATAGGCAAGATGGTGGGATTGTTGACGAGCTTAAAATATTGCCATAGCATGGATAATTTTCGTATAGCAACTTTGCTATTACAAATTTATATGACAACTTTAACTATAAACTCTTATGTTAGTTTAGGCGCTCACCAATTGTATGTGGCTGAAGGGGCATTTAAGCACAATGTAGAATACTTTTCTAAGATGGTCCCCATGCTTTGATGTAAATGGTAGTGAAACAAACACTTATATTTTATGTTTGTATGTAATGATACGAAAAATGAATTTGTTATATATTAAAAGTTATAGGCTGAAAAGTCTCCTTCCTTTTCTATGCAAAATGAACAATTTTTTCAATCAAACTATGTCAGAAGACTCCTCCAATCTTCAAGAGATTAAACCCTATTCTAAGGATGCTCTCTCTAGTTCTTCACTTCGCTCTTGTCAGGTTATGTGCATTTATTGAGAATGGATCTTCTTTTCCATTTTTGTTTCATTCATGGTGATGCATTTAATAATAAACTGTGTAATGATTATATAATCTTTGTACGATCAATTATTGTAACCATGATGGAACTAAAAAAGTTTTGTACATTTGTTTCTCACCAAAAATGCAACAATGTGGAGTGTGCTGTAATCTGTAGATGTTAAATGATCCCTAAATCCACATCAAAGCCACAATCACATAAATCCCGCACTTCCTTGTAACAAAGATACAAGAATTGAAGCTTAACAATGTAGAAGTAATAAAGCGTATCCAAGCATCCGGAGCCAATCTATGATATGATAAATTTCAATGTCTATTGAGCAATTAAGTTAATTGGCCTTAGCTTAGTGAAAGCCATTGCAACATAATTATGAGACATTTGTATATGCATTTTAGATAATCATAAAGAAATAAACTGTAACGAATTCCATAACATAAACCAACAAATACACTAAATCCAGTTGTAATGGGTTTGATCTTATAAGTTTTTCTTATAATTTCATCTCTATTGTTTCTCAATATTAAAACAGTTTATCATCATAAAATTATTAAAATATAGTCACTAGGAGAGCCAAAGGTTTCATGTGAATACACTACTGGACATCAAATTTTTACCTCAAACGAATGTGTGGTTCATTTTAAATGCAATATTAGTCAGAGCACAGGATCAGGTACTATGCAAGGTTTTCACTTTCCCGGGCTTTTGCGCAACCCATGCATCTTTCCCTTCATCGTGAAGTTCCTTTACACTTTGTGCACTCCTTTGTGCACCTTCCCTTTTTGCACATCTTTCCATTCTCTGTGCATGCCTCTTTGCGCAAACCCTTTTGATGCGGCTATTATTTGCACAGTTTGTACAGTCCTTTGTTGATCCCTCACTCCTAATGGGGCAGAGCCCCAATATAAAAGGTCACACGTGGAAGCTCAGCCATTTGAACTTACATAGCAGTTCTCTAGCCTCCATGGATTTATATTATTATGTAAACATATATGCATGATCAGATAGCTTCAAATAGCGGAAGATAAACAGTCATACATGTCCCTCAAGAGTAAGCCATGTATAGAATGCACATATTAATAAAAAATACCAAATCAGTTTTTTTTATTTTCTATTTTGAATTTTCTTCCATATAGCTTCCATCATTCATTGATAAACTTGAATTGTTCAAAATGCAAAATAAATAGAAGCTATATAATAAAAACAGAGGCAAATCTCACTTGAGGAAATTTGGACAACCCCAACAGTCTACTCCATGCCTCATCTTCTAATGTATTCCTGCCAAGATAAAAGAAGTCAGGAAGAAGACCAAAAAAATTCAAAAATGAAATGGACGTAGCTAGTATAGAATTAACTGACTTACATTGGTGGTTTGCAAAACCCAAAATGATCAATGATAACAGTTGTTGAAGGAAATTGTGTACATAACTCTTCTATTTCTGAAATATGTAGCAAAAGACCCTACAATTTAATGGACCATGTGATAAGTTCCATTTTCATTAATATAGAATACTTGAAAATGAAATGCTTGGCTATGAGATGCGACCAACAGTACATTGTATCAAAGACATTTGGCAAAACAAATAATCAAGCAAAACCCATTGACCCGAACAACTTACAAACAAGCATAAAACAAAACTATGTGCCGAACAAAGGAGTCCAAGTGAAAATATAGATTATGTTCATAACAAACACCAGTAGTTGAATAGAAAACCACTAGATACACCCAAAAAAGTTTAACTTATAAATATTGTCAAATGGCAGGTCCAAGACCTACACCAATAATTTAACCAATTGAATTTCTCAATTAGGCACCTGACTAGGGCCACAAACCATCAAGGAGATTGTCTTGTGAACAAGGGAAATTCCCTGAGCATTAAACACGAAAGCTACTTATAGATGGCACCTTAAGGAACTCATAATATCTATTCCGTAACTTAAGTTACAGTCTATTTTTCAAGTATCATTTTCTAATGCATAACATCTATTAAGATAGAAAATTATTTCATATTATATTTTACTAACATTTTGTTTGTCATTATAATTTTGTTTGTTTGTTTTCCTTTGAATAATTACTCACTAAAGTCACTGAGAATATTACCAAGGAACTACTAAATGGATCTAGACAAGTGATTGTGCTAGCATATATTTCCACAAACAAGATCAACTAGACAATCATTCCACCATCATATGCAATATTCACACATCAAGAGGGTACTTATCATCAATAAACTAAGTACATGGAAGACTCAAAACGACAGCAAGTTATAATAGCTAATCAAGAGTGCTAAAAGGAAACTCCAACAGCTATATATAATATCTAAAACTAAAAGCAATAGAACCAAATAAAGGGTAGACACAAACAGGTAAACCCAAGGAAAGTCAGAAAATACAAAATCCATGGAATACAATTATACAAATCATTGCTGTCAAAGGAAGGCTCCTTGTCAAAAGACAAGAAATGCAATTACAGGAAGACCTATTCACGTTTACACCAATGGATTAGAAAATTCTAGCTCAACACAACAAAAATAGGACAAAGTGCATATCATGTCAACATTGCCTACAAAAAGGTAGGTACTTTTACAAACACAAGATTACCTTTTCTTAGTACTTTTGAGTCACGGTAAGAAACTGCCATAGCTCAACACTACTAAATTAGGATAAAGTGTATGTCATGTCAACATTGCCAGGTGCTTTTATAGAAAAACTATCTTTTACTTGAACTTTTGAGGCACAGTAAGAAGCTTCCATATCAAGTTCCAGAATGAGTATGTACACCACTTCCCAATCACAGCTCCTTTTGCTCATTGTGGTCCTACAACATATATTTGTTTAATCTATGCATTAATTTTGTATTTACTAGCAATTGCACCAGAAGGGTGCAATGGATACACCAATATGCGGAGCATGGGAATGAATGGAGGCAAGTGTAGATGCATTACATTTAATGTCGTTCTAGCAGAAGAGTATGCAATACATAAACAAGAGGAAAACTTCAATTCTAAAACACCATTAAATATAATGAAAAGATTAATTGTAACTGTAACTAATATAAAAAGCAATGATTTTTTTAACACTAAAAACCAACAGCCCAAATAACCATAAACAAGACAAAATCCACACAAATACACACTAGCATACCTATATTAGATAAATATTAAATATATGTAAAAGATGCCGAGAGTTATCAAAGGTAAATAAATATAATCCAAATGTAAGAAACCAAAGGTAAATAAATACCTTAAATTATAATAATGGACAAGGAATTATTTATATACACATAAATCAAGATTCAAAACAAATTCACCCATATGTATTTTATTGGAAAACCTAAAATAGTAAATTTAATGTATTCAAGTGCAGCAAGAAAGAAGGTCCCTATTTAAATGCCATGGTTAAATTAAATTTATTATTTACACAAACCTTGAAATAACAAAACTTATGTAATTATTTAATTAAAAGTGCAGCCATGAAAATAATTTGGGCTTAAAAAGTGCAGCAAGGAAAATAATGTGGGCCCTAGTTTTTCTTTTGCGGGCACAACATGAGACTCCTCCACTCCACTCTGTGCTATCATTGTAGGATGCCTCTCGGCATAATAAGTTTGCATAATCTGCGATGAGTGATTCAACCGCAAAAGGCGGGCCTGACAAAGGCACAATATAACGCAATTAATGTACACAAGAGAACAAGCCCTTCATTCCAAATATGCACAAGTTTCCTCAGAGCAATTGAAGGCAGAAGAACTTTAAGGCACTACAAAATAGGCCTTTATATGTTCGCAAATTGTTTCACTTAAATTCAACAATAATATGTGCATGTCTGAAACAGATCTTTAAATAGTGCAACTTTATGTTCACATATTTCTTTGACAAGATCACATGTTTGATGCCTAGTAGCACAAATAAAGTAACAACACAACAAAATGTCAAAAGATAGATACTACAAATTTGGGGCAAACTTGGAACATACAATAACTGTATTACCTCTCTCACATTTGGCGTATCCCAGTGTACCGCAAAACATTTCTATTCTCCACCGCATCATCTAGTTTTAATTCCACACAATTACAAGTTTCCCCAGAACAACTGAAATGCATCATCCAGTTTTATTTTCTCTGTTTATGTTTATTTTAGTGCTGGAATGCAGAAAAAGAAGATAGGCTACATTGATATGTCTGTATATTAGCTTGGTCTCACTTTATGTATGTAATATCATGATTTTGGGGCCTTTTCAAAATAGTGCTTGAATTGTTTGTTCTTGTCTAAGATGGAAAACTTGAAAAGAGAATACTGGAAACACTAAATGGAGATTTTTTTATCAATGACCATAAATATCAAGTTTGACTGATAGGGCCTTGTGGAACTTTCAATGGAAATATTATTTCTGAATTCAGTTAGCTTGTGATACCAAAGAAGCTCATTAGTGTCTCTGAATAAGTTTAATGTTTATACAATACTTTAATTGTAACCTCATATAGACATGTAGCCCTGAAGTGCTCTGCATGGCACACACAAAAGACTCCACCGCCTACGATGAAGATGGTTCTTCAACCACAACGATAGGAACACAACATTGAAATTTGATAGGAGAGTTTGCAATGCAATCGAGTTAATAAACAAGCTATGCTTGTAGGGAAGTTTAACATATATGAAGGCAAATTCAAGATGTATTTTTAGCATCATACGTACTATAATCACCATCTCTGCAATGTCATCAATCACTTCACCAAATTTGAGAACAAATATCAAGTTCACATCCTCAGTACTGTCATAATCAAACATTTCTCGAGATGCCATTGAGAAAGATTGACCATGTCCTTTAGCATTTTGATTCATAAAATCCAACGCAGAGAGGCAGACGGGATTAAATTTGACAGCCATTTAGACGTAATCATGTTTACACCAGTGGATTAGAGGATTCTAGTTCAACACAACAAAAATAGGACAAAGTACATACCATGTCAACATTGCCTACAAAAAGTAGACGCTTTTACAGACACTACATTACCTTTTGTTAGCATTTTTTGTCACGGTAAGAAACTGCCATAGCTCAACACTACTAAATTAGGATAAAGTGCATGTCATGTCAACATTTCCAGATGATTTAATAGAAGTTAAACTATCTTTTGCTAGAAATTTTGAGGCATAGTAAGAAGCTTCCACATCACGTTCCAGAATGATCAATGTTTGGTTTAGTATGTACACTGCTTCCCAATCATAGCTCCTTTTGCCCATTGTGGTCCTACAACATATATTTGTTTAATCTAATGCAAAATTAATTATATTTATTATGAATTCATTCTTTCACCATTAACATCACACACATAATTGGATAGAAGTTAGATAAATTTGCACACACTCCAGTCATCACCCTTCGTCATGGTAACTGTGCCCCTCTAGGTTGGATAACCTAGAATTATACTGAAAATTGTCAGTTCAACAGTTCTTTTTAGTTATTGAAAATATTATTTCCAATCATAAGGGAAAGAGTATACTTTCACGGCGCAAAAACTTCTAACTAGTTAAAGCAAATTATCTCAATGCACTTCTAAAGCCAAAGATAACAAAAACATAGTTGCAACTTGCAACTACTATCAAGCATCCTTAATGCAAGGTGAGCAGATGTACTCATTTTTTTAAAAACATATGGAGACCATAAAATTTTAGAAATATTACCATGCAAGATTTCTCCCATGTTTTATTCATTTCTAACAACCATGCATATGTCAGTCATATGATCTAAGAAGTAAATTTATGCTTAAACAAAAAAATATATCTATTATCTTAACCCAATTGTACAGGCAAATCAGACCACCATTAAATCAAGTACCTTGAAGCACATAAACCCAACAGGAACTCCAAGCTCTCCTGATTTTGCAAACATGGTCTTGCCAACCTTATTGGTCATCTGTTTGAGAAGAGAAGACAATTCCAAATTTTTAGCCTAGAATAAACAATTGACTGAGCTAAAAATGTTCAGAACTCTACATACGCTTTACTAATAAAACCTCTTAAGAACACAAGCGTTCAGAACACATATGAATGTGATTTTCTGTCTTGTGATTATTGACTAATTTCAAGTAAGAGTTCAAAATTCAAATAGGAACCTTTTGAGAATCAGGCCATAGGTATGGATTGAAACGAACAGCTCGATATCCCTCCTAAATAATCAAAGCACACCAATCTTGATGTCACCAGAAGTTTATATTACATATCTTACAAATTCCTACAGAAAAAGAAACTCATTGTGCACATTATTCAAATCTGAAGTTGAAAAAACCCACAATAAAATGATTAAGACTGAAGGTATAAAATTAAATACGCAAACGTAATAAAGTGAAATTCAATACCTTCGTGACAAGGTGTTCTAGTTCACCAATCCCACTTCCATCTTCTGCAGGATTGGCAAGGCAACAGCCAACAAATTTGGTAGGGTATCTTTGTAAAACACTGTAGCATCAAAACATAAAAACATTTATATAACAAGCCTGAATACATGAAGAGACAATGACTTGGGCACATAACCGTGTACACTCTAAACAGTGTGATACGAAAATTACTTAAAACTTTATCATTAGAAAACTAACGTTTAAGGGTAACTAAGTTTTTACAACTGTTCATAAGATCTAGTGAAAGTAATTTCTGTTTTACCTAATGGGATTAAAAAAATACTGAACGTGCATGTGCTATTAGTTACAAAAAGCCTTTGGATTTTGATAGTCCTGCATCACCAGCGGGACGCATGATGTTTATAAGGTTGTCCTTTCTTGTATGGTTTTTGTAGATATAGTGTACTATAGCAGTGTGAGCAGGACTTCAATAAGAAAGATTTATCCAGATTGAATGTAAAGAAAATTCAAAATATTTTTAAACATAGTTACCAATCACCTATTACAAGCTTGCAATTGTCGACATCTACATAGGAGAAATTGTCCTTGGTTACAATCAGAGAGGAAAACAAACATGAATAAGTGGTAGTTAAGAGTCAAACAAAGAATCCTCCAGGAAATAGATTTTTAATAGGAGTAGAACCACATAGGAAATTACATGTTAATTATTTTTTGAATGATTAGAAATACCAGAAACGTACTGCTGAACAACAGATTATGATTGCAATTTGGAATGATTGATTCAAAATTTAGCCTACACCTCATCAATTGTATCTCAAACTAGTGAAAGGCAATCTGTGACAACCAGGTAACCTCTAACAACTTTTAACGACATCATCGAGAACCCTGTCATGACTACAAAACTCACCAATACATCAGATAGCTGTCAATTTGATAGAAAAAATGAGCAACTAAAATCCTTATGAAAACTAGATGGTTATGATACATTATTAAATTTTATATGTTTGAATGGGAGCTATCAACTGATAAAATATGAAATGGCTTAACACGAATTGAAAAAGATTACAGAGGATGGAGGAGCAGAGGAATAATAAGCAAGCAAAGGAGCAGGGGAGTGGGAAGCGTGCAAATGAAAATCGAGATGGTGAAGGCAATAGGGAGTGAAGGATTGGAGAAGCAAGCACAAATCCTTTCAGCAGATATGGAAGGAGGATTGGAATGACGATGCTCTTACTGGTAATGGGCGGAAGGACCAGGGTTCTCGGTTGGTCAAATGCGCAGAGAAGAAACAAGAACTTAATACAAGGTCAGATGATGATGCAGAGTCAGAAGGCACGTAGTGGCACAGGTGTGTCAATGGATATAGGAGAAATCAGGGTTAAAATTGCGAGGAGACATGGAATATTAGATTCCTAGACAAGAAGCTGGATGTGAATAATGCTAATCTTGGGGAAAAAGCACGAATTTTATGGTTGATTTTTGTAGTAACGATTTTTACAAATTTTATCCTCCACGAATTCAAATGTGGCAACTTAGACTAAGATAGTAGCTTCAAAACTCCGTAAAGTATTTTGATGGAGAAACTATGAGAAATTATTATTTAAAAGGAATCAGGATGAGGAAAAGAAAAGATTGAATTCAGAACCCCAGTACATAAGGTAGTAGATTCCGCACCACATTTGGATGACTTACCTAATGAAATAGCAAATGAGCATATCCTGGCTTTAATTGAAGAAGCAGCAAGGATGTGGTTTGAGGAAGCTGCGAAAACATATCTAGGCCTGGGTCACCCCCTTAGCTCCTATCTAAAGACAAGAAGGGGGAATGAGGAAGATAAAGAAAATTTAATGCCTGGATAAATAAAACTAATTGCTTTTACAAACATTAAGTATTTCCTCTATAGTATTCGTAAGAGAATCCCACCACAAGATGTACTTGTCGATATCTACATAAGGAGCTCCAATCTGTAATCTTCGTAATCATCTTGATGATGGACCACAAAGTGTTGTCCGAACAACTGATTCTATTCTCTTTTCTAAGCAATTTTTCCCAAAGTTTGTTTATCAAACAGTATGGATTATATAAGCTTGGAACCTCTAACTCAAATCGTATTCAGAATTAAGACATGCCTATACAAGTCAGCATCGACTACCTTTACTTAAACTCATTAAATGGCCCATTCAGCAATTTCCCATTATCTGCCTCAACTTGGAGGACAGAAAAGGGAACTTGGGAGGCAGACCATATACCTGACATCAGGAAGGACCAGTTCATGGTCCAAGGCACTTATGATCCGTTTGACCCATCATTGGCTCAAATCTGCTACATTGACCAGTTTGACAATTGTGATTTGCTGCATTGGCTAGTTTGACTTCTGTGCTTTGATATGTTGACCTATTTGGCTATTTCCCTTGCTACATCGGTCAAATATCTCTACTGTTGACTGGTCAATTTTGCTGTTTGACCAAGAAAACTGAGAATACATTGACTATTTTGATCATTTTGACTCAGGTACTAGTTAAATTATTGATCAATTATGAATGTTGTACTCTACTGATTATGAAAAGTCGAATTTTGTCATAAATGAATTTCTTGCCATAAATGTTGTACATTGAATTCTAAGGTCTAGGCATCCAAGTGAGGTTACACGTGTCCCTCATGACTGATGATTTAGAGGGTTCAGTCGAGGTTATTCAAGTTCCCACTGACTGATTGTGGGGTTTATTTGAGATTTTCTCATGTCCACAATGGTTGATTGCAGGTTCAGTTGAGATTACTCATGTCCCGATTCACAGATTGTGGGGTTCAGTTGAGGTTTTTCATGTCCCAAGCAGTTGATTATGAGGTTCGATTGAGGTTATTAGTATCCCCAATAAATGATTGTGGGCTTCAATTAAGGTTTCTCATGTCCCCATTGATTGATTGTGGGCTTCAGTTGAGGTTGCTCATGTCCCCAATGATAGATGGTGAGGTTCATTGGAGGTTACGATGCATGATTGCATTGTTCAATTAAGGTTGGCTGTTTACCCAGTGATAACTAAGCTCAATTAATGTAAACGGCCTATCGAGTACATTAAAAATTATAATTAATTGAATTGAGATTAAGTCATTTGTACTTGTGATGTTTGCACTAGATGAACAGGACAAAGTCAATTGTCCTAGATTAGCAATGACTCGTGACAATGAAAGTCAAGGGATTCTCGTCTAAGAAATTGGTCGGGTGGTCTTTGATGCAGAAGCATCTGAGTTCATTTGTAATCTTGCATCACCCAAAAACATTGTAGTTTTGGTTGCACAAGTATGTTTGTCTATTCTGTGCAAGTGTTTTCGTACAAGAGTCTTGTTTGTATGCTTGAACAAGTCTTGCTCCACAAGTGTGTTTTTAATGTGTTCATTGCCACTTGCATGTGCACTATGGCAGTAATAATCTATGTTGTGTTTTGTGCATAGTTTCTATTGCACAAGGGTAGTTGTAGTGTTCCATGTTATTAGTTGATACATGCAAGTATTTTCAAACAAGTTAGTCAAAGTGGTTGCAGCATTTCCAAAAGACTTCATCAAGGATCACGGTATTTTCTAGAGATCAAAACTGCTTTCTGCAACTCACAAGGAGCTTCCAATTGATAGCACAAGGTTTTATCACTTGGCATAGAGGAAGGTGGCTTCAGTATAGTACATGGCAAAGTCACATGTTTGTGTGAAGTAATGCATCAAGTTTTTCTAGGGGCCCACATTAACAACATATGGTTTATTCTATGACGTGCTTCTACCCTTGAAATTTCAATCATGCGAGCTATATTGAGATAGTGTACAAGGATTAAGTGAAGCATTTCAGAGCACAATCTTCTATGACATTGTTGTATGAGCTAACATGGATTTTACCTAATCCAATTGTTGCAACCATTGAGCCGATTCAATTTGTATCGAGTTGTATTCGGGCCCTAGTTTGCATAGAGAACTGGGATGAACAGTAGTGTCTTGTGGTCACTTGTAGATTGGAGGAAATATTGTAAGTAGGTGGGTCTTACATTATTTAATCATACCACCAGTCTTGTATGAGGGATGACTCCCACACAATAGATAATATAGTCTCGACTAGTTAGTTTGGAGTGTTTTATTATGTAGTGCTATACTTGCAAAAATTGTGAGTTAGCAATCATAGCTCTTAGGATCTGGAGTTTGTCAACCATCTCACTTGTGAGATAGTTGCATATTTTTGCCATGTATTGTTTTCTATGGTTGAATAAAGATAGCTGAGTTTAGAGTTCTATATCTTGTGTCTGGTGTTTGTTTATCGTGCATTTTATGCATAGTAATCTGCCGAGTATTTTGAGGGTTATGTGGTCTAAGGCGTAACTGGGAACCCTAACCTCAACTGATTTGTTTGGTATTAAAGTGAAGGTTCTATCTTTGCAAAGTTAACATCAACTGAGTATCTCTCAGTACACATTTGGCATCAAGGTTGGTATCATTTGGTATTGTTGTTTTTCACGTTTGCAAGTGTGGGTGAAAACTGATCAAAGACATCTTCAACGCAAGTTGGAGAAAGTGTAGGAGATCACAGTCAGTTGATAATTGAAGACATCTTCCGGGAAATGAGTTGGCTAGAAGGTGTAAACAAAATCGGCACAAAGGAACTCTTTTCTGAAGAGATAGGAAACATAGGAGATAACAATGCGAGGGTACCACAAGGCAGAGATAATCATGGAAGAGCACCCAGACTTGCAGATCTGACAGGGTTGATAAGAAACATGCAATCTCGTTTGGAAGTTGTGGAAACAACACAACGTCAAGGTGTTGTTGTTGTAGACGATGCAAGTGATGTCAATGTTGCAAAAGAAACACCAGAAATTGAAGAAGAATCTAAGGTTGAAGAACATGAAGACAGATTTCTGAAGGTTGTCGCAAGAATGACAAGTAAACCAAAGTTGGATATTCTTGGTTATTCTGGCAGATTGAATCTTGAATAGCTTACTCACTGGATCATTGAGCTTGAAAAGTGTTTTGAGTATGAAGACTTGGAAGATCCAAGGCAAGTCAAATTTGTCAAAGCAAAATTGATAGACCACACATGTCTATGGTGGGAACATGTAAAAGCTGAAAGATTGCACAAAAGCAAAGATAAAACTAAAACTTGAAATTGATTTGTGGCACAGTTGAGAGCAAAGTTCATTCCACAAGACTATCATATGAATCTATTTAAGAAATGACAAAATTTGTGACATAAAGATATGAGTTAAGTGATTACACAGAGTTTTACAAGCTGACTATTAGAGTTGGACATATTGAAGATGACGCTGAAAAGATTTCTCTTTATATGAATGGATTGCACATGACAATTCAAGATGAATTTGGGATGATTAGAATACACTTTGTTGAGGAAGCCTATCAGTGTGTGCTAAAGATAGAGGAGAATTTGCACGCAAGAAGCAAGGCACGACACAAGGAAGGGCAAGTTCATGTGAAATCAAGAAAAGGTAGCTGCAGAGGAACGTCTGCGTAGCAAGGAGAGTCAAGCACGTCACAATGCGATGATGGTGCACAAAGAGGCCGAGGAAACTCTAGAGGTAGAGGATCTTATGGTCGAGCATGTGAACATGGATTCACTAGTACATGTTTCAAATGTATGGGACAAAGTGTTTAAGCATCCTCGTTGTCACATGAAGAAACATGCAAAAACATTGCTCGAATTTTTCAAAAAATGGTTCCATTAGGTGCATTGAGTCCCCTTGATGGTTTTTCATGTTTATGACTTAGTCAATTTCTAAGTTTTGGGGTCCTTTATCGGCTTTATTTCCTCTCGGAGGAACAACTGAAACAGTTCCACATGTTCCCTTGTTCCCTTCTTAAGCGATGAAGCATCTTTATGTCTTTGAATTAAGTGTTTCGTGCGGTGCTTTTGGTCTCCGTCGGTCATGTCACCTTCCCAAGGAACAAGTTGAATAGTTCCCATGTTCCACTAGTTCCCCAATAGAGTGATCCAAGCAATTGAAATTGGATGAAAAAATTGGCTTTGTCACCTCCATTGAAAACCGAAGGAACATTGTTTTAGTAGTTAGTTCTTCCACTTCCCGACTATGCAATATGCGCGATTTTGAAGGCCCAACACAAAGCGTCGGTCTTATCACCTCCACGGGAACTTTAAGAACTATTCCTAGTTCTTTGGTAGAGGGGCTAAGCTTAACTAAGAACTTTTACGAGCAAAAGTTTTTTTAAAAAGTAGTTTTGTGGGCTATAAAGTTTGGAGACAAGGAGATTGGGGCAGTATAAAAACAAATCCACAAACTATTTCCAAGTCATTTTTGTTATAATTGCCCAACGAATTGTGCTCTTCCCACTATCAAACCCACCTTGCCCCAACCGTCTATTTTCCCTCTAGAATTGTTTTTCACCAGTGGAATTCAAATTCAAACACACCAACAGAACCACCTCTTGAAGAGCTTTACTTCCAAGGTTTTTGCAAGTATTTCCATTGTTGCTTTTACTTTGTTGATCATTCCTCTCCATCGTATTCTCATTTGCTCCTGAATTCCCAATCCACTTCCATTCATGCGCACTCTTTGAATTGGTAAATTTTAGCTGCAAATCATCAACATGAAGTTCCAATATGTTGTGGTTATGAACACTTTTCTTCCCTAGGGACCTACATCCCTGAAATTGGGGATAGTGATGTAAAACACATGGATTTCCCTAAATTCTGGACAAGCATGGAAGAAGGCAAAAGGACTCCATTGGTAGAACGTATCTTGTGTAGTGGCTTAGCTCATGCAGTGGTTTTCCAAACTTAGTTCAATGTGTGAATACAAGATTAGCATGTGCTCAATGTTTTCAATCGATACCAAGGAGTTGAAGGACCCACAAGGCCAAGTAATTGCTCACTAGATGTTGACCATATCAATGTGGCTCTTGTGATCATACCTACGAGTAGATACTAAAGTCATACCTCTAGAAATGGCTCAAAATGAATTTGATCTTACACCTAACAAATATCGAGGCAATGATTGCAAAATCATGGTTGAACAAGAAAAAGAAAGGCCCATTCAAACTTACTAAGAATTTGTATAGGACTAACTTTGTTGAAGAACTTTCGGACATGATATCACTATTGGTACGGGTTATGGGGCTCTTGTCCACCAAGGAATTCCATAATTGGATGTACATTTTTATCAACCTTGTTTGTGAAGGAAAGCAAGCAATGAATTGCGGTGAGATTATCAACGAGAATTTGTCAAGTCAACTCACCAAATCGAGCAACACCAAGTCATTTCACATGACTTCATATCTAATGTACACTATTGTTGTGTATAGAATATGGGTTGGTCTTTCGGACTAGGCCAACACGATTCTTCCAAGCCTATTTATGAGTGCTATACTCAACTTACATATGAGAGTAGAAAAGCCATTTCAAAAGAATGTATGATGCATAGTTCGCATGCTTGTATTCAGCAAATATTCGGTAGACCCAAAAAAATGACTCCGCAAGACTCAAAGAAATATTCGGCAACTTAAAAAATACGCAAATTTCTTTAAAAACCATAACTTTATGCAAAATATAGCTACAAAATGTATCAAATGAGTTTGTAAAACGTTGGGGAAGTGTTTTCAATTAGATTTGATTACAAATACAATACAAAATTGCATCATCGTGCAAATACAACAGCCAGCTAATAAGCGTTATGAATTTATGATGATTTTCATTGAAAATCATCATCACAAGTCGTATATCCATGTAAGTCACAATTTAAAATCATTTACATTTTCCTCTTCCCCATTCTAGAGAAATATTGGGGAGAGCTGCGATTGTGGCTCTACCCTGGTAGTAGATGGCGGTGGCTCCTTTGCTGCATGCTCGACATCGCCACCAAAGATGTCATCCAATCCAATACCTCTTGCTTGTGTTTGCCCCTCTATAACTTCCCTCTCAAAAGCAACAATCTCGTCCTCTGTGAATGTGGAAATTTCCTCTTCTTGCCCAGTCCAATCATTGTATGGATCAATCTCATCCAAATCAATAAGCTCATGCGATGTGGCCTCCACCTTTCTTATGTGAAGCCGAAGATTGTATTGCATAAAAACCAAGCCATTGAGGCGTTCTAAGTCAACTTGTTGTGCTTCTTCGTCTGAATGGCCTCAAGCAAACTTCAGTTGCACTCACATCCAGAAGCGTTGTAAGGTTGAGATAAAATTCCAAGGGCTGGCTTTTGAAGATGTGGGGTATTTCCTCCCAATCCTCCCACCAAGAACCTACAAACAAGATAATCAAAAGTTTATAAGTAATTAATAATTTTAAATTTGTAACTTGTAACATATAAGTAAACATTCTAATTTTTGTTACCTAGTGGTTGGGTGGTTCTCCCTCGATAGCTAACGCCGAAGAAAAGAGCCTCCCCTTAGCATGTTTGTAATTCTGCAACTCTAAAATAATGAGGTCCCTCGCCTCAACCTCTGGTATCATCCTCTCAATGCATGTTGAGAGGCCCTCCATAACCTCCCCGTTAACATTTGTGAAAGCGTTAGAAAAGAAAAACTTGGGATTGAGGTAGTACCCCATTGCATGAATTGGTTGGTGGAATTGATTGTTTCACCTCCAATCAATTAACTCCCAGAAGGGACCAAATCTGGCTATATCCCCTTATAATAGTTTTGGATGGCATTCGCAAATTTCTTCCAAAAAAATCAAAATTCACCAAATTTTTTCCAACACCCAAAAATTTGTTGCCATTCGCGAATTTAATTATGCACACCAAATTGTGATTCCCAAGGCGAACAAACTTTAAAAAATCGTTTAAATTCTTTTGAATTCATAAAAAGTCGTTTAGGGTTCCTCTTCAAAAACTATAAAATAATTGGTCATGACTCATTCTAACACATTTTTCAGTTGAACGTCGGCACTAGAGTAGGAATGACAAAGTGTGTCAGTGTCATTGTGTCGTCAACAAATCGAGCTTCAAGCCACTAGCGTATAGCGGCGACTAAGGTTTGAGCTCCGGGACCAATGTATCAATGACACCAAGCTCCCAAACTTGCCCTTCCCAACGACCGGCGACTCCACGTTTCCACAAGAAATCCCGAAAACGTATGGTTTGACACTCCATAATCCATTTCTAAATTATTTTAAAAATATATAGTTTTGTTTTCTAGGTTAATAAAACATTTAGTTTTAGTTGTTATTGGTCATTTATGATTTAGAGTAAAATGTAAATTAGTAACCTTTTAGGTTAATAATTTACAACTTACTCCAACCCATAAATGATTAGTATTAAAAATAATCATTTACAAATTTAGTTAAGTTTTATTTTTATTTTTTTAGTATATGATAATGAATTAATAATTTATAGGTTAAGAACTTAAACGTAAATGGCTATTTTAAAAAAAACATTTGTAAATTTATAAAACAATTTAGTTTAGTTTTGTTTTATTTTATTTTATTATTATTATTTTTTAATATATGATAGTAAATTCATAATTTATAATATAAATTTATAAATAGAATAAAATTTAGTTTCAACTTTCATATTACATTTTTGTAAATATTTAGTTTTTTTAAATTATTTATAAATTTATAACACGATAGTAAATTAATAATTTATGATCAATATCATTATTTTAAATTTTCACTATATCATTTTAAATTTTAATGTATGATAATAATTTAATTTAGTTTCATTTTTATTATTTTTAAACATATGATAATTTTGAGGAGATCAAAAGATAGGGTCACTTTGAAAAATTAGCAGACATTAAAGACTCTTGGAGGGCAACAGGTTGCACCATCTTGAGTGATGGTTGGTCCGATATGCGCCAAAGCCATTAATCAATGTGTCGGTCTCTTGCCCCAAAGGTGTTGTATTCTTGAAGGTGATTGACACTATAGAACATACAATAACTTCGAGTGTATCTTTAACATTCGGATGAAGTCATTCTCGAAGTTGATGTATAAATTCTGGTCCAAGTAGTTACCTTGATAGTGTTAGTGATTGTGTGGGGGCTAGAAAGTTGGTAGAAGAAAAGTACCCACATATTTATTGGAGCCCTTGTGTTGCGCATTGCATTGATTTACTACTTCATGACTTAGCCAAATTTCCTTAAGTAGATGAGGCAATGCATAGAGAAAGAACAATTGTCAATTTCATAAAAAATCATCGCCTCACATTGAGTATATATAGAAAGTATGCAGCCAAGGAGTTGTTGAAGCCGTGTGACACAAGATTTGCCTCTTTCTATATCACTTTGAAAAGAATTTTTGAGGAGAAAGGATCTCTCTGATTTGTGATTTGTAGCAAAGAGTGGGAAGAATTTGTGCTTGCAAAAGGTTCTAAAGGTAAGCATGTGGAGCAAATCATTCTAAGCTCTACCTTTTGGGAAAATGGTGTAAATGTTCTAAAGTATGTGCACCCATAGTCTATATGCTTTGTATGGTTGGTGTTGGCATCCCTTGAATTAACATGGTTTATGAGGGTATGGACCGTTGTAAAGAAACCACTCAAAACACTTTCAATAATGTGGAAACTAAATAAAATGAAATATGGGATGTTTGTGATGGAAGATGGAGAATGATGCATACCCATTTGCATTCAGCAGCATGTTTTTGGAGCCAACATTGTTTCATATAGAAAGAGAAAGTGATCGTGAAGTAATGAGTGGTGTTTATGCAAAGTGCTTGAAAAGCTAGTTCCCGATAGAGAAATTGTAAAGAAAACAAGAGGGCAACTCGAGCATATAGGTGAGGAGATGGGTTATTTGGAACCCAATCAGCTATAGATGATAGAGAAGGCATGGATGGAGATGGATGGTGACGATTCTATGGAGTAGACACTCCTGAACTACAACATTTTGCAATTTGAGTTTTGACTCAAGGAGTAAGTGCATCGGCGTGTGACAAGAATTGGAGCAACTTTAACCATGTTCACTTAAAGAAAATGAATAGATTGTTGTAAGGAAAGTTGTCAGCAATTTGTGACTCACCATGAGAAAAGTGGCAAAAGATGCATGTGTTTCAAGAAGAAGAAGAAGAAGCTTCAACATTTTCTAGAAGACTCTTCTAATGAAGATGATCCTGATTTTGTCTGTGATGAGCTTGAGGATGACACTAATGATGTTGGTAATGATATTGTTGATGCTAGTGATGATGACATTGAGCCAAGTGCTCTTGATGATCTAGAGCTTTTTGATGTAACAAGTTGATGAGCCTTAGCCCGTAGGAAAATTCAAGAATCTGAACTATCACTTTTCAAAGCATTTTCAATATTGTTGTTCAAAATGTTTTTCAATCAATTTATGACAGCTAGTTGTTGGAAAGCTATTTTGACATGTTTACTTATATGAAATGTGAAACTATAAGTGTATTTCTATTGGCCAAATTTAATCACGAATTTTATCTCTATTTTTAGCAATGAATTTTAAACTCCATGAATTCAAACACAAATTCGAATGTGGTGACTAAAGCCTTATCCATGGCCTCATAAATGTATCCCATCGTGTTTTGCTCTCTACCAACTAAGCACAAAACCATAACCAACTCTGACACCTACACACAAATTAAATTTTGTAGTCACAAACTTACAAAAAAAGAAAAGAACAATACATTTAAAAAATTAAAATAAAGGAATCAACTAGAAATTTAAATTGAAATTTGAAGTTACCTTGATGATCTCTACAACTCTCTTTGCAAAGACATCATCAAAAACATTTTTGTAGTCCTCTCTCCATCAGCTTTCTTTGAATATTGTGAGTCTAGCCATGTTTGACTCACAAACATTTGCTTCAAAGATGACAACAAACTAGAAATGCTTTGCAACATCAAAAATTAGTTCAAGCAAAGCTCGTGACACCGCACACACAAGCTCTTTCCCTTTGGTGTGTTATCTCATCGAGTTGACAACCCAATGGTGATTATATGTACTTGGTTATATTTTTGCATCTTCTATAACTGGTCTCGCCCACTCAATTTTGCCTGTCCTCCAAAAGAAAGTTGAGGCAATGGGCCACACAAGGGTTCTAAAAAAGTGATTGATGTCTCTCCTATAGTAGTCTCCCACCTCCACATATATTGTTGCATTATCACTACCAACTTGCACAACATTTTGGATACCCACCTCTAAGACAACCTCCTCCAACATAAGGCTCAATTTTTTTGCATTTTTACTATGTTAGAGGCATCAATTGACTTCAAAAATACCATCTCACCATTTGAAGCTACTAAAAAATTGATGAGGGCACGGTTCCTTCCATCCTGTCTAAATGGTGCATCCATATTTCGTTATTATTGCTTCTTTTTTTGAGCTTTCAAGATTGACATTGTATTTCAGAACCGCACCTTGAAATAATTTCCCACTCACGTCTTTTGGAAAGGATGTCTTGTACCCTTTTTTACAACTATCAATGTTGTTGCCAAGTACTCCCAATATGAGCTCTTTGCCACATTTAAGGGAAGATTATTATAGTACCAAAAATTCGCACATGCCTTATTTGCTTCCTCATGCGCATCCTTATTCCATTCCGTACCTTGTAGCGAAGGATGCTTGGGTGTGAGGCCTAGCTCTTCAAAATGGATGATGGAAGGGCTTGAGAATGGCAAAAAGCTTTTAGTGCAAGACTATGTGCTTTCCTTTGCTTTCTCAAGGGAATTAGGTGTGGGTATAAAGGTAGAAGGAGGGCTCCTTATATAGCCCAATGGATAAAGGAAACACTTCATCCCTTTGTATGTGAAAAAAGGCAAAACATGATTAAGAATGGATAAGGTTGCTTTATTAAAGGTAACCTTACTTTAGAGGGGTTTAATTTATGCTTAGCAAGTCATGGGAGTTGGGGGATGTCTTAATTAATCAAGGGTGATTAACTAATAGGTAGATGTAAGCTTATAGAAGCCAATTAGACGAATATTAGTACGATTTAGGCTATTAGGAGGGGATTAAACCAATTAAATATTGATTTACTAGTTAAATGAAGTGGAAAGCTAATTAATTAATAATAATTAATTAGTCTAGATAGATGGGGTAAATAATTAACGGAAGGTCGTTAATTAGGTTGTTAGCTGGATAGCAACTTAATCAATTAGCGTATTGTAATTAATTAACGACAACAAAAGGGAATATGAGCGTTTTTGACGATATGTCGCCGATTTGCGAAAGGGGATAATTAGCGCAATTTAAGTATTTAAATTGCTTGGGCGTAATTATGGGTGTCTACAAGTTGTTATAGTTGCTTGCACCCTTGCCCTCTCTAGTTTCTTCTTCTCTAGCTCTGTCAACTCTGCCTTCATCTCTCGTTTCGTCTTTTCTATAACATTGAGACATACCACAACGTCGCAACAAACAATACATGCAAGATGATACTTTAGGTGATTGATGCCTCTAGAAAATGTTTTCCCATAGAAATTGCAAACTACAGTCCCTGAACCGCTCCACGTACAACATACTTCCAAACAATGGTACGAGCATTAGCGGGAATGGTTCCTGCTAATGGTTCCCGACCACGATGTCGAACTCCGATCATCGACCCAAATGCCATTTTATGCTAAGTTCTCATTCACAATGCATGTTTAAAAAAATTTAAAAAATCATAAATTTAATTAAAAACAACATTATAAAACCATTTAAAAATAAAAAATTGGCATTATAACCCTATGTAACCGTAATTGCAAATTTGTAATTGTAAATCCTACAAACAAGAATAAATTCCCAAAAAAATTTTAAAATAGCATTTAAAACAATACATTCCAGCAATTTTGTTCATTAATGATGATAAACAAGCATAAATAACAATTAAAATCATTTGGAATTGAATGGAATGCATTCAAACTTGCAAATCATATTTGGATACAATATATAAATAATATAGAAAAAATTTACATTCTTGAAAAGAAGGGGGAAAAAGGAACTTACCTCCAAATGAAATTCTTCAAATTTGCTCTTCAAATTCGCTATAAAATCTCTTCAACTCATGCAAAGGATGCTCAATAATTGTGTGATTACAAGTGGGGTGAAGTATTTATGAGACAAAAAGCAGCATTTTTCAATGTAAAATTCGTGTTTTACCAATTTTCCACATCCCTACCACAAATGGTGAGTTTTGGGGCTAAACTCACAGAATATTGGCGAATATTCAGCACTTGATTTAGGGTTTATTTGTTAGACATGGGTGACGAATTTTTCTCGGGCGAATATTCACCATGGAAAAAGAATGGCGAGTACTCGATGAATAGGCAAACTATGGAATGATGCATTCACTATGTTCATTGTTAGGTTATTGGAAGGATGCACAACTAATAGGATCTCTGAAGAAGCTAAGCAATTGATCATAACTGATGGAAACTTCTTCATTCAATTTCAAAGGTTCACTTACACCAAGGTTGTAGGTTTTGAAGGTTGTCCTTATAAACTATCTTTTGCGGTGATATATAATTCATAGAGTTTGTCGAGATAAGAAAGTTCAAGGGATCAAATTCCCCATTGCCCTAGGCCACTATGTATGCAAATCTCAAATTGATGCACAAAATGTCGAGAAATCAATTGCTCCCTTCAACATACACCCATATTAGTAAAAATTTATTAATAATAATCTTAGACTCCTCATGAAGCTATTCACATGTGCCCACCATTGAAGATTATTGGGAAGATTGTAATGATGAATTTGAAATAACAAGGAGAGCATGTCCAAGGATGTCATTGCATCAAATTCAATCTTCAAATTGGATCAAGTTCCTGAAAACATGGTAGGTGATGGAACTGAATTATGTGAACTTGAATTCGAAGTATCCATCCAATATGCCCCTCTTCCCATTATTGATTGGTCCCATAAGGAAAAGGATAATATTGATGATCTTACAGCCCCTGTAATAAAAAGGACCAAGAAGTGGTATCAAAATAAATTCGTTGAGTTCAAAGCCACATAGAAGGTTGCTCCCCACGGTCAACAAGATGCACCTTCTTCATCTCATCAACCTTCCAATCCCAAGGTCTATACCTGGACTTCAAAGGCTGTTGCTACAGAAAAAGAAGAAAACAATCCAAAAACTCCCTTCATAGAATGTTGATGAAGGAAGCAACTCAAGCCAAAAGTTGGCAGCCAAAAGGGCTCATGCATCTCCTCAGATATCAAATGAGAAGTCCCATCTTGTTGACACCGTATCTGTGCAAACTCTTGCTACTCCTCTCAGTCTAAGTATGCCAGTATCAAACCAACTTGAAGTAGCTATCAGTAACTCTTCATTCACATGGGTTCGGCCTCTCGTTGGGAGGAAAAGAAAATTTTACCCAAAAGTCACCATTCCCGATTATGATGTTGTGGCATGTTTACTTCAACGTACCCCAGATCTAAAGAAAGCCAAAACCACTTCTCGCTTGGCTTCTAATCCTTCCAGTCAACAGTTTGTGGAGATTGCAAAACCTACCACTGACAAGAGTGAGAATGAAGTTATTTTAGTTGGGAGAGGCTACTCTTGAGGGGGATGTGCATAACCTCAAGGAGACAGTTTCAAGAGTCATTAAAAGAGTGGAGAAGGGTAAACAAACCCAAAAGCAACTTGAAGAACAAGTCCACACTCTTATTGCTTACATCAAGGCTTTCTAATCCCATAATCCTACTCTAATATCATCTCTTCCTTCCTTAACATCAGTAGAAGAGATCAATCTCAAAGCCATTTTTGAAATCCACAAACACAACCATCGAGGAAAAGTAATGGAAGCATGGGTGGGCCTCAAATTCATTGATGAAAATCAAAAAGTCTATGAACTAGTTCAGGCCCAAAAGAAACTGAAGAGCCAAATTAAAAATGTTGAGAAAGAAGCTACCTTGTGGGCAAGCTTAACCCAAGACTTGAGGATTATGGCTGCTACTGATGAGAAAATTCTTCTCTCTGAGAATATTTTCAATGATTCTCATAATAATCTATCTCAAACTAGGTCCTACAGTGTTGAAAAGCGTATCAAAGTATTGGAAGAAAGCGCAACTCGCCTTCAATCTCATATTCAAAAAGGCAAAGCTCTAAAAGTTGATAAATATAGAGAAATGAAGACTCTTCAATATGATCTTTTCAAAGAAAATTCTTCTAAGCTCAACACAACAGTAACTACCAAGGAGCAATTCAACAAATTGATCAAAGAAGAATTATCACAGATGAATTCAACCATGATAAGATGGATGAGCTATCTGAAATTAATAATGGCATAATGGAAGCATCCAAGGGTCTAACTAATTTTGACGGTGGCAGTTCTGAGATGCTTAATGCCATGGGTACCTAGTTCACCAACCTCTCCAACACTGTAATTCCAAAAGAGAGAGAGGTGGTGGGAGTAATCACAAGATTCAGAGTACAGATCATGAAGCTGAAAGTCTCTTCTTCTTCTCAATCTTCATAATCTTCTCTTCATGTGCAACTCTTCCAATCTTCCATTGCACTTTTTGTACTTCCTTTTTACCTATTTTTAAATTCTAAGTCACTTAATTGAATCTTTAAGGGAAAAAGAAAATGTAAAAGTTATAAAAGATTACTAGGAAGTAGTTATGGCTCTCTCTCTTATTTAAGGAGGAGCCTTTTCCATTGTAAGGGTTGGCAATTTCTGGAAAACAAGATACTGAAGAGAATTTCTCTCTCCTATCTCTTCATTTTTGTTCAAAACTGTACATTTTTGTAAGGAAAGTAATATGAAACTGTGAGTTCATTTTGCCCTCAGAAATGTTTTGAATTTTCTATATTTATCTGGATCATATTAATTTTCTGCAAAATTATATGATTTATGGGTGATTACTTTCTTGTTATGAGATGTGACAGTTTTCCATTTACATTTGACATGCATGAGTAGTTTGAGATCTGATTTTGCTTTTATGAAAGTGCAGTCTCTTTTTCCTTTCAACCGGATTTCAACCTTTTCATTTCTGCTCTCTTCCATTTCTCTTTCCTTTCTGGAAATTCCACCAAATGGGATTAAAACCCCAACACCAAGATAGGATAGCGTAAGTATTGTAAATATTCTTGAAGTTTTCCTTTTTGGATTTCAAGAAGGGAACCTCCCCAGATAATAGGGGAGGGAATTTTCATCCCCTAAACTGTTATGGAATCCATATTTTGTCAAGTACAAAATATTTCACCAACACTCGCGCACATTCAGATGGTGGTAGACATGTGAGTGCACACAAGGCACAAGTAAATGAGGAGATTATTGCATCAGTATATCATACCAATGAGCCTGAAATAGGAAAGCACTAATAAAAGAGGGTATTGCTAAAGCTTGCGAAAGAAGAGGATGGTCCAGCACAGTGCAAAAACTTGTTCAGACCAATTTTCAAATCAGAAGGTAAGTGTTGTAAGTTAATCATCGACAATGGCAGTATTGACAACATTGTAATTTGTTTTGCAAGAAATGGTAAATAAGCTTGGATTGAAGAGGGTAGCACATCAGAATATGTACAAGGTTTCATGGTTGCTGAAAGGTCATCAGATACTGTGAATGAGAAATCCTTAGTGAATTTCCAAATTGAAGAATATAGGGATGAAATTATGTGTGACATCATGCCTATGGCCACTTGCCATAGTTGGCTTGGGAGGCCTTGGCAATTTGACCGCAAGGCACAACATGATGGTCATGCAAACCCATATACATTGATGGTGAAGATGGATTGAAGCACGCTTTGAATATGTTGAAGGATAGGTGTGAAACAGTGGAGACAAATCCAAAATTAATGTTGATGACACGTACACAATTTCTAAATGAGATGAAAAAATGAAATCATTTTGCACTAGTAGCAAAGCCTGTGTAGAAATTGGGCACAAAGGCTGAAGATAAGGAAGTAGCACTTCCACAAAAAGTTGATGATTTGCTTAGTGAGTTTGCGAAGATTGTTTTTAATGATCTACCTGAAGGTTTACCACCAAAGAGAAGCGTTAGTCATCCAATGGATTTGATCCCAGGATCGAGTCTACCAAACAAGACAGCATACAGATTAGCACCGCAGGAGAATGAAGAGGTGCAAAAACAAGTCTAGGAGCTGTTAGAAATGGGATTGACCAAGGAATCATTAAGACCATGTGTAGTACCAAGAGTATTGGCACCAAAAAAATGGAAAATAGAGAATGTGCAAAGATTATCAGGCAATAAACAAGCTTAGAATCAAGCACATGTTTTTGTTACCACAGATGGATGATCTGATGGATTGTATGAGTGGCGCAAAGTATTTTTCTAAGATTGATCTGAAGAGTGGATATCACCAAATCTGCATAAGAGAAGGAGATGAGTAGAATATGCATTTGGGTTGACGAATGCACCAAGTACTTTCATGTGTTTGATGAATGAAGTATTGAAACCATCTAGGTAAGTTTGTGATTGTTTATTTAGATGATATTTTGATTTTCAATAGGACAAGAGAAGAACACTTGCAACATTTGTGTAAGGTGTTGATGAAGCTAAGAGATGAGAAATTGCTCATTAATCTGAAAAAGTGTAGTTTCATGAAAGAAGAGTTGGTATACTTGGGATTTGTGATTTCTCAAGAAGGTTTAAAGATGGATCCAGAAAAGACACATGCAACAATGGATTGGCCGTCCCCTAGAAGCTCTTTTGAGGCATGAAGTTTTCATGGTCTAGCAAGTTTCTACGTAAATTTTATCAAAAAATTCACTGGAATTTGCACAGCAATCACAAATGTTTTGCAAAAGGATAAGAAAGAATTTGTATGGACAACGGAAGCATAGAGTAGTTTCCAACAGTTGAAACTTAAAGCAACCGAACAGCCAATATTTGCGCTACAAGATTTCAATAAGGCATTTCACGTGGATTGCAACACATGTGGAGCCACAATAGGAGTTGTTTTGGGTCAAGAAGGAAGATCCATAGCATTTTTCAAAGAAAAATTCAATGACATAAAGTGTAAGTATTCCATATATGATCAAGAGTTCTATGCAATAGTACCAGTTTTGAAGAAATGGAGGCATTACTTACTACCCAAGGAGTTTGTTTTGTATATGGATCATCAAGCATTACATTTCATCAACAATCAAGGTAAACTAAACCAGAGACACATAAAATGGGTGGAGCTTTTACAAAGCTATTCGTTTGTATTGAAGCATAGAAGCGGTAAGCCTAACAAAGTTGTTGATGCTTTGAGTAGAAGGATTTTACTTTTGAATGAATTAAGAGTTGAAGTTTTAGGATTTGATTCAATGAAGACACAATATGTTGAAGATAGTGAGGTATGGAAGGCATGTAAAAATTGTTGGGTGAAGATAGAATAGCACTATTAGACTTTCATGTTCAAAGAGGATTGTTAGTAGAGAAGCACAATTGTGTATACCAAGGGGTTCAATGCGCGAAAGCTTAATGAAAGAAAAACATAAAAAGAATGATAACCAGATCGTACCAAGCCAAGAACGCAGATGCTAACCAAACACCATGATCAATAAAATGAAAGCAATTCGCCAAAATAACTTTACATAAACCTTTGCAAATAAATGAGTAGCAATATCATATATTATTATGGAACTCAATGAAATACAATAAGAATAGGTCTTGCTTATATAGGCAAGGAATAACAATCTAAGAACTAGTCAAGGTCGTACATCAAGCCATAAATCAAGGAAAAAACTAGTTATCAAAGAACTAGTCAAAACCATAGATTTAGGAAAGAACTAGACATCAAGGATATAGTCAATACCATAGATCAAGGAAATAACTATACCTAACAACTAGATAATATCCCCCTAATATCTAAATAAATAAAAAGAAAAATATCCACACACAAGTGGGTGAGGATAAATACAATAAAGGTAAATAAAATACCTAAGTGAACATGAGCTAAGGTAAATACCTACTCTAACACCCCCTCAAGTGAAGCTAGGGGCCAAAATAGAAGTGGCATGTCCACATATGGGTCCCAACAACTAAGTCTCGATGAAATACTCATGTATAATATATCCATGAAGAAATCTTGAACCAAAAAAAGGAAAGAATCCTGCTAGAAGGAAAGAAAAAAGAAGAAGAAGGAAGATGTTCTCATGAACACCCCCAAGAACAACTTCCGAAACCCCAAGCATGCCACACAACTCAAGGTAGCGAGGTGATGCAAAAGGCTTCGTAAAGATGTCCGCAACTTTTTGTTGAGTCGAGAATGTACTCCAAGCAAAGAACTCCATCTTGAATGTGCTTTGACGAATGAAGTGGATGTGTATCTCAATATGCTTGGTCCACTTGGTGCTCAACTGGGTTGCGAAATGTGAATTGCACTTTGGTTATCACACCAAAGTACAATCGGTGAATCCTGTGGGAATCCAAACTCACAATAACCGTCGAAGCCAAAGAATCTGCGACTTGTTGTAATTGTTGACTTGTACTCGCCTCACGAAGATGAAAGTGCAATATCCTTGCTTTTTGCACGCCCAAGCAATTGGAGAAGAACCAAGACAAAAAGATAGCCAAAAATGGAACATCTATCATCAATAAACCTACCCAATCAATCAGTATACCTAACAAACCGAGTAGAACCCCTTGTGTAGTGTATGCCAAACCGGAAAGTGCTCTGCAAATAGCACAAAGTCCTTTTAGCAATTTGTCGGTGACTACTATAAGGAGAATGTGCAAACCGAGATACAAACCCTACTACAAATGAAATATCGGGCGAGTATGAGTCAAATACATGAGACTCCCAACTAACTTTCTACTATACAATGTAGGATCACAAAGTGGTGTGGTACATGTGGAAGTAAGAGTAACCCCGGACTAAAAGGAGATGGACTTGGCTTGCAATTAGCCATATCAAAGCGAAGAAGATCATGAGTGTACTTTTGCTTGACTCAAATGAATACCTAAATCTATCCGAGAAATTTGCATACCAAAAAATAATGCAATAACCCAAGATTTGTCATGTCAAATTGTGTAGAAAAAACCTCTGAATATTCTCGAATGTGGGAAGAAGAGTTGTTAGTAAGTAACAAATCATCAACATATAAGACGACATCATAATATCCTCACCAACATGTTGGAGATACACTGTATGATCGAGTGGCAACAACAAAACCAAGAGATAAAAGAAAAGAATCCATCTTCTCATATCAAGCCCAAGGGGCTTGTTTGAGACCGTAGAGAGACCTTCGAGCCTACAAACAAGAAAAGAACCACTGAACAAATCCAATAAGTTGCTCCATGTATATTTCCTCTTGTAAATCTCTATGTAAGAAGACACTCTTCACGCCCATCCGGTATACAAGCCACCCCGTGATGCAGCAATAACAAGGACAAGGCGTACAAAATCCGTCTTAGCAACGGTGCAAAAGTCTCGAGTAATCAATACCTTCAACTTGTGAAAAACCCTTTACAACGAGACAAGTCTTATACTTGTCAATGGACCCATCACCTACGTATTTGGTTCAAGATACCCACTTACACCTAACCATCTTTCTTCCTTTAAAGAGATACCAAATCCCAAGTATGATTCTTCATCAAAAAGAATACTCGATTGCCATCGCATCATCCCACTCCACGTATCCCATGAGCCTTTGAAAAGGACTATGGATCCTCAAAAACTGCCTGACACAAAAGTCTAGAACCCGTAGAATGTGCATGATAATGCCTAGTGGGTGGAAGATTCGTATGAAAGGTGGTTACTCGAAACTATAAAGTACAAGCCCACTTAGGCATAGTGACAACATCAGTGGGAATAGGATCCTCAACGGCATCTATAATCTCCTCATCAACCTCCTCAAAGAAAGGATCCTCAAGATGAGATGGAGGCATGGAAGAAGATGAAGAATCATGAGTGAAGCGCTCATCAAACTGAACATGTGTTCGAAAAAGAACGTCATGAGTATCAGAATCTAGAAGTTGATAAGCTCTCATGTCCTCACAATACCCTATAAAGATCAAGGGTTTGCTCTTCTTATCCAAAGTTTTATTTTTCTTCTTTGGCATACAGGCCCAAGCATAGTTCCTAAAGACTCGAAAAAATGAGACATATGGCTTAGTGTTGGACCAAGCTTCCTCTGGAGTCAAATGTTCAAGTGCTATGTGTGGTGTGTGATTCTAAATGTAGTTAGCACAATTAATTGCTTCTGCCCAGTAGATAGAAGGTAAATCTCTAGAATGCATCATACAATTAGCCATTTCCTTCAAAGTTATATTCTTCCGTTCTGCTAAGCCATTCTATTGTGGAGTATGAGGAACATAATGTTGGTGAATAATGTCTTGAGTTGCCAAAAATCAAAAACTCTTTGCTGAAGTATTCCCCCATTATCGGTCTGAAAGGTTTTTATGCAACTGAAAATTGGTTCTCGACCAAAGCCTTGAAGACTTTGAAGTGTGAAAAAACATCACTTTTGTACTTGAGAAAATAAACCCAAGTACGCCTCAATAAATTATCAATAAAGGTAAGTGCATACTTAGCTCCATTGAAAGAGGGGGTAGGAAAACCATCAAGTCACTATGCACAAGCTCAAGTGGTAAATAAACTCTCTTGGAAAAATTCTTAGGAAATGGATCTTGGTGTTGTTTCCCTAATGCACAGCCAGAGCAAACTCCCTCAAGACAAGAAACTCTAAGAAGACCATCTACCATACCATGAGTGCTCAACTCCTTCAAATATCTATAATTAAGATGTCCAAATCTTTCATGCCAAAGCTTACTCTCTGAATCTGCATGAGAAACCAATCATGTCCCTATAGAGGAAGTGTCATCAAAACCCTCAAAGTGATATAGTCTAGAATTATGATCAACAATACCTTGAGCAACAAGTGAATGAGGCTCCAACAAAGTTCGTACTTTTGCCCCATGTGGTGTAAAATTCACTGTTTTTCCCTTAACTAAAATGACAAATTTGATATATAGAAAGCAAATTTGTGGTAATATTAGAAACATACAATGCATCTTGGATACTTGCCACCATCAAGGTGTATATCACATTTTCCCTCAACAGAAAGAAAGGAAGAAACTCTAACCTCAATTTTGGAAATAGAACTCAAACCTAGAGAAACAAAAGACTCCTTGGAAGAAGTCATGTGATGAGAAGCACCAAAATCTATAACCCAACTATCTGCAAATGATGACTGAGATCTCCCAACAATATTAAGTGTTTTGTCATGTTGATCAGAAGGAGGTGGAGTGGAGATAGAAATTTTGTGTTTCTTAACTGCATCCTCTAAAGTTTGCATTCGCTTATAACACCAAAAAGAGCATGAAAGGCTAAACTTATTTTTGGATTTAGAAGACTCCTTGGGTTTAGAGTTGTTTTCTTTGGGTTTAGGAGCATTTTGAGATGGAGAAGGGGTGGATTTGGTTTTACTTTTCGGTTTTCTCTTGCCCTTAGGATTAGATGCAACTAATGCCTTTTGAGAGGTGGAAGACTCAAGGTTAAACAATTTGGATTCTTCTCTAGTAAGTCTTTCAAAAAATGTTTCTAAGTTAGGCATTTTGAATGTGTCACCTAAGGCATCCATCCTAGAGAAAAGGTAGAAGCAAAAATTTGGAATGGTCCTCTCAATTTGGATAGAATCAAGTAAACACACTCTTCATCCTTCTTATCTCTTCCACTCCCCTTCAATCGTGTCAACAAATGCTTGAACTTGGTACGATAGTCCATAATTGTTGTAAAATCTTCGGGATTAAGAGAGGTGATCTCAATTTCAAGTTACATGGCTCTCATATGATCCACCTTACCAAATAAATCCTCCAATTTCTCCCATATTTTGAAAGGAGAGTCACATTTTTCCAAATGAAACAAAAGATTGTCACTTACGGTTCTATCAAACCCATACACTCATCAAATTTGCATTGGTACTAAAATTTCTTATATTCTCTAGTGAATCTTGGTTGTTTTGAAGAAGTTAAAACCCATAATTCTTTTCGTTTAATTATTGTTTCCATTCTTTTCGTTTAATTATTGTTTCCATTCTTGGTTTCGTGTAGTAATTATGTGTTGTTAATGGCTCAACATGATCTAATGTAGAAGTAGATAAAGACGTCATCCTCAAAAAATCACCAAAAGAAATGCAAGAACCAAGCAATGCAACAAGAGCCCCCCCAAATTTTGACACTTTATAATTATAGTGCAATTCTCAAAATAAATATTTCCAATGGAAAGAGCACGGAAAAACAAGCACTTTTGTAAAAAATGACACTCAAAACCAAATTACCGAACAAAAGATACAAGTTTTTCAATATTATGCTCTACTATTTATTTTTAGTTGCCACTAAAATAGAATTAAATGTTTTTGCCTTCACCACACAAATAAAATGAAAGGGGGTTGTAGTTAAGCACCTACTAGTAGGAATCACAAGTTTTAAGTCCTCATACAACCATACCATATGATCAAAAGCTAAGGATTTTAATGGGTTTATGCTCGATTACTATTACAGGGTGTGTTTCTTTGGTTTTGAGAAAGTCACATCTAATTGTTTCTTCTGTAAAACCTTTTTTCCGCAAACCGTCTGCTGCACACCAACCTAGAATGTTGCACCCATAGAAGAAAAAAACCCAATTCGAATCTCAAAAAGCCCAAAAACCCGTAAAATTATTTTCTCGGGTTTTCTTCCTCACTGCACAAATTCTTAGACAAACCAAATGCGTTTCTCAATGCAAAAAAAAAAAACCAAAAACGGTTCTCCAAAAATGGTCGACTTTAGGGTTTTGCCACCTTCGATCCAATAGAAGGTTCCCGCATATATGAATAAAAAAATTGTTTCCAAAATGAAACTTACGGACATGATGTCAACAACAATCTCTGCGCTTTGATACCAGAAAATGAACGATAACCAGATCGTACCAAGCCAAAAACCCAAATGTTAATCAAACACCACGATCAATAAGATGAAAACAATTTGCGAATAACTTTACATAAACTTTTGCAAACAAATGAGTAAAGAATATCATATATTATTATAGAGCTCAATGAAATACTGATGAGAATGGGCCTTGTTTATATAGGTAAGGAATAACAATTTAAGAACCAAGATTAAGGTCGTAGATCAAACCATAAATCAAGGAAATAACTAGTCAAAACCATAGATTTAGGAAAAAACTAGACATCAAGAATCTAGTCAATACCATAGATCAAAGAAAAACTATACCTAACTAGAAAATATCCCCCTAATATCTAAATAAATAAATAAAAATATTCACACACATAAGTGGGTGAAGATAAATACAATAAAGGTAAATAAAGTACCTAGGTGAACATGAGCTAAGGTAAATACCTACTCTAACAAAACATAGTGGAGGATGGCAGGACACTTTTGGCTTGACAAAACATATGCATAGTTTGCGGAAAGGTATTTCTAGCCACCGATGAGTTTAGATGTACACAAGTCTGTGCAAGAGTACAAAGTATGTCAGTTGGCTTAGGAGAAAAGTTCAAATGTAGGTTTATATCAGCCATTACCTATCCAGAAGAGACCATGGGAGGATATTAGTATGGACTTTGTTTTAGGGTTACTTAAAATGTAAAAAGGGAATGATTCGATATTTGTAGTGGTAGACAAATTTTCAAAGATGGCACATTTTGTGTCATGTAGGAAGACTAGTGCCACAACTAATATTGCTAACTTATTTTTCAAGGAAATTGTTAAATTACATGGATTACCAAGAAGTATTGTATCGACGACGGGGTGTTAAGTTTGTAGGGCATTTCTGGAGAACATTGTGGAAGAAATTGAACAAGATTGCAATTTCAATTTGCATAGCATCCATAGACAAAGGTCATCAACAGGGAATGAAAACAAGCCAAGTATATGGGATAACAAACTGGCGTAAGCTGAATTTGCGTGTAATAATTCGGTGAATGTAAGCACAAAAAGACACCGTTCCAAATTGTGTATGGTTGGAGTTCAAGAGGAGTTGTGGGGTTACAGACATAAGGAACATGGAAATAAGGAGTATAGATGTAGAAGAGTTTGATAACATATGAGGGATGTACATATTCAAGTGCGCAAGTAATTAAAAAAGAAGTTTAGCAAAAGTAAGTTGAATATCAAGTAAGAGACATGGTCTTAGCACATTTGTGGAAGGAGAGATTTCCAAAAGGACGTCAAGAAGTTGAAGTTGAAGAAGATTGCACCAAGTAGAGTGTTGTGAAGATTTGTGAAGAATGCGTACAAAATTGAGTTACTAGAGGGAATTGATATTTCACCAATATTCAATGTGGCAGATTTATATCCATATCATGAGGCGCGAGGAGGAGAAAGAAGTGCAGATTCAATTTCAGAATTGGAAATTGATTGAAGAAAGAAGATGCCAACGAAACAACAAGAAGAGGCGGAAAGAGCGATTGACACAAGGACAAGCAAGCAAACGCGAGACAAGGAATGTTTGGTCAAATGAAAAGTCTGAAACATTGAGTAAGCGACTAGGATAAGGACATTCGAAGCTGCAAAGCATGGAGTACGATAAGCATAGCCATAAGCATGAGCTTATGATTTTCTTGTCACCTAGGGTGTATGATGTAGGAGCATCCGAGTTCACTTGTAATCTTGCATCACCCAAAACATTGTAGTTTTGGTTGCGTAGGTTTGTGTCATTACATGTACAAGTATCATCACGAAAGAGTCTTGTTTGTATGTTTGAATGAGTCTTGTTCCGCGCAAGTGTCTTTTGTAATATTTCATTTCCATTTGCATGCGTGCTAAGGTGATAATACTCTATTTTGCATTTTGCGCATAGTTTTTATTGTGCGAGAGTGGCTACAAAGTTGCACATTATCACTGATACGCACATCGACTAGTTGGTCAAAGTAGTTGGTATTTTCAAAAGACTTCATCAAGGATCGTAGTATCTTCTAGAGCTAAGAACTGAGTTCCGCAGATCAAAAGGAGCTTTGAAATTGATAGCACAAGGTTTTGTCACTTGGAAAAGAGGAAGGTGGCTTTAATAAAATGCACGACAAAGTCACATATTTTGTGTGTGGTAACACATCAAGCTTTTCTAAGAGCCCACGTTAACAGTGTATGTTCTAATTTATGGCGTGCATCTATCCTGGAAATTTTAGAGGCACATTGGAGCTTTATTGAGATAGCGAGCAAGGATTTAGTGAAGCAATTTAGAGTGTAATCTTATGTGCTAGGGCACAAATATGGCATGTAACTTGTGGAGATTCAAATATAACAATGTTGTAGGAGCTAACATGGATTTTACCTAATCCAATTGTTGTAACCGTTGAGCCGGCTCAATTTGTATCAAGTTTTGTTTGGGCCCTATTTTGCATAGAGGATTGGGACCAACGGTAGTGTCATGTGAGTCACTTGTAGAGTCGAGTAAATATTGTAAGTAGGTGGGTCTTGCATTATATAACCATGCCACTATTCTTGTGTTAGGGATGACTCCCACACAATTGATTATATAGTCTCGACTAGTCAGTTCAGTGTGTTTTGTGTTGTAGTGCTATACTTGCAAAGACTGAGTTAGCAAGCAGAGAGCTTGGGATCTACAGTTGGTCAAGCATCTCGCCTACAAAATAGCTGCATATTGTTGCCATGTATTGCTTTCTATGATTAAACAAAGATAGCTGAGTTCATAGTTTTATTACCTTGTGTCTAGTGCTTGTTTGTTGTGTATTTTATGCATGGTACTCCACCAAGTATTCTGAGGGCTGCGTGGTCTAAGACATCCCTTAACAGGGAACATTAACCTCAACTGCATCACTCTTCCTCGTCCTAAAACCATTGGGTTTTTTTAGTGATTTGTGTAGTTTACATGCAAGTATTAGCATTGCGTGTGCTGGCATCCTAGTGGGATAATTCATGAAAATTGTATGAGAAACAATTGAATTTTTTCCCATTCACCCACCACACCATGCCAAACAAAAAATCAACTTTCAAAGACCTTGACAGTAAGAATGGAATACCCAGAAGAGCTAAAATCAGTAAAACGTTACTTTCATTTATGAGAAATTGGTGAGGAAAATAAATATCCTACTACAACTTTGCATCTCAAGATTTAGATTGAAGTAGAAATTAGCGAGCAAAATTCTATACACCTCATCAGAACATAGGTAAGAAAGCCTGGCCAAAAATTGATATCTAATAGGCCTATACCCATCAATGTATGCTCAGACAAACACTAAGAATTTTAATAGTTTGACTCCCTCTCTTTGATACACAGAAGGCCTTAACCTAGACATTTGGGACTTTTGTGACTATATAGCTTCAAATAACTCCTAAATCAGTATTAAAAGCCATAGTGTTAGCCAAAGACTGTGAGTTAGCGAGCAGAGAGCTTGGGATCTAGAGTTGGTCAAGCATCTCGCCTACAAAATAGCTGCATATTGTTGCTATGTATTGCTTTCTATGATTGAACAAAGATATCATAGTTTTATTACCTTGTGTCTAGTGCTTGTTTGTTGTGTATTTTATGCATAGTACTCCACCAAGTATTCTGAGGGCTGTGTGGTCTAAGGCATCCCTTAACAGGGAACATTAGCCTCAACTGCATCAGTCTTCCTCATCCTAAAACCATTGGGTTTTTTGTTAATGATTTGTGTGGTTTACATGCAAGTATTAGCATTGCGTGTGCTGGCATCCTAGTGGGATAATTCATGAAAATTGTATGAGAAACAATTGAATTTTTTCCCATTCACCCACCACACCATGCCAAACAAAAATTCAACTTTCAAAGCCCTTGACAGTAAGAATGGAATACCCAGAAGAGCTAAAATCAGTAAAATGTTACCTTCATTTATGAGAAATTGGTGAAGAAAATAAATATCCTGCTACAATTTTGCATCTCAAGATTTAGATTGAAGTAGAAATTAGCGAGCACAATTCTATAGACCTCATCAGAACATAGGTAAGAAAGCCTCGCCTAAAATTGATATCTAATAGGCCTATACCCGTCAATGTATGCTCAGATGAACACTAAGAATTCTAATAGCTTGACTCCCTCTCTTTGATACACAGAAGGCCTTAACCTAGACATTTGCGACTTTTGCGACTATATAGTTTCAAATAACTCCTAAATCAGTATGAAGCCATAGTATTAGCCCTTTAAATGGAAAAATCTAAAAAATTTCCTAGACACGATAGATAACAAGGCCAATGTCAAGACAACAATAAAGTTCCGGCTCAAAAGAGTTGGAAATGTGTAGGCCCTGCTTGAAATAATGTTATGACAGTTGAGCTAGTGCAATGCATGATCAACAGTCTCCAGTCCAAAGCGAGCAAGAGAATGTTGAAGGTTCAGGTACTACCATACAAGCACATGTACACATACCTGCATCTTGGTAGCCATTTCCCAACCCAGAGACGAGTCCTATTGGAGATGCATGTTTGGGAGTGGGTATACCTATCTCTGCTTCTATGCTTAGGCAATGACAATGAGGGAGCCAGACCTGAACTTGATAGATGAATATTTTCCTGTTGTACATCTTTGTTTATGCATGTCAACTCCTTTCTATGTTGACATTAACAATATTTATATTGATATTATTCTCTTGGCCTTAAATTTATTGAACTTAAATATAAATGCATATTGTTAAAACTTTTTCTCAGGAAATAAAGTTGATTTAGGCGATTGTTTGACATTTTAAAATGATGTCGTATGATTAAAAAAGAAATCTATTGGCCAGACCCCTAGGGACGGGCATTTCCGCAAACCTTATGCTCACTAAGTGTTAAGTTGTTCAAAAGACAAAATGAGTTACATAAAGGTTATAATAATTAGATTTGATGGTTGTAAAACTATCAACTTCCTTTTCCCCAAATAGAAGGCTAGGAGATGAAAGCAAGAGGATATCAAGAGTCAAAACTGCTCCCAGAAATACTGCAGTAGCAAATATTACTCTGCTATGCAACAGTAGAGGCAAAACTATTTGAAATTGATTTACTATTTGTATTTTCCTGTATAGCTGAAGTTGACATGAATTGTTGAGCTGCAGATATTTCCTGGCAGGCATCATTGAATTATGAGGAAATAGAGTATTGTGGGAACTTCATGCAAGTCCTACTGTTCTTTACGAGGCCAATATTTATATTTTGATAAAGTGACATTTTAAATACTCTTCTTGTATTTAAATGCTTCTAGTATCTTCCAAGCCATTAACAAACCATGCCAATATGCATTCCATGTTTGAATGGCTCTAAGATTCAATGGAATGAAAGGCATTTTTCTAAGTTTGGCAAATATCAAAGGAAATATTTATTTAATTATTAAAACCATTTAATGTTTTCTCTCGCATGATATAAGTAATAATTTCCTAAGGAATCATAAGAATATTATCTGTTTTACGGAATTTTATGCAAGACAACCATGAGACAAAATGACAACACAATGCTCAACCTGTAACAGGGTTGTTTCTTACTCTATATACTAATGCTTACAAGGTTGAGCAGAAATCTCAAGAATGGTGTAAATCTATTCATTGTACTAAGAATCTAATGCTTTGCTTTGCTAAAACAAACCAACCGAACCAAACATAAAAATATGTATCAAACAAAATTCCACCACATATGTTAATCCACCTAAGAAGTTAATAAATAATGAATAGAAAAGAATTTCAATTATTTGATGCATACCTGTTGATGTAAGAGTGGTCAAACATATGATTGATGGGTTGAACAATTAATGCTCCGTCAACGCCAGCATCATCCATGCACTGAAAAAGATGAGGGATAAATTCACATCCACAGTAACAAAAAGTACTGATTTGGATAAGCAAGAATCAAATTAATCATGGTAAAAAGGAAAATGTGCCTAGAACAGCTACAATCTTAATTTAGATCTCTCCACATTTTTTAACTAGTGAAATAACAAAACAAACTGAGATGGAGCGATAAAAATTGTTTTGTGGATGGATGACTAGAACATTCCAACAAAAAAAAAATTGTAAGAAAGCATTGTCACATTACTAACATCAATACATTTAAAAGATCCCAATATAATGTGGTGCAAGACATTTACACCCCATTTGTATTGTGTCCTCGAGTAAGCATTGTGGAAGATGTTGGGGGTTAGTTTTCTCAGTGACTAAATGTGAGTAGTGACCTTTTAACATGTATGACCTTATGTATGTGAGTGGTATCTGTACGGGTTGTTATTGTTTGATCAGTGACGTGGCCCCAGCATGAGCATCTGTCTGGATGACAGTGGTTCACATCAGAGGTGGCATATGGAAAATTCATATAAATATCTCACTCAGCGAAAGTCTTGTATCATGCAAGCAACATCTCATGTATGCCATGAATTCTTGTAAATAAGTGTTAAATCTTTCTGATTTTGTGGTGCTTTGCATCCCTATCTTTGGTGCTCATTGTAAATGTATATGTAAACTCAAAACAAGGCAGTGACAACACTGTTGCAGAACCCCTTATATCTCCAAACTACATGATATGTGTGTGCAGAAAAAATCATGCACTAAAACATGTGAAACATGTATACAGTGGTATACATGCAAGAAACCACGCATTATACCATAGGCATTATAAATGTATAATGGTCACAAAGAATAAACAATTAAAAAACATGTAAAGAAATTACTTTCACTGTAGGAGTGTCCATACCATAAGGTACACGTGACCAAGACACCAGTTAACAGGAAATCATGTACCAGTACAAACCAAGGATGGCCACCATGTAAATTCATACTTGGTTTCATAATCACGACACATGTGCACCTTTTTGACACCGCTAAGTAGTACATACAGGGCATCACTTGATCATTGCTCTAAATAGGACAAGTGAGGTTTATGAAGTGTATTCGGAATTTTAAAACATAATTATGATAACCTAAGCCAAATGCTGGGGGCATAACAATTAGAGTTTTGTAGCTCTTTCACAAACTCTATGCTAACACCAAGCACACAGATAAGAAAAGAATTATTTTAATGTCCACAAATCTCTAACGGACATGGGTTAATGGGATTCAAAAGTACATGAAATTCTCATAGCAAATCAGAAGTGGAAATAGGGAATCTATATAAAGTATCTAGCACTGATCTTGGAAGCAAAAAGAACCTTAAAAGAGGGGGCTGAACACATTCTGATGAACCCTAGGCAGGTTGACAAATACAAAAACATATTACAAAACAATCCTGTAATAGGAAGGCTCAATGCCAGAACAAATTGCCTTTAGTCCCCAGAGAAATGGGGCAATCAAGAACAAGGCTCTAGACTCTCGAAGTCAATAGCCAGAAAAGGGTTGCCATCCTAATTACTTGTCAATCACCATGAAAGGGCCACCATCCTAATTCCTTGTCAGTCACCACAAAATGGCCACCATCCTAATTCCTTATCAATTACTACGAAATGGCCAATACAGATATACAGTGAAGTCTTGAGGAGAAATCCATTGAAAGAAAACCATGCTTGACCGTTGGAGAAATCCATTGAAAGAAAAATATGTATGCAGATATGTTCATTAAAAGTATTCTGAAGGCAAAGTATTGGATGTGCTATGAAAAGACGTGTCTTACCCATCAAACAGTTGGCTAGGGGAGAGTATGGAATTCTATGCCTAAACTTGTGCAGATTAAATGCACATTCAGCTGCTAAGTATAATTCAGAATCTATGCCCGAGCTGTAAATTTTATTTAGTTGGTGCCCAAATCTGAAACAAGCAAGAAAGCTATATTTATTTCAAGATACCTTTTTCCCATCAAATGATGAGAAGAAAAGATCAATTACTGTTAAATCTTATAACAGCTTTGCACACTCTTATGTCTTTAGCAGTTCCTCTGTATTTCTACAGTAGAGAACTGGGACTCTATTAGTAGCTGTAATTTTTTTCCCTTGTTCACACGCCTTCCAACTACAAAAGATATCAGATACATCTGAATGCATTTATGGATCCATTAGGGAAACTTAAAGCAAAATAATCAAACCATCCCATGCACTGTTCAATTATCAGCATATTCCTACCATCTGAGGCCAGTGCAGAAATTTCAGACATCATGTACTGAATTCTAGTTCCTGTATATCCTAAAATAATATTATGGGTGTGTTGAACTATAGTTCTGTTGTATCCTAGAACAGTCTTATTTATACCGAGAGGCACATTTTGCACCCCACATCAACTTGGACTCTTGGTGTTTGTGGGGGTAGGTGTATGCAAGGGGAACACTGAAGGCCGACATTTTTACATACATTGAACTCTTAATAATAAACAAGAAAAAGACAAAAAATCCAAGAAGATAGCACATTCAAGCCTCATCACTCAAGAATATATGCCAAAAGGTATCCCAATGACTCAAGAAGGCAATCCCACCACAACCATAAGTGTTGGAACATAAATATGGGAACTTCAAGTCGTTTGAACACCTCTTGGGGGTCTGATAATGAATTAAATCATGCTCCAGTTTATATAATTCACCATTGAGGTAGGTTAGCAAAGTGAGCCACAAACCTCACAAGCACCGCTAAGCACAGTCTCTACCTAAGAAGAGAAGGATGCTGAAACAACATCTCCAAGACTTGCACCCCGAATCCTGCTTCTAGATTGGTGAAGTATTTGGTGCATTTAGTGCCTAATAACCTTTCCATGTCTCGCAATCAGTATCAATGTAAAATAAATCCATAACCCCGATGCCTTTTACGTCAAAAAATCCCACATCAAGTAAATGCATTGATATTAATGTGGAACAAAACACTGGACAAGGCATTAGAGGATAACTTTAACAGCTGGTCACATTCCATCAAAAGTGCCTGAATTTGGTAAAAGGCTAAAAGCATGTTTTACTGTACGGTTATATGTACAGTTGCCCAAAAACATGAAAAAACAGAAAGCTAGTGGTAACCATGGCACCAACAACGCAATGGAAAATGGCATTGAAAGGTTTCACTGCAAAAAACATGTCTATAATTTATAAATATGCTTATACATTGCATCAATTCCACATGCAAGACTCTCAAAATGAAAAGCAAGAGGAGAATCCCTTTCTATTTACCTTATATATTGTACAAATTTTGGATCCCTGGAATTTGACCTCATGGCCCAACTAAACAACACCTTGCTAAAATCATTTAATTCTTTTCGCAGTGTACTTTCCCCTATATCCAATCGTTTCTTCCAGCCCATTATCAACCCTAAATGACTACATATACCGATGAAAGGCCCTGATCTTAGAGGGAGATTCGTCAATCATGCAGATTGTTAATGGTTCAAACATCATAAAAATCATGTAAGTCGGACTTGACAGTTTCTCGGTGAACCAATGGATGAGCCAAGTTGCAAATAGTACATACTAAGAAAAACTGGGTAGACTTTAAAATATGGAAACCGCTCCAAAAATCACAGGCAACAAGAGGTTGCAGTCCACTCAGATAACTTTCAATTAGAATTTTAGCAATCCATGACAATTACCTGGAGAAGAAAGTCCTTGCTTCCAATCATAGATGGCTCTTGTCCAGGAAAATAAGGATGCCGAGAGGATGCCTGCCAATTCAAAAAACAAAATTAAGATTTCTCAAGTTATTTAGACAAAACGCTACCATTTGTAAACCTAATCACTCAGCTTTTGTTTACGCATTTTATTTCTTTCTTGAAGCTTTGTGTTCTAATTACGGAGCTTAAAATTCTAGAATCCAAGAAAAACTATTTACATTGAAAGATTATGAAGGGAGACAGACCTCCTCAGGGGAAGCCCAAACATGCAGATGTGAATCTATCACTTGACACTTAGACGCCATTGCCGTGGTCTCCACTGTTATTTTCCTTGTGCGACTGTAACTGGAAAATTTCAGCGTGATTTTACTCTGACCCTCGTGATTTATTTAATGAAAAGGGCAGAGAGAAAAGCAATTAGATTTACCAAGTGAGGGGGAAAGACGCTTATAGAAAAGAGGAGGTAGTTCGTAACGGAAGGGAGAGCATCGAGTTGAAATAGCTCCCTGCATTTTTACACCGACCTTATCCCATACATTGTTCAGCATAGCATTTGCAAACCAGTATCTACCAGTTTATTCGCGGGTAGACATCCACCTTTTAAGTTTGCTTTTGCGGGAAAGTGTCAAAAACCGGAAATGTTTTCCAAGCATTATTTTCTCCTATGCCAAATTAAATATATAAATATTTGGATTCTCTCTAGGGTAATTTGTTACTATGTGCAGTTGCTACACAAGTTAATTGACTCGAGATCATGGGTTTGACTCCAAATTTATTTGTGGGGATGTCTAGCAGTTATAGGGGATTTGCCCTGTGTTGAAACTTAACAGCTCCGTAAATCTCATTTCCTTTTGAGAAAAAACTTAAACATATGATCGTATTATATTATAAGGCTTTACTTACCTAGTTATTAGTTACATTTTAACTAATAATTGGTTGTAACCATCAACCTCGTTAGAATCTTGTCTTTTACATAAAAATGGAGGACACACTATCTTTAAAGTGTGCCATTCACTTTCTCTTTATTTTTACTTGTGCACGTATTCCAATAATGGTATTAGAGTGAAACAAGTAAAGAAAGAGAGAAGGAAGAAGAACAATACCATTAGGGCACAAAGTCCGAATCGAAGGAAATCAAAATATTTTCACTTTGGATTTTGAGGGCATTTTCTAACCACGAAGAGCACAAACGTCAAAAACGAGGGTCAAAGTGAATCAAGGGCACCATTATACGGCTTATACAAATCGCGTTTAAAAAAATACCAGGTTGTGTATATAGGTGAGTTTTTAGGAGGAAAACCAGGTCTAGTTATGAATATATAGTCGTGTATATAGTCACATTTTTCGAAAAAAATCGGAGTCACCACAAATTTCAAAGAAAAAACAAAGTTTACAGTGAAGAGTTTCATGTGAATATGAAATCCAGACTACGCTATGTGATTTTTAGATTCCAAGGGCATGAAAATCCTATCTTTTGTTGACAAACTAGGGCATGTTTTCGCTTTGGATATTTGTATTATTCCACTATCTAGGGCACGCAAAAGCAAAGTGCCCTTCACAATTCTGCAAAAAGGGCACTCTTGGTGATTAAGTTAAAATGTAATTTACACACCTAATCCGAATGCAAGATTGTAATAAATGAATGAATACTAAAGTACTAAAACTAATTTAAGCAAATAAGTAATGAATCATGAAAACCGTAATTGCAAAGAGAAGGTAGAGAGCATTAGTTGATTCGCATAGTTATGGAGAGTGCACAAAGCCGGAAAATGGAGAAACAAAAGCACCGACCGTCGCACAGAGCTCGTAAATTGCAGATCCGGAGAGAGAGGTTGGGCTGGGGCACTTGAGAGTGACAGAGCGCTGTGGGCGCCTAGGCTTTTTTTTTTTGGGTGTTTGGAGTCCATGGTAATGCTTAGAAACCCGAATTCTCATGGTCACAAGGTGTTCACTAATGCTCACCTTTTGTCACTATGGATTCGCACAATGATCGTCGAGGTCACCGGAAACCCGCAATGAAGAATAGACGCAAAACCTCAAATAAACATCAAATCTTAAAAAAGAAAGATGCAAAATGAGGGGTCAAAATGTCCTCGATTCTACTGAGTGATAGACTTACTACTAAGTTTTGCACTACATCTCAGACCCAATGTAGTTATGTGTATGTGTGCGGAATTGTGCCCTAGGTTACTCTTGTGCGTGTCACGCTTAGAATGGCGAACAAGTAGCTAGATGTAGAATGTAGTAAATGTGTGTCTGGAATAGAATAAACTTCCCTCTTATGAAGTGTGATGTAGAAAACCAGCCCTTGTGTCCCTTATGATGGAGCTAGATGGATGCAATGGAGCTCTTAGATGCCTTGATGGATGCAACCTTAGGTGGTGATAGATAGTGCTTAGTGTTTGGTCCCTTATTATGATCACATAACTTTACATTTATATGATTCATTCGCTTGAATTTCGTATCTAACCCCGAAAATGCCAAATACCAACAAGATAAGTGAAATATCCCTTGTAGGATACCACTTAAAAATGCACCAAAATATTGAAAATTACAACAAAGTAAAATTTCGATTTTTACGTAAAATGACTAAATAGGGCTACGAATGGTATTTAATTGATATCTCACAAAATATTTGCCAAAAGTGCATGAAATTTTGAGGGAAGCTTGCAATAATAATAATAAACACTAGAAAATTATTTTTGGAATAATATATCTTTCTTTAGAAAATTATAAATGCCCTGATAAATTGAAAACTTCAGAGGTTCGTAACTCACCAAATACAAGAGCAAAAATTAAGAGTCTTTGGAAATAACATTAACAAATATAGGAAATGACATTTCAACCTTTAGATCTAAAAGGGGCCAACTGGAAAACCCTCCAAATAAAGGTTGTAAGTCACCTCGCTTGGAAAGGGGTTGGAAACTGATGGAGGCACCTTCAAAGTGATGTTAATCCCAGCCCAAATGGTTGTTGTAAGTCTGATCTGGAACCCCTTTGATTATCTTCCCCAAATGCCCCCAAAATCCTCAAACCCTTCCTCTGAACCCTCTGATAATATCTCTGTAACCCAACCCTGAGAGAGGCTCCAAATTGACAGACTAGGGTAGATCTCTCACTACCAAAAAATGCCTGCTAGCTAGGGACGGGTCTCTCACCACCGAAGCTAGGGTCCCTGTGGGATTTCACTCCACAAGTTGTAGATGCGTAAACAACAGTTGCACGTGAAGGTAAATAAAATGTATGCAAAAAAAGTGTCTTTTTCCTTTCTCCCCACTCCTTATATACTTCTCCAAGGCAAAAGAGCCCCAATAAACCCTAGACGCATTTCTTTCCATGGAGGGGCCAATAAAATAAAAGTAACTAAAGTTACTTTTTCCTGTTTAAGTCGCCATGGTCCAAAGTGACCCCCAAACGCAAAACTTGAATATTAGTACCATGCGGCCCCTTCCCAATAGCTCCCAGGCCCACAACCCCTTGGGTATGACCACGGCTTGGACTCAACTTGACCCTTAGGCCTTTGGCGTAGGAAAGGGGACATTACAAATCCTCCCTTCCCGAGAAATGTTTGACCCCAAGCATTATCCTGTCATGCTGTAAAAGTTGAATACCATGCCGTAAGTTTCTCCACCTCACCCTGCAGTCAACTAATGATCGGTGTGATGCGAAGTAACCAAGACACCCCATGTAGTGATCATGCTCTCCATGCCATGTAGAGAACAATGTTGCTCCTAAAGTAGTATGATGCCCACACCGACTCTCCACTGGTACCCACACCAAAATTGCTAATTTGTCCAATCCCTGCCAATGCAAGGTTATCATCATGTGATCACTCACTACCTCTCCAATCAACTCCTGGGTATGAAAGTTCACTCTGAATCCTGTAGAATCCCCTAAATCAACCTGTGAAACAACCTTGTATATGCACAAATGGTGCTAACTCTCCCACATGACCTACACTCGTGTGAGAGCAAGGCTCCTCATAATGTATCTCAATGTGTCCCGTGGAGGAAAAGTCCCAAGACTCCAGTAGACAATCAACTGGAAATATCAGCTCCACATAGTCCACCTCCTATGCTGAATGTGAACCTACTGAATAACCATGAGTCAATTTCATCTCTCCACTGACTAACGCATGGGCGAAGTGCTCACCAAGCATAGAAGCAGTAAAATACATAGGAGTGTTATCCCATGTCGACTCAAAAAATGATGAACCCGTAAGCTCTGACTTGTCATAGTGACAAACCGTACATGCTTGTATAAAGTTGAGGATATCCTCCCTCAACCTATGCCATATGAACCTCTCTAACATGAACCTGTAGGTCTCATCGAAGCTCAAGTGCCTAGTCATGGAAGAACAATGCACATGTCGCAATATCTCCATCCTCAACCATGAATCTGACACAAGGTACAATCTACCCTAATAGAAGATCATCTCATCCTCTAATCTATAGTTGTCATCCTATATGTGACCATCTAGAATCTCACAAGTGTGTCAGTTCTTGGAGTACTCAACAAGCAAATGAGATCTCCAGGTTCCAAAGCTCGATAACCAACATAATGATAAACTCGGATGATCTGAACCTATACTCCCAATCTCTGAATCGTCCCATGTGCAACACTATTGGTTACACCCACACCCATGACTCCACTCACCCCATCTAGAGTCAAAGTCTCCATCATATCTAACTCACTCCCCAATTTAACATCACCCGACTCACTCTCCACATAAGTCATCATGGTGTGCTCTGTGTTTGCAGCAAACAACCCATCAGAATAGGAGTCATCAAATATCCCACTTGTCTCATACCTTGTGATGTCATCATGACCCACAAGAGGTTGCGTTCCTTCACAATTTAGCCATTGCAACGACATGCTTCTTTCTTCACCAATCACATGTTTTGCAATCTACCCTTTTATACCCTAAAATCTGATTTCTTTGTTTTCCTTGAAAATTTTCAGTTTATCCACATGAGGGATGAATGCAAATTTCCCAAAAGATGGAAGCCAATATGTCCAATGAATGATTCCAACTTCAAGTAACCCAAATGTACAAACACATTCAAGTACTTCACATCTCTTAATGATAATAAAGAAATGAGTTACCTTCTTTGTGCAAGACATATCTTTCCATGGACATAACTCATCAATTCCTTGTATGTTGGGAATACACATGGTTTCTCCCTCATCATACTTTATTCTCTTTCCCCATATTTTCATTTCTTTGTAAATACAAGAGAAAGGGAAATCAATATTAGAACTCATGCATCCATAAACTTTATCATAAGGAACTTCATACCTTTTATTGTACCCATTGATTCTCGTCATGAGAGAAGACAACACATCTGAAATAGCATAATTGGGGCTGCTCATCATACCTTTGCAACTCAGAATTTCTGATATAGGATCAACATCTTCATTCTCCTTTGATTTTTCAACCCATGCATCATCGTTTTCCTTAACATCATGCAACCATTGCATCCCAAAAACAGCCTTACCTCTAGCAAATTCAACCACAATAAATACACCACATACCTCATGTCCTTTCAATATCATGGGCCCCTGCATTATTTTCTTTGCCAACATATGCTTATTGGTTGAATCAAGAGCAATGTGAATGGAAGATGTGTTTATTCCATCTAGCATACCTTGAAACGTGATTATGAAATAGTCTTCCTCAATCATCCAAGCATGTAAATGTTGTCCCAAATAATAGAAACATGGCAACAACATAGGAGAACTCAACAAGCTAGGAAGATGGTAACCATTCTCATACCTTAGGATGCTAAAGTCATGAATGCACCTTGAATTCAACTCTTCTTTTTTAACAGCAAAGTGCACCTTGATTCTTTGAGCACTTTGAGGACCAAATGCCCCCACTAACCCTTCCAAGGGTTCCACCATGTAGCTGGTATAAAAATCAGTCATGGGCTCTATTAATAAAACATTTTCTCCTCTCTTTATGATTGTTGTTATACACAGTCTAGTAGGCTGAAGATGATTAAAAAATATTCTCTTACCCTTTTTAGCAATCAGAAAACCAACGCTAGTACCTTGAGAGGTACTCTCCTTCTTGCACCAAAGTCTCCAATGAAGAAATCATGCTTGCCAACACTTGTAATCCCAAAAGACACATTTGAATTCCTTCTTTTGCTTATGAAATCAGTCACAAATTTTTCAAAATTATAATTAATAGTTTTGGATAATTGCAACATATTACCAGGATCCCATACCTTATCATGCCCATGGACCCTTGTATCATGTAAGGTCTTCCGTCTTTTCCTCTCTTATATCTCTTCATAAAGAAGATTATCACTCTTTGCCTTCATGATGACTTGACTTTGATGTTCCAAATTCTTAGCATTCTTATCGACAATAGGCTGAATGCCATCACGATAAAATTGTTGTAATGATATAGGATGAAGATGATGAAATAAATCATGCTACTACTAACCTCCTTATAAAGAATATCATCAAAAGGTTCACCTTCTATTGCTGATTTAGAAACCTCCAAAACACCATCCCTATTGTGATTCATGATTTTAGATGGAGAATAAGTGGAACAAGAATCAACACCTTTCACAACTTTATGCTCATATACACAAAGTTGGAGCAATGGTTCAACAAACTCCATAATGAAGACTTCATCATCTACCATACCATGCATCTCATGATGGAAATAAATTGGAATAGGTAGCAATAAATAAGACATATCCACTTCATACCTTGGAGTATCCTCGTCAAGCTTGGTCTCCAAAATGACTTGACTTTTCTGCCACAAATCCTGAGCATTCTGGTCTACAATGGGCTGAAATTCTTCATAAATCAGCTTATCATGAGTTGTTAGTTTGGAAATTGCAACAACATGCAATTCCACACAAGTGTCCATGTGAGGCTCCTCCTCATGTGCCAGTTGCTCCATAGAGTCTTCTTTCGTGGGTGTAGACTTCCTTGCATCAATTGCCCTCATCGTTTCCTTGAACTCTTGTAAGTGTTGTCTTGCTTGAGTCGCTATCAACCTAGCAACTCTAGCTCTGTTATTCCATTCCTCACACTTTTTAAGAGTTTTCATTACATCCTCCTTGCTTACATATACAAATTTCTTCTCCTGAGCTGGAATAATTTCTCTAACAAGCAAAGTTTCACTAATGCAATTATTTTTCTCAATGGAAATCATACCTTTTTGTCTAGAAGCTTCTTCTTCAAATGAGTTCTTTTGTAATTCAGGTACCGACATATGATGACCTCGCTTGGGCTTGCTACCAATCTTCATCATGCAATAATCTGGAAATGGCATATTATCTCTGAAACCCTTACTCAAAGATTGGTATTTCCTCCAACAAGAATCCTCATCAATCACCTCTATTGGCTGCCCTTTATCACTATTCTCACCATTTTCCTTATTGTCCCAAGATCTAGCTTTGATTCAAATTTTGAGTGAGTGGCTCAAATAAAGGTTAGTGGCTTCCTGTTGTTTCACCATGTTGGTGAACATTTCCTTCATAAAATCCACATTGAGATCTTTCCAAACTACTATATTTAACCCACATAGGCCGGGAGAAACAACAACTCGATACCACCGAAATATCCCCCGTGGGATGCCACTTTAAAATGCACCAAAAAATTGAAAATTGCAACAAAGTAAAAAAATTTATTTTTACTTAAAAATGACCTGCTAGGGCAGCGAATGGTATTTAATTGATATCTCACAAAATATTTGCCCAAAGTGCATGAAATTTTGAGGGAAGCTTGCAATAATAATAATAAACACTAGAGAAACATTTTTGGAATAATATATTGCTACCAGAAAATTACAGCATGCCCTAGACAGCTGGAAAACTTTAGAGGTTCGTAACTCACCAAATACAAGAGCAAAAATTAAGAGTCTTTGGAAATAACATTAAAAAGTATAGGAAATGACATTTCAACCTTTAGATCTGAAAGGGGCCAACTGGAAAACCCTCCAAATAAAGGTTGCAAGTCGCCTCACTTGGAAAGGGGTTGGAAACTGATGGAGGCGCCTTCAAAGTGATGCTAAGCCCAACCCAAATGGTTGTCGTAAGTCTGATTTGGAACCCCTCTGATTATCTTCCCCAAATGCCCCCAAAAATCCTCAAACCCTTCCTCTGAACCCTCTGATAATATCTTTGTAACACAACCCCGAGAGCGGCTCCAAATTGACAGACTAGGGTAGATCTCTCACTACCGACAAATGCCCTACTAGCTAGGGGACTCGGTCTTTCACCACCGAAGCTAGGGTCCTTGTGGGATTTCACTCCACAAGTCAGATGCAAAAACAAGAGTTGCACTTGAAGGTAAATAAAATGTATGAAAAAAGTGTCTTTTCATTTCTCCCCACTCTCTTATATACTTCTCCAAGGCAAAAGAGCCCCAATAAACCCTAGATGAATTTCTTTCCATGGAGAGGCCAATAAAATAAAAGTAACTAAAGTTACTTTTTCCTGTTTAAGTCGTCATGGTCCAAAGTGACCCCCAAACACAAAACTTGAATATTAGTACCATGTGGCCCCTTCCCAATAGCTCCCAAAGGTCCACACCCCTTGGGTATGACCACGACTTGGACTCGACTTAACCCTTAGGCCTTGGCAAGTAGGAAAGGGGCCAGTACAATAAGATGCTCAAATGGCTAGAAAGGAACCGAAAAGTGAGAGCAAAGTGTAAAGGGTACAGGAGCACCCAGAGGGGATGAAGGTGCTGGCGCCTGCATCCCGGTTGGACGTTAGTATCCGTAATGGCTAATGTCAAGAGTAAAAATATAGACGAGCAAATAAGGGTGCAATATTGAAAGAAGCAACATAAAGCAAAGAAAGGTGGCCAAAGACATGGGTTAATTAGTACTTTTATTACTTAGGAATCACATGAATAGTAGTATGTAATCAAGACTAGATAATTACCCAAAGTGTGTGATTGTGTGTCTACACTTGGAAACTAGTATTTTATTATTTGTTTACTCATTTCAATATTTTAGTAAATACACAATGTATTTATTTTATTTTATTAAAATGAAACTTCCCGTAGAAAAATATTTTGGTCTAAAATTTTATACATAGAAAGTGAAAATACAAATGCAACTTATGAATAAAAATTTGTGGGGCATAGTAAACGAGAAAGAGAAAGCACCCACCGATACATCTAAATTGTTAGATTGACATAACAAAGATAATCGAGTGAAAGTTATTATTGACCTTGCTCTCTTTAACTTTGAACTTCATCATGTAGACCTAGATAAATCATTCGAGGAAATTTGGGATGCTTTAAATAAATTATTTGGAGCAAAAGCAGTTAATGCCAAATTTTTCCTAAAACTTCAGTTATATAGGTTCAAAATGGATGAAGAAGTCTCTATGTCGAGCCACATCAATAATCTAAGGTCCTTGATCAGACAACTAGCAAAAGTTAAAGTTGCGATAAAGGATGGGGATGTCAAAGCTATCTTATTAAACAATTTTTCTTCAAAATAAAACAATTCTCATTTTCTACCCTCACCAAATTCAATCTCAATCTCTAGATGATATGATTGCAGCTCTCTAGTTGAAGAAAAGTGAATTGTAGAAGATGCAGAAGGTGATTCTCAACAAGAAAGTGCATTTTATTCTAGAACCAAAACTTTCGTCGAAGGTCGGATAAAGATAAACCGGAGATTGAATGTCATTATGGTAAGAAAAGAGGTCACACAAAGGTGGGATTGTCATGTTCGAGCCAAATACATGCTCAAGTGTAAAGGCATATTTAATTTAGCCAATATAACCATGATTGAAGACCCACTAGATGCGAGAAGGTAGTGAGGACAATGATGAATACATAATATAAAGTTGCTCCAAAATTTGAAAGCAAGAAAGGATACAGGGTAGATGAAGCTCGATATGGATGGTTACTCAAATAGTTCGGGAGACTATGGATATTAGGAATTATACCCTCATAATGGTCATGAGCCAACTTGATGGAGCTTGTGGATGGCTTATTATGCATGGTTGTCCAATAATTCGGGAGATCTGTGACTTAGGAGTTTGAGGAGGTGGAATTTGGAACTTAGTAGCTACACCTTTACGAAGGTCACGAAGTAGCTTGATGGAGCCCTACCTAGTCAAAGCACTGCTTTCAAAGTGAAAGCCTCTAAAGATTATGCAGTTCTGTTTGGTTCTAGTTTTGTTTGAATGTTTTTTTTTCTTTGTATATCGTAAACCTTAAGAGGGGGTATTAGAATATAAGGCTTTGCTTAGTTAGTTATCAGTTACACTTTAACTAATAATCAGTTGTAACCATCAACTTCATTGTAAATGTCTTTTGCATAATAAAATGACAGTCCACACAATCTCCAAAGTGTGTAATCTACCTTCTCTTTATTTCTTCCTTATGCACGTATTCCAATAAATAGATGAATAGAAATTTTAATATTGTTCTTATTGAGCTCATGTATATATCACATCACTTTAAGCAATCATATCCTGAGTGTACAATGGAAGCGACGAAGGGGATGCAACAAAGAATTAAAAATTGAGGAAGCAAAAAAGAGGGAGAGGATGAGGGGCGATTAAGAAGGGGCTTGAAGGAGGGGAAGTGATGCGAAGCATCTTGACACAAGAACTATCATGTTGTTAATCTATCTTCTAGTCATGAATTTGAGGTTGTGGGATGTGTTAGAGTCCATAGGAGGTTTGAATGAGTCCTTGTAAGAGGGGAAAAAGAGTCAAAAATTGAATTTCCTTTGTAAGCACTTTTCCCTCCAAGCGAGGTTTGAATTTGTAAAAGGATGGAAATGGAGAGTTAAGCTTGTAAAGGGGGTTAAAGGAGTTTAAAGAGAGTATTAGGTGTCTTGGAAAAGTGTGATAAGTCATCATAGGGAGTAAGTCATTAAAAATGCTTAAGTTAGTATAATAGGGTCAATTATGCATATAGAAAGTTGAATGGAAGTCCAAAGGTCACAATGTGACAATTTTGAAGCATCTCATGGTAGGTACATGCAAGGAATTCAATTATAGAAGAAGAGTAGGAGTTCTTGGAAGGGCATTCCTTGGTGATAGAGGAAGCAGATAATTTTAGAAGGGACAATGCTCATCTTTTTGTAATATGATACAATGAATAGTAAGAAAACTCTAGTTTTGTGAGTAAGAAAATGATTTCTTTGGTAGATGATATCTTTCGTTTTGTGGTGTTGATGCTTTTCTAACCCTCTATTTCAATAGGTATTGGATTAAGAACAATTTTTAGTGTGTGGGTAAAGTGACTTGATCATATGATGCATAAGTTATAAGTCGAATCCTTTGCAAATTGATTTGCATGTGTAGTCCATGTTATGTTATAGTCATAAATCAATATGAAATTGTGTGTGTAGTGGTTGTAAATCATGTGGGATTGAAGGTTGGTGACATTAAGTTAATTTCAGGTATTGAGAAGGGGAGAAATTTTTACTAGGGAAAATCTTAAGAGTACACAATTACTAAACATTATGCATGTATAGGAATTTTTGAGTTTGGTCCGCGAGTTATGTGATTAGAATGAATTTGGAAGCTATAAAATTTGTAAAGGATTTAGGAATAAGGGTGATGAAGGTAAATACATGGAAATTTTGATGAGGAAGATATAGATCCAATTGAGAAAAGAAAATTATCTTGTTTCATTGATGTATGCACTAGCTTAATCAGAATTATGTGTTTTACCTGGGGAGGGCAGCGAGATAAATGAATGAAAGGAGGGTGTTTCATGTTTCTCCACTCCTACTGGTAAGAAAAACATTTGTATTATGATTTCATAGACCTTCGGTTAAAATTTGTTGTTTTGAATCAAAGATTTGAAGAAGTTATAGCCAAATAACCTCTACATGGTGTGTTAGGAGGGTTTCACTATGAGCATGTCAAGGCTTGCATTTTGAGCACCAAATCAACTCCTTTGATTTGAAACTTCTAATATTTAATGCTAAGGGACCCAAGAAGGGGATTATGAAATAAATTTGAAGAAATAAGGGTTAAAATTCGAGATTTCTATGACAATTTGGAAGAGGATGGTTAACACACAGTTAAGAGCTAGTTTAGAGGGTAATTCTCCAAAGGAAATGATATTTGTCTTTGGAGATAGAAATTGAAACTTCTCAAGTTTAGGGTAATCCATAATGGGTCCTCAAAAATTTATTTTATGTCTTGAGTCTAGGTGGAAGAGAATTTATAGGAGTTTCAAGACTATCCTAGGCTCATTGGTACCTCAAGAGCAAGAAATGCAAAAAGTGAGTTAGAAGGAGTTGCACAAGGAGTTAGAGTCTGAGATTTTGGGAGAATCTTAGGGATGGTAAGATAGTAACATTGAAGCTTATGAGGTCTTATAGGAACCTTTATAAATCTATATGCATGGTTGTGGCACACTACCCTGTCTTAAGGGCATAAGGAGGCTAGTTTTGACAAACAAAGGAGTCAAGTGATTTTGGTTGTTTTGAGTGCATTATATGGTCACTCTAACTATGTTGTGAGTTGTATGAGTAGGGGAAGAGGCCTAAGGAGCGTTGAAGGAGAAATAAGCTAAAACTTGCATTCTTGAACAAACAAGCAAACAAACTAGAAGTTGACAAGAATTGAGAAAGCTAAGAGCAAAGAATAGTTGCATAGATTTGGATGAGTTGGGTGATTGCATTGGCAATGAAATGAGGTATGCATGTGGAGTAATACAATTGAATGCTTGATAGGAACCTTGTAAGTGTCAAATTGTCAATTTACAAGTTTTTGAGCCATTTTAGGCCTATGGTGGATCCTCTTTTGCAGACCGAGAGAAGTTGTGTTTTGTAAACTCTTGAAAAGTTGAATATATGCAAGTTTATAGTTTTCTCTACATTAGGAAGGGTATTGTGTTCCACTATATCATCTATATATTGAGCACATTATTCATGTGAGTGTGAATTACATTTAAAGGGGACAGACAAAAATTATGGAAAATCTAAAATGTTCCATGTCTGAGACCCAATCGAAATGTTTGTTTGTTGGAGCACTTTGTAGCCCCTCTTTTTAATGTGAAGATAGAGTAATTACACAATAACATGGGATGCACCAACAATCATAAATAATTGAGTCCCTCTAGCAATTGGCCACACATGTATGATGAGTGGATGTTTTAAATTGAGACTCCATCATTCACACGAGTGCAATTTGAGCTTAAAGTAGCCAAACTAAAAAATGAACAAATTTCAATAGGTTCCAAAGTCGAAACCCAACCACATTGCTTTCTTCATTAGCACTTTGTAGCCCCATTTTTAGTTTTAAGTTAGAGTAGATACATGTGTAATTGCAAGAAAATAGGCGATGTGTGAACAATCATTAATAATTAAGCCCTCCAACAATTAGTTATACGAGTGACAAGTAGATTTTATCTTCCATTCGAAATGGCTATTTTTTTATTTTTTTAACATCATAAAGGTTTTCAAATGGAAAGTGTTTGAATTGTTATAAAAGGCGAAGAAATAAATGGAAATGCATAAATGAAATAGTGAAAATTAAATACCTATATGTATCACACCTTTTCCACAGGTCAAATTGTAAGACCCAAATAATATCTATTATATGTGTTCCACTTTATTGTCTCAATCTTGCTCGCATTATTCACATGAGTGCAATTTGTGCTTAAAGGGGTCAAGATTAAAAAAATGAGAAAATCAAATAGTTTTTAGGGTTAAAACCCAAATGCAAATGTTGTCAAGGTTTTCAATTGGACAACATTTGATTTGTTAGATAAGACGAAGACATCAATGGAAAGTTGGAAAAAAAAGTGAGAATTAAATACCTGCATGTTTCACACTTTTCCATGGCTTAAATTGTAACACCCAAATAATATCTGTTATTTGTGTTACACTTTATTGAATCGATCTCACTCACATTATTCACGCAAGTGCAATTTATGGTTAAAGGGGCCAAAATAAACAATGCAAAAAAATCAAACAGTTCCATGTTCAAAACCCAACTGAAATGTTTGTTTCTTGGAGCACTTTGTAGCCCCCTTTATAATTCTAAGCTCAAGTAAGTGTAGGGAAACAAATGATGTGTGAAAAATCATTGATAATTGAGTTTACATTATTCACATGAGTGTAATTTGTGCTTAAAGGTGCCAAAATAAAAATAGAAAAAACCAATAGGTTCCATGTTTGAAACCCATTCAAAATTCTTGCTTCTTGGAGCACTTTGTACTCCCCTTTACAATTCTAAGCTCGAGTAGGTGCAGGGAAATAGGCAACATGTAAACAATCATCGATAATTATCCATTATTTGTGTTCCACTTTATCGTCACTTTGTAGTCCCCTTTACATCTCTAAGCTCAAGTAGGTGCAGGAAATAGGTTGGGTGTAGGGTAATAGGTGATGTGCAAACAATCATCGATAATTATCTATTATATGTCTTCCACTTTATTGTCTCAATCCCACTCACATTATTCACATGAGTGTAATTTGCACTTAAAGGGGCCAAAATAAAAATGGGGAAATCCAATAGGTTTCGGGTCAAGACCCAACCGCAAATGATGTCAAGGTTTTCAATTGGATAATGTTTGATTTGTTAGATAAGACAAAGACATCAATGGAAATTTGGAAATGATAAATTGAAAATTGAATGCCTGCGTGTACCGCACATTTTCCACATGTCAAATTGTAACACCCAAGTAATGTCCACTTTATCAACTTGATTTCACTCGTATTTTGTGAGCATAATTTTCCCTTTAAAAGGCCGTTAAACTATATATAAAAACTATATTATATACTATATATTATAAACTATACGATAAAGTATCCAATGGGTAGTGGTGTAACGGTTCTTGGGTCTCCTAGTAATTGGGAGGTCTAAGGTTCAAATCTCGGCTTTGTGTTAAGGCGGCCTACTACTAATTGTTTGGATACCCTGGTGATAGGGCACCACGATAATGTGGTTTAATTTGTGGGCTAGCCGAGAACTTTCATTCTTAGATGATTCCACTGGATTGTGTGGGTTAGTGATGCCACAAAGGGCTAAGGCCCTCTCCCCAGGTAACCTCAACAAAAAAATATACTATAAAGTATAATTATAAACTATATATCATAATATGTATTAAAACAAAACAAAAAAACCTATTTTACAAAGAGCTTAATTCCATTTTTGATTTATTGCGAACATTATTTTCTTTTCAAAGGAGTATAATTAGCCATGAGAGGGGCATATAAAGTCTAGGCTCACTCTAACTTTTTACAACCAAATTTCTGCTATAATTCTTAATTTTGATAGAGGAAACAAAAGTATCCTACTCGCATTCACGCTCCACATGTGGACGACCGCGATTAAATGGAGTGTGTTGATACGGGTTGTGAAATAGATGGTCGAGATCACCACACGTTCGTATGGGCATCGAGAGCAAACAACGTTTCTAGCTATGTAAACGCCTTTGTCGTAAATATATTATAATAAATGTATTTATATCAAATACATCAATAAATATCAATTTCAAGGTTTTTAGGTTAGATTTTTACATACCTCTTTAATCAATATCTTCATTAAATTCTCTATCAATTTCACATTGATTTGTGGCAATGGCATCATTTAGCTATGCGATTGTGTCGGTCTAAAAAATATCTATTCAATAAAAATGGACCCAAACATTACTACATGGCTAAGATATTACTATTTTTATTGGCTTCTCGAGAGAATAGAAACAAAACTATTTAAGTGACAACCCAATAGAAGTGAAATATACAGATGAATTGTCACGTGACGGTCAAATGAACGTCAAATTTAATGTCAAGAATAAAAGTGAACAACTCCTCTCCATAAGGTTGTAATGGAGAAGGGGAAATGACTAAATACGTGGTTGTGATGGTGGCTAAGTGTAAGTGGCAGGGAACCTGTTGAGGTTGGTATGACAACCCACAAATCATAGTGTAGAGTCCACTCCCCAATGGTGGAGAAGCTCATGCGCAGTGTTGAAATTCAAGTGTGACTTTCTTTGTATGGGCATGGATATGCATATACACTAACAATATAACAACAAATTTTCATTAACAATAAATTCCAAGAAAAAAATGCTTCCTTTCTGAAAATAGTTGTATTTCTAGATTTCCATAAAATAGTTGCTTGGAAAAAACCACATGAAAGCAATGTAAAGATAAACATGATCTAGTGAGATTTTATTATTCAACTTGTTTAACCAATAAGTGCATCTCCAAGTGAATGGACATAAAATTATACTTGAAATATTGTTGTTAAAGCATACATTTTATCTCCTCTAACTCCCATTCTTTCAATAAAGCAAACACGAGTTTGACAAGTTTTTCCATGAACTTTCCTTGAAAGAGCCACATAATTTGATGAAATTGTAACAACTCGACCTACTAATTTAAAATGACTCCATTAGCTCTCCTAATACCCCATGCTTTTTATTAGATTTCCCAAGCCATGAATAAACTTTATTTGGAAATTTATTAATAGATTACACTTATGGAAAATAAGACGAAGCATCTTTTGTTGATAGTGTTTCTTGACGATCTATGTAATGAATATATAATGAATGAGGAAGCATCTCCATAAAGCTTAGTAGATGAACTCTGTCACATATAATCCTCGTGGCATAAGCCCTCATAATCCAAACCCAACTAACTTCCTTAAGAATAAATGCATTTGTTTAAAAGGGTAATCACAACATCATACATAGATTAAGTCATTTTATCATTTATTTGAAGGAGGAATATGAATTTTAATACACCTTGAACTCACATGTAAAAATATTTAATATAAACTATCAAATGATGTTCCATAATGTGACTAGTACTTTCATCAACTAAAAATGAGTAAGGTAGACTACAAAAAAAAAATCTTTTAAATTTGTTCCAATATACCTCTTTAGTATCTTGTAGAAACTCTTTCCACATGACACGCGTGAAGTGCTTTTATAACTACTCAAGTCACAAATCGGGTATAGACTTCTAAAGGTAAATCGCGTGTAGAAAAAAAAAAAAATGCATATTTTCAACCATTGGTATGATTCTCTCCTTCTCAACATCTACCATTAGTTCTACATGTTTGATAATTGGAATATTACTTTATTTGGTTTCTCCCTCCACATGTTGTAAAGAAAATTTATGGGGTTTCGATTACGTAAGGATGAGTAGACCACTAAATTGAAGGGTGGTACTCTCATCTTTGGAAAATGGAGTTTCTCTCATATATTTTACACGCCAAGAAAAAAAATATTCTTTCAATGCCATTACAGTGTTTAATAACATAAACTCATGGAAATATTATTTTCTATTTGAAATTGAATGTTATTTTTGTTTCTTTGATGATTGTTCCTCTTCCATAAGTTATACTCCATTTGATTCATGTTCTTCATGTGGATGAACATCAAAGTATTCAATTTGAAAATGGCATTGTTGATTATAATGTTGAACAATACTAAATACGTTAACAAGTGATAATTATTTTTATCCTTTTTCAATAAAATAATTATAAATAAATATCAAAATATAATTTTCCACGAAGCATTACATGTAGAGTAGTCATTCCATAATTTTCTCTTTAGTTCAAAAAGAATAAATATCAATAATAATAACATTTCTAAATAAGCAAGTGCATCAACAAGACAAAAATGAATCACAAATCATTATTGTGATACTAAATATTGATCTCTGTCATGTTTACCAATTAAGAAGTATTAATCTTTGATGATAAGCCATGGTGATGGTACATAATCCAAATTAGTTAGTATGAAGGATTTATGTTATTTTGGGAAAGTTGTGTGTTTAATTCTGAATTTGATTAGAACACAAATTTTTCTAGCTACACAAAAAAGTACAGTGATTGATTCCAAGTGGGTGTCCATCACGAAACTCATACCTCATAACTCATATTAAATTGATTGATTTAAAGTGGGTCTAGATGCTAGATCATAAATTGATTGGTTTATTTGGATAAAAAATTCATGTTGTGTAGATTCATTGAACCCTAAATTCCCAAGGAGGTGGACAAGATCTCTACACTAGTATGCATGGGTTTCTTATTTAAGAATATTCAAGCCCTATGAATCCTTATAGTAATATCTTCATAAACTATAGAGAAAAGGAGACAAAATAATAAAATAAATCCAAGTGCAAGTAGAGAAATTGAGATTGTCACTTCATTAAATGATTAATATATGGATTATTCTCCAAAAATGAATGCATTCCTTATCCTGAATATGCTCATTTTAAGTTCAAATGATCTTACCACACTTACGACGTTACAAAATTAGTAGATAAAATTATAGACAAAGTACAACCATTTATAATTTAATAACCATGTTTACATGGACTACTTTGATTTGGATTATATTCACATTGTCAATACCATGATGATGTCTAGTCCTCTTCCTTTAGTATTTCATATATGTCTACTAATCTAACATCTAGTGCCTTTTATGGAGTAACATTCAAGAATTTTAGATTTTTAGATTATAAATGAGATAACAATATATTTAAGGACAAATGACAAGGATGATTATAGTATGGTTTCTACGTCATTTGCTTTACTAGAAAAGTACTATTCTTTCCATATCAATAAGATGTTGCTAACAATTTATATTAGCAATGAGGAGCTACAACAGATAGAGAACTATGTTTGTGATGTTTGTGGCCTTCATTGAAGGTTTGTTTAGATGAACTGAAAAGGGATCTTATGACATCATTTTCTAATACCCATGTGAAATAAGATGAAGGGTTATGGTTGAATCTTAAATATTGATAATCATATGGTAAAAATTAAAATATCCCTACAAACTCTATCAAATAATTTTATCCTAATATATATATATATATATATATATATATATATATATATATATATATATATATATATATATATATATATATATATATGTAGTAATTTTTTTCTTGTCATTGTAGTACCCAAAATTTGGCCCTAAGGCAATTTGGAAGTAATAATTTGAAATTTATCTTAGTATTATCCCAATTAATCATATATTGATTAAATTTAAAGGTGTCTTATTCAATTCTCACACTTTTAGTCCACTATGCCATGACTTTCTCTTTAGCTTAACATCTTTGGAAGCAATGCACCTTATACATAACACATCTTCAAACTCTAAAAACTTTGTCTCGTGTTTATGATTAGGTTTCATTCTAAGCTTGGATGGGTTCACCATTCGATGACGAGTTCATTCGATAAATTTGTTTGAGGTCATGAATTTTTTTATACTTGTAACAGTCATATTTTCAAATGCACAAGTTACCTTACTTGACTTAGGATCATGTAAGCGAGAAACCATTTTCACAAGGAACCAATATATGCACATTCACCATAACCTACTAGGAAAATTTAGGGATCCCATATGCAAGAACACTCTAAGGAATTTAAGAATAATCATTAAAGCATATTTTCCTTGGAGCATGTTGTCATGAAAAATGTCTAACATGAAAACTTAAAAAAATGTCATGACAACCTAACCCACATTTAGAAATCCCTCTCTGGTCAATGTAAACATGTCCTATGGCCAACTCAATTATTGTGTTACCCTCATAATGGCCAGGAGGAATGTGATAATGTGATTTTCAAGTGTGTTTCATGTGCAGGGAGGTGATTCATGGATTCATTCAGAACCATTCAAAAGGAATTTCTCTTGAGGCCCAAAAAGGCCTATTTTCAAGATTTTTCACACTGGTGGACACCCCTCGGAAGATGAATGTTGAGGAAAAACCAACCTAGGAGTTGTGAAAAGGATATATAATATGCAATGAAGTGATTTAGGAAAGTTTAGGAAATATTTGGAACCTCGGGAAAATCTTCTCCAAAACCGGGCTATTTTTAGTTGATGATGGGATTTTTTTTCCTAAAAAGTAGATTTTCAAGTTTCAGATGATTCGGGAACTTCCAAAGGTCTTGTGAGTTCATAATACAAAAATTGGAAAGATAAGATCATCTACTTCATTTTTCAAAAGGTTTCAAGGGATTATGAGGAGTAGATTTACAAATAAAGACCTTCGATCCTGGTGAAGATTCAACTGAGGATTCTGGGAGTTCCAAGGAGAGTTAGAAGCTGATTAAAAGGACAAAGTGGATAAAATGGGACCCTCTACATGTTTCATAGGTTTAGTTGGACAAAGAGGCATATTTTTCTTCGGTGGCAGTTTGACCTTCCGGGAATCGCTCGTGACCATAATTGAAAAAGGGGTTAAATTTCAAATATAAGGCATAATCAAGTATTGAAAATGGTGTCACTGGATTCCTTGTGTGATTTCAAATCAAAATTATATAAGGTTAGACTAGGGAACACCAAGGGAAGCTCTCGGGAAAGAAAACACTCCGACATGTTATTTTTAGTAGTGCAATGGTGAGAGCAGTTCTAAAAATGGAAAATGCGCACTTGGAGACCCATGATGTCCATTTTTCCCTTTGAAAAATTAAAAAGGACATGGGGGACACAAAATTATGCCACCACATGAGGAATAGAAGTTGTGTCACTAAAAACAACTTGGGTGGTTAGGAAAAGTCTTCCTCTCACCTAACCCCACCTACCCCCTTCCTCATGATGAGATGAACCTATGCACACTTGGAAGAGAGTGGTGTCCCTTTGTCCATTTTTTAAAGGGACATGGGGGACATTGAGTGCACCACAAAGGAGGACGAAGAGTCAGATCACTTAAAGTTATAACCTGGGTATTAGGGAAGTGTTTTCAACTCACCTTCATAACAAATTTTGGCCCCTTCTTCATGATGCTCCTACCCTATGCAAATTTTTACACCCCTAATGTCCCTTTGTCCCTTACTAAATGTGGTAAGGGAAATGAGGGGGTCTGAGACCCATTTAGAAAGTTGTAACCCCATCCTTGAGTCTCATCTAACCCGGGTTAAGCAGGGTGAGTTAAAACATGGGTTAGCTAGGTTTATGAAGGAGGAATGGTATAAAGGTTGTCCTTAGTAATTTTCATCCATTTTTGGTAATTTTAAAACCCTCTTCACGTGATCCCTTGCTGTTATGCTGCCAAAATTTCACCAAAAACCCTCATGCTCCAAAACACAAATTTGCTCATTACTCCCAAACCCCTGCTCTGATTGCCATGAAATCTGGATTGTAAAATCCTTGCAAAAAGCCTTTAAGGGGAGTATCTACATGCCTCCATTAATTATCCCTTCCATTTTCTATATCCATACATAATTTTCAGCTAAAAATATCCATTTTTCATATTTACACAAACTTGGCGATTGGAATCATATGAAAATTAAAGCAAAGGCCCAGAATGCAAAAATAAACTTCTGCAATTGGTTTCCTTCGAATCCAACACTAGGAAGAGCAATTTATATTATTAGTAAGTATCCATTGGAGAACTTACTAATAATAGTAAGTTCAAGAAAATGTGAATTCGGATACCTCATTTCATCCCCCATGTTCGAGACACTAAAAAAGAGGTAGATTGGTGAAACTGGCAAAAATTAGACAATCATGATGAACATGATAAAAATAGTAAATGGATGAAATGAGCTCAAAATTATCACATATCATTCCTTCATGCATTTTATAATGATCCCGATACTCACATGAGTCTTTCTCTTAATTCTCAAGTAAATTCCCGCATTCCTCGATGCGGTGAGCATAAAGTGCCTAAATGGGAAACTACCAGTTTTGTCCCGAGAACCATTTCACTTCATCTCACATGGAGTGCATGATCATAAGATGGATGGAATTGATTTTTGTCCCTTTCTCCTTCCCTTACTCTAATATTAGAAGGATTTGGTTTCATTCTTCATTCACCATCAATGCTCTCATGGTGACAGAATCATGATCATGGTTGTGTGAGAAAAATGCACCAAATTCTCCCCATGAGAATGATTGTTCATAAAGATATGGTAGTGTATCAAGAATAAGAAGGATTGTATCAATGGGGGAATTAAACTTTCAATAATCTTGGTGGTCTACCTATCATTGTTCATCACTCATCATTTCAAGAGTTTTCAAAAGGGGCAAATATTTCAAAGGATCAATCTTCATCGACGGAGCACCATAGTGGAGGGTCATCATATATCAATATTTTATCTCCATCATCATTGGAGATGATCTCCATCAAGGGTGGAGGCACCTTCATCCATGTTTGGGAGCATATTTTCTCCCTCTCTTCATTCTTTCTCCTCTTCTCCCCCTTTTCTAATTCTTCATTGTATGTAATCATGAAATTTTGTCTTTTTCACTTAAGTGACTCTCTAATGTTACATTGTAAAAGTCCTTTTGATTTATAAAAAGGGGAATTATTTCCTCACTTCTAAGGAAGATGAAAAGTCACAAGTGGAATAAGAACTTGAAAGGTCATGTGGGGGGTAGATGAGAAGACAATTTGTAATGCTATAAATTGGAATGGATTCTCCATTCCAAAAGAAAGTTTTTGAAGTTTTAGTTTTTGGCTAGAATTGTGGATTGTTGTATGTTGTTGAGATTTGTATCACCACTACACAATAAATAAGAGCTACATTTCTTCCATTTATTTTCTTATGTTTTCCTCTATTCTCTCTCTATTTCCTAGCTTTACAAGCATAATGATCTTGAACAACCAAGAAAAGGCTTTGTACTTTTGAGGAATAGATTAATGGAACTTTGTGTCTTTAGTTTGTTAATCTCATTATTATTTGCATAAGTTAGATTCTTCTAATTGAATTTGGATCTACTCTAGTTATTTTTGGTGAGAATATGATAGTGCCTACTTACACCATTAACCCTCTCTCTTTGTTTCTCCAACTCCCCTTTGCATCCCTTCGCTGCAATTTCCTCTCTTGCTCTTTGTACAAGCACTTTGCCAAATGTTCAGTGGAGTGTTCCTGTGTGATCCCTAGCCTATTGGCCACCCCATAGCTTTAGGTAGTTTACATTCAATAATGAAATCCTCTCCATACCCAAGAAGGAGGGCCTTAGCCCCGTGACTATTGGTGGAAACACATAATTTGCAACATGAAAAATTATTTCACCAACGGAGAACATTACAAAAGTTATGCAAATTTAATTACATTAACCTTTGCTACATTATATCACCATCATGCACCAATATTTAAGTCAAACATTATTGCATATCTAAAATACATGATCCTTTTCATGTGCTCTTACAAACATATTGAGAGGGAGAACTACATGGGACTTGGGCCTCTTCGAGTATTGCTATGTGATGATATTGAGAGGTAGAACTACATGGGACCCAGGCCTCTTCATAGTACTTCTATGTAATAAATTCTCATCATCACTGGGGTATTGAGGAAAATCGACTCAATTATGAACTAACCCCATTTTAGGTCACAAAAGGAGAGTGATGGTTTCAACATAAGAAGAATATATGTATAGGTAAAAAAGTGTGAATGTGTAGAGACATAAATGCCAAATTTAAATACATACGTAACTCAATGTGCCAAAATTAAGTTATAGGTCATAGTAGTATAATACGAATTCACTAAACCTAGGATGCATTCGTCAAGTGAGCCTATTCTCCACTCTATTTTAAGCTCTTGTATTTTACGAGACATCCTTAATACTCTACTCAATATCCTTTCCCACTTCATATCACTAGCACACAACTAGAGCCTATATTGGATAAATATGTTCTAAACCCTAACCTTACTTTTATTATCACTTTAAAAAGTTGTAGTTAAATGTAAAATCATCCTTACATAATTTCATACTAGTGTACTTTATCTTTTACACATTTATTGCAATATCTTAATTAGATTAACCTAGTTTTTATATTACATTTTGGTGAACCAATTTTATCTATCGATCATACCAACTTATGGCTTCATTCCTCACCCTTAGTGTTTTAGATTTCAAATTTTGATTTTTAATAACATAAATTTAATGTCAATTCATCTAAAACCCTTATTATGCTCATGTATATTTAACATCATTGTAATGAAAAATATTAACACATCCTCTTCCATATACCTTCCTAATCATACCTCCCATATAGATGAAGAAATTGTGAATTATTTAGAATAATGCATAATATAAAATCTTGCTTAGATCCCCGCATTATAATAATCTACTAAGAAGAAAAATACACTCCTTAATAAAGCCAAAATAGGGGAAGATCAAGTTGAACCCTCAATCAATGTAATTCCACTTTCTATAGGTTTTCCTCCCCATTTAGGGACTACTACTCATGTGGCCCAAGCTTTACCTAAATTTAGTGTTCCAATCATGGAGGCCTCACACATGGTCCCCCAGGATACTATGCATATTCTTAAACATTATGTGGTTCCACTGCTATACCTAGCACTACACATATGCTTCAAAATCATATTCCCGGTGCATATATACAACAATTCCAAGACATTCACAGAGAAATATCCCTTCTAACATAAGGTAGATCACAAGTCACTATGAGTTCCATAGGGTTAATAATCCATTAGCCCTTGAATTAATTACTTATCTATTACCAATTGGGTTTTCTCACATAAGTTTTCATTCTATATTTGCAAGGATAAGTCACAACACCATCTTTATGATTTTATGGCCTCTTGTATAAACTATGCATGTGATCATATATCGTTAGCCAATATTTTTCCACACAATCTCAAGGAATATGCATTATATTACTTCTATAATCTTCCTTCGGGTTTAGTAAGCCCATTACAAAGTTTTGGTGATCACTCATTTTCTCATTTCTCAATCAACATCTCACAATTCCTCTCATTTTCTCAAATACTTAAGTTAAAAAACAATCTAATGAGAGGGTCACAAATTATGCCTCGCATTATAAAAATATCATCTCTCTAGGTCCTAAACACATTGACGAGGGTGAGTTGATTGAGGTTGTTCACTACTATCCTTATCACACCACTTAAGGAAAAGACCATGTTTGTTACCCTCACATTCTTTGAAGATTTATGTCAAGTAGTTAAGATATATGAAACCAAACTACTTTTATCCAACATGTTAGCATGTGAAAGCATGGCTAAATTCACTAGAAACAAATTACATTTAAAGACATCATATAAAGGCAAACCAGTTGACAACAAGAAGGTTGAAACCATTAATGTGATCCAACAAGTACCAATGATAGTCCTTACAACACCTCTAAAAAGGTAATGGACCCATCTATCACAACCTCCTCATATTATTTTTTATTTGATCAATAAACAGGGTTGGAGGGTCACTTATCCTTTTCATTGGATTAAAAAAACCAAGTACATACATGTTAAGCCTCTAGCAACATCAAAAAACATTGTAGGGGCTTCGATGCTTACAACTATTGAAAATCCTATTTTCTACAAAAGTTGGAGAAGAAGGCATACATTGCATAATATTTTGAAATGGTAATAAAATCTCTCATTCTAACCCTAAAGGTGATAAGACATTACTTCCATATACTTCCATAAACCACACTTCTTTTTGAAACCCTCAAAATCAAAATTGTGACTAGATTATGTTGCTTCCATAACTTGATTCTATACTTTTGGTTGAGTTTGATTAAGTGGTGTCATGTATTCCAAGATTTAATGTTTCTAATAGTATGTTAAATCAAAAGGAGTCCCTATTTCCCTTTCTTGTGGGGACAAGAATCCTTTATTTTATCTAATCAATATCCATTTTTAGGCTAGGAAAAATAGATTGTATAAAAGAGAATGGAAATATAATGTGTAAACCAAAATTAGTATTATTATTCAACACACAAAAATGATAGGATTTACAAATATAAATCCATTAGAATTGTTGTTATATTAATAATCTCCACAAATATTCCCATTTTAGAGAAGACTCTTTAACTACGTATTTATAACTCTTCAAGTTCTAAATATAATACAAGAGCTCTCCTAAATAACACCTATGATTATCTAATGTTATGTACAATAATATCTCACCCCCTAATCCGTAGAGGTTACAATGACACCAAACATGCCTATGAAATTTTCAAAAATTATTTTCCAAATACTTTTGTTAAGATGTATATTGGTTATTCTACAATAGGACAATGGAGCAATTTGCACTTCCAACTTTCACATGATGCTGAATCAAGTGGAATTTTGTATTGATGTGCTTGGTTCAATCGTGAAAGTTTTGATTCTTCACCCTTTAAATTGTAGATGTGTTGTCAACCATCAATGGTGTTGACAAAACTTGTTATTCCTACAAGTTTTAAAAACTCTTCCGAGCCACAAAATTTCTCTCATCGCCTTTGAAGTAACCATATATACTATTTCCCTAAAGAAAACATTGAAAATGATTATTATTTGATTTTAAATTGACAATTTCTATTTATAAATTCATTAGAAACCTTGATGTAGATTTTCCATCTTCAAAATCACCAACATATTCAAAATTTGAATAGCCAACTAGTTTGAAGTCTCCTTCCCTGGAATATTTGAGCCAAAATTGTGTGTTACTTGGATATATCAAAGGAACTTTTTACTTCTCCTTAGTGAATATATATGGGTTGTTGCATGAATCTTGATAGAACACAAACAACAAAATAAATATTTGGTCTAGTTACAGTCCACATAGATAAGACTTCCAATGATTTGTCTATATTTGGTTACATTAACCAAATCAATGGTATTTTCTTATGTCAATTTCATATTACATTCCACAGGCATATTGAAAGGATTACAATATGTCATTCCAAATTTCCCTTAAATTTCACCAATACAATTTTTATGTAGACATACTTTAATTTTTGAAGCACCTCAATACCTAAATAGTAATAAAGATAACCCAAATATTCCACTTCAAACCGTTTTATCAACTTTAATTTGATTTTTGCAATATATTTCTCATTATTCCCGGTTATGAGCAAAGTCATCCACATACACCACTAGAAATACAAATTTTTTGTCAACTATTTTTACAAAATGAGTTGCATATTCAAAATCAAATTACTTGGAATACACGTTCAAGAGGTTCCCGTAAGCTTTTCATACCATGCATGTGTGACTTGTTTCAAACCATATAATGATTTTTCAAGTTTTTACACTTTGTACTCTTATTCGTTCACTTCAAACCCTTTTAGATGAGTCATGTACATTATTTATCTTAGATCATCATTGAGAAATGCAATATTTATGTCCATTTGATGAAATTTCCATATGTCCTATGTTTCCAAAGAGAAAAAATTCTCAAGAGTAGTCCACTTTTTGTAGGTACATAGATCTCATTATAGAATAATCCTTCCTTTTGAGAATAATCCTTTACGATAAACCTTCCTTTATGTTTGCCAAGGGAAACATAAACTTTGTATTTTTGTGTTCATAAACATAAAGGATCCATCAACCTTGTATTTGTTGTGTTCAATTATGAACCAACCTATTTCAAACAAGTTGAGAAGGATGACTCTGGAAAAAATACAATATGGGGTTGAGCTTCATTTTCCACCATAGCTTGAAAATTTTGAAACGTTTTAAAGGCTTCTATTTTTGTTTGAAGAAATAGATCCATGTCATTCTACTATAGTGGTTGATGAGTAACATGAAGTACTTGTGACCACCAACTGATAGAATTGGAAGAGAACACAAGTCGAGTGGACCTCCGCAACTTTCTACCACATTTCCATTCTAATTTTTAAAAATTTCCTCTTGAGTGTTTAGCCAAAAATTAGGATTCACACTTCTCATATTTCATGCGAGCAAGGTGGGCAATCCCGCTACACCATTCTTTTACAACACAAATGTAGTCATGATTGGAGTGCCCAAATATCGCATGCCACAACATATTAGGATACATTCCATATTCAACGATATGAGAAAATTTCCATAAAAATGATGGATCACCCCTAAGTTTTACTAAGTTCGCTTCCTCACATCTAGTTAATATAATTGCATTGTCAATTTTTCTTCTAATAATGAAATATAGATTTCTTAGACACTTGATATATATTGTAACCTTTCCTATGAGTTACGTACTTGATTTGTCTGCCATATATATTTGGGCTACAATTTTCGTCATGAAACTCCTCAAAGAATTTATTTTGGAAAGTCTTATGTTGGTGGAACCAATTTCAAGGGCCTAGACATCAAACCATGTCGAATTCACTAACAAATTATTTTCTTCCTCATTTATACTTGAGAGCACATATTCACTTGTGAATTAAACAAAGTGTAGTTCTTTGGAGGTCTTCTTTTCTTCTTTTGATAAGCTTCAATATTCTCCCATGAAGTATTGCATTCACAACCTCATAGATCTATTTTCTACCAAATCATTTACAAAATAAATCTTGTTTTTCATTTTGCTTTTTCCCACCGTTAGTGTTATTTTTACTTCTTGGCCCTTATTCCACCCTCTGCTTTTCTAACTTTTATCATTGTTTGAAAAAGAGGCTTTGAAGTACAACCTCAAAATAATTTCTTTGTTGATTGCTATAAAAACTATTTATCCTAATGAATCAATTTTCCTCCCAAATTCCTTTTCTCTTTCAACCATATTTTCAACCAATTGATCAAAATTTAGTGTCTTCAATTGATTACTCACTTGCAAGGACTCTAAGTAGGTTGAATGAGTTGGACGAGGTGCCTTTATGAAAGTAGTCATATACATATTAATGTATGAAATCCAACTCGAATGAGAATCATTTAAGTACTTTAACTTAATGAATGTTTCCCATGGAGTATCAGACCCCTGAATGTGGAAAATAAATTATTCATCAACTGAGGACCTTATTAAGGTCAATTCTTTCAAATTCTTTCACTTCCAAATATTGGCTTCTTTTGTATTTGTAGACAATGTTAGATTTGTGTCCATGTGACAAATGTTGAACCATAAATCATTGAAGATAAGCATGTTCTTTACTTGTTGAAAGCACTCTAACCATGTATAACTTTTCCAATCATGTTATGCCAACAATTGATTTTATTGAATTCTTTTTGTACAAGGGAGATAAAGGGGTTCCTTATCACTTAAACAGTTCCCTTTTTATATACTATTGACTAATGTACTAGACCTCTTGATATACCCACCCTTTTTATATACCCATTGGTACATGAAAGAAACTTTCCTTTTTGATATACCCATTGGTACATGAAAGAGGTGTTAAATTACATGAGAATATAATGGTATGTGGTACATAGGTGGTATGTGAAAAGGATTCAATCTACCAATGACACCTACTTAACAATAAGACCCCGTACATGGGTGTAACTTCCATATACACTTAGTTTTTCCTTTCTTAGGATTTACATATCAATGAAAAATATGAACGGGTAATAGAGGTAAGGAAGTGAAAATTAAATGTTTCCTTATTCCTCCTTGTGATTTATTAGTACGATGCCATGACACATTATTACACTATATTAGGCTACAAATGTAGTAGTTCGAACATGATGACATTACTCATAAGCATGAATCAAAGGAATCATTGATACCGAACATTGTTATTATTTTGAACTTGCACTATTTGATTTTTTTTTCAAAAGTATCTTGATTTTGAAAATTAAAATGCTTTGTAATTAATTTTCACGTAAAAATGACTTACCGATTGCTTTTTAAAAGTAAAAAATTATTTCATTATTTTGGGAAAAATCTCCAAAAATAATATATGCTTTCTATTGAGTCATGAAGCTTAATTACTTCATTTTAGCATCCAATTAGAACTTGCTGAAAATACAAAGAATCGACGCTCGGTCACCCAGTCGAAAAGTAATCCGTCTTGGATCGTGGGTTAATCAAGCGCGTCGCACTGTTACAGCGAAAGTTTTAATTAACTCTCGTGAATAAAATCTATTTTTAGCATTAAAGTAGATTTATTGATGTAATTACATGGCTAAGTGCCCTAAGTTTATAAACGACTATATAAGCATAAAAGCTAGGGTTTAGAAGAAATGGATGTATCATAATTACAAGATAATTATGTGAGAGAGAATTCTTGGTGAAGAATAAAAAAATCTTGAAGGAAGAAAGTACTAGAACATCTGAGAAGTGTAGAAGATTGTAAATCTTCATCAGATATCTCACAAAGCTTTGGATAATAGATTGGCTTGTTTCTTGGTGGACGTAGCCCACACTGGGTGAACCACGTTAAATCTGGTGTTGATTTATGTCTCTTGTTTTGTATAATTCTTCTGGTAGAATATCCACTTTTATTTGCATGTATGCTTAGATCTGATATATTGTCATCTGTGACAACCGTGTGCTAACCCCAACACTTTCTCAAATAAAATATTGAAAATAATGAAGTTCCCAAAATAAAAAAGACTTATCTTTTGTACAGAAAAGTGGTTATGTAGGAGGAGAGTCAAAACAACCCATGCATAATCCCAATGCTTCAATTAATGTGATATGTTGCATTGGTTAGGTCTATTACAACATTGTACAAATGAAGAGAAAGCTATGGAATGGGGATTTTTCAGATTTTGAAGCAATTTTTTCAATCGACAGGGTGCATAATTAGAAATCAACATATAATTCTAAAGGCAGGAAAAATATTCAAATTCACCATAGCCATATCGTGTCCAAAGGGATTTCACCGCTTTTGTGTTGACGTATCCTTTCCAAAGTATGTTTTCATCCACCCCACAATCATAAAAACTTACACGTACAAACATCCTAACCAACAACAAAAGCTGTCTTTAATTAGACATCATGATTTCACGAGAAAATATGGTACATGAAAACAAAAATACATGTGATGTTATAGCCTACAAGAGATTAATATGGTTTGGGATAGGAATTCACAACATTAGGAAAATAATGGAGGATAAAGAAAGTTTGGAAATAGCATGTGATTTGATACAAATGCTAGGCTAGGAAAAATGGATTGTGCAAAAGAGGATAAAAATTTAATGTGCAAACCAAACTTAGTATTATTATTCAACATAAAAATTACGAGTTTACAAATATAAATCCATTAGAATGGTTTTTATACTTCATATTCTCCACGATTGTTCATATTCTAGAGAAGACTCTTTAACTACTTATGAAAACTCTTCAAATTCCAACTACAAGACAAAATATCTCCTAAATAACTCCTATGATTTTTTTAGATTGTTTAATGTTTTTAACCAGAGCTTAGAATCGGGGGTTCTTAGGTTCCCTCCCTTAACAATGTCCATAGACTAGATATTACAAATTTCAACACAAACCTTGACGATGCAAGCTAAGCTAAGACAAGTCAGCCGAGCCGCCATCCTAGCCAACAGCCGCGCCAAGCCAAGACTACCACCACCAGAGAAGAGAAACTAGACTCCACCACCAATGATGCAAATACCACCACCACCGTGGAGAACTACCAAAAAGACAAATCGAGAAGAGAAACAGACTCCACCGCTAACGATGCAAATACCACCACCGCCAGGAGAACTACCACCAAGACAAATCCAATGATATAAGCAAAGCCAAGCACTACCAGCACCGAGCCACCATCCTAACCACCACCTACCGCTAGTTGAGTCCACCACCACCAGAGAAGAGCACCCATTCGCAACCACCGGTGATGTGACAACCTGCCACCACCAATAACCACCCTGAAGGGGATTACGCTCAACGAAGTTTGAACCTAGGTGGATCCAAACACAACCGTCTGTCTTAACCGATCCACCCAAATCCCATTGGAAAATAACTCCTATGATTATCTAATATTGTGTATAATAATACTACACCATTTCTCTATATATTTATGAACAGCTTATATGGAATCAAATTCAATAATCATAACATGAACTTAGATCGTAGAGATCTAAAAGCGTAAGCGTATCAATGCTACATAAGTATGTACTATCACATGGAAATAGAAGCCTTTGAGTTCCATAATTTTCAATCTTGTAGGAAAAAGGTCCCATTTATCGGCACAATAAATATAAATATTATAAAATATCCTTCACCAAAAATTTCCACACCATCTAAGACATACTTCCTAGTTTTGAAGGCCATTTTCTTGATATCCCTAATCTTAATTTCAATAATAATATAATCCTTCAATTTTTGGGACTGAGAATGATCAACTTAGACCAAAAGGGGAAAACCATGTCCATTGCCTCCTTTATACTTTAATAGAGTCTTCATTCTACATGCACAAACTAAAATCCTTGATGTGGACCTCCCTTTCAAGGGTTTGGGGTTCTAATCCATCATCGTTGGCGACACTAGATCATGAAAAAATGCATCACATATTATATTTATACCTCTTTCTATAACTTTATTAAACACCTTCGTAAAAAGAGCTACAAATGTGAGGTAAGGGGCATTGTTTACAATCACCCTTTCAAACATGAATCTTTACATGAAACATTACTTGGAGGTCATTTCTAGTCCATCTTTGATCAATAGTTTTATAATTCCATGGTGGGAAAAGTGCTAATATTCCCTTTTTGAACCCCAATACCCATTTTTCTCAATACGTCCATCTTAAAATATGGGAATCAAGTAGTAGGTTATGTCTCAAGTGCAATAAAAATAAAATGGTAACCAAAATTAAGGAATATATACCCTCATATGCATGTTATTACTTAACAAATTGTGTAGTAGGGGTTAGAAAGATGGAAGAGAAGTTCTTAAAATACCCTTACATATGTTCTCCTTTGATTCACTAAGCAAGAGGATTACATTTTGTAGGCACTCAAATTTAGCGATTTACTCTTTAACACTGCTAGTTTTGACAACTCTTACTAATATAAACACAACCTTTCCATTCATGCTTAACACATTTTGAGGTCTCTTGTTTAGCTTGTTTATCCTTACACATTGACATGTCATCAAATTTTGAGAGTACAATGCATAAAATCCATAGAAAATATCAATTAACAAGTTACAAACTTCATATTGCATGTTTTCCATCCCTAGGCAAGGTCGAACACTTTGGTTAGTATATTATATCCGGTCCTCGGCGACTTGTACAATATTGAACTGATATATCCTCCAACTTTGGTTTTGATTTCATATTATTTTTGGGTCTTCTAATCCCTTTGGGTCATCCTTTCTTTGATAAATCACCTACGGAACCATATATAAGCAAGCTAACACTACCTCATTTGTTAACTTGGAAATATTATGGCACTACATTGATACACTCACTTCAACACTTCCAAAAGGAACTCAAGGATCCCTAAATTTCATAATAGCACATCTACAGTTATTGGGGAAACAATTACTATAGGTTTGAAGCTTATCACCGGGTCAAGGAGTCATGTCATCTCATCTACAAACACTGAAACATCCCTTATCAAAGTATTTTAGCAAGAACCAAACTCAAGTCAAACATTGTCAAAGAGGGTTGTCAAATATAGTTGCATTAATCCATATATCACATGGTAGGTGGAGAATGACATGTGCTTTGAGGCCTTTTCGAAGTAGTGACAATGTCAACTATACACAAGGGTGCCCATAACCTAACTAATGTTTTTTTTAGTAGGGTATCTCATCCATTGTTAGGGTTTGAGATCTCATTCAAGATGTTCAGAGAGCTTCACAACATGATTGTGAATTAGGGTTTGATAGTGACATATATATCTAGGCATGTGACCATCTCAAGAAGTTACAAATCTATAAACTAAGAAAGTCCAAGATCAGACAAAACATTAACATACTTTCAAAAGACAAAAACAATAATATATTTTCAAAAATACTAAATTAGGATTTGTACACTTCGCTTGAGTTGTTAGCACTTTACATTATACATGTTTGTCATTTTAGTTTGGTAGATACCATGCTTATTTAATGTTTATACACATGTTGATGTTGTATTTTGAGCTTTATACAAGACATACATAGAGCAGTACATGATGGTAGGTATTGGTTGACCTTTTACCCAGATTTTCTATACATTTGGGGGTGTTTATTTTATACTACATCTAGGTGTTATTGTTCTATTATAGTTCCTTTATACTTCTTCATTACACTTGATTACATATATTGTGTACATGTTATTTTTTAGCTAACAGGACTAACACATGTGTCTTGTGCAGTGTTGACATATTTTGTTTCACATATATTCACCTATATTGACTACTATATCATATCATCATGTTCGACACTCTTATTTTTCATGCATAATCGTTTATGTGTGTGTTATTGCTTGTGGCCTATGTGCCTTGATTGTCTTGTAACATCGTGGGTGTCCCATGTTTGTGGATTTATGCCTATATTGTTTTATCTTGTTTGTAAGCCCATGTGCCTCAAGGTATTGTGATACCATGGGTGTCCCATGTTTTTCAGCCTTCACACCTTTTATGTGACAAAGGTGTTTGAATACTTCTTATAGTTAAATTTACTATTGTTATAATTGTCTTCTTTTGCATATATTTTTACTATTGTTGTTATTATCTCTATTGTTTCTATCATTGATTTTATTGCATTTCATGCTTACCACCATGTGAAAACACCTTCCTTTTATAAGTACAAGTTCTTCAATGTTGCCACCTCTTCATCTTTGTAAAGTTTGCTATAACATCTTAGAGATCTTATACATATGAACACATGTCTTATTTTGAGGAAAGTGTTCAACATGGTTTTCACACGTCTTAAAAGAGGGGGCATTCATATAGGTATAGTCTACACCTACAATAGACACAAACATAATTCAGGGTAACATATAAGTACAAATAGGGTAAAGGTACCCTTAAACACATGTAAGAAAAGGAATATAGAAAAATATGAACATGTTAAAAAATTTATAGCTTGGTTAGGACCATATGGTACGGTCCTACCCTTTCACATGGTTTTTCCTGTGGGTAGTTACACCAACTTTCTCATCAATCTCAAAATTTTAGCTACGATTCAAGTTTCGACATAGTTTTAAATCCACTTCACTCGGTCTAGATTAGTTACAAGGGCATGGAGTAGTCAACTCCGTATTCACCGCAACATTCAATTTCTACTATAGTTTTAGGAATATTGGGGTATGGGTCTCCTTCATTCACATTTCAGTTTATTAAAATTTCTATTTAGTTGTGTAACACATGAGAAGAGTATGGAGGAACTTGTTCTCTTTTCTAATGTATGTTCTAATTTACGTAATCATGCCTAGATACGTGCTGTGCAATGGTGTGGTTCATGGGGTTATGAGAGGTATCAAAATGGATAAGTTCTTTATAGGTAGTCCTCCCTTTCCTCTTACACTCAAAGAGGGAGATATTAGAGTTACTAAATGACTTTGATACCAGGTCTTCTTCCTTACTGAGGTGTTTCAGAACTTCATTCTCCTTCTCATTTCTTCTACATTCTGTGTTGGTTTGCACGCACCTAAGACTCAAATTTCTCCTCCACGTAATTGGGGGTGACTGACTACCCCCAATCCTTCAACAAGTTCAGTAATGCAAATCTTCAAGTACAAGAAAAGAAAAGAAAACTCTCCTTCCATAAAATAAATAGTTGTATTCCTTTCTTTTTTACATCTCTTTTCATTTCACTTTGTGTAAACACAAATATTACGTGTTACATTTTACAATTGAGTTAAAGTTCACTTATTTATCACTGACATTGACTACACTTTGTGTTACAGGTTTCATCGCGGAGCATGCCAATACCAAACACAACATGAAATCTGCAAAAAAAAACTATGAGAAAAGATAAAGCATGTCTACACACTTAGGTATATTTTTATTTAATCATGTAATCTTCATTTCATACTTAAAGGGGGGAAATGTAAACACTCAAACATGGTAATTCACTCTTTGACATTTCTAGTTTTGACAATGCACTCTTGATAAGATGAACACAACCTTTCTATTCTCACTTAGCACATTCTAATGTCTCTTATCTAGCTTGTTTATTCTAACACACTAACATGCCATCAGAATATAAGAGTACCGTGTATAAAATACATAGAAAAACATCGACTTGACAAGTTCAGAAACTTTATATTACATGTTTTTTTATTTATAAGTAAATGCTTTTGACCAGAGCTATGAACCAGGGATCGAGGGAATCCACCTAAACAAAGAGGATAGGAAAATAGAAGAAGAAGATAGGAATAGAGGAAAGCTTGGGAGGGAGGAAGGAAGAAGGGGAGTGAGATCGGGGAAGAGGGGAACCCCAGGGGGAGGAACTGAAGGGGAGGAAAACACGCAACCAATGGAGCATAGAATAGGAAAGTGTCAAGCACCAAGAGGCTTCGTAGTAGAGGCACCTTAGCGGGAGGAGGAGGCACACAGGAGGAATAGAAAATCTATTGAGGCCCTGTCGCGAAGCTCATTGAGATGATCAATGGCTGAGTGAAAAGGGAATTGGGTGGCGTTGATATCCACCATGGGCAATAGGTTGCGATCCAAGTGTCCGTGGATGAACAATAGGTCCATGCTTTCATCGCCGGTGGAGTAGGTCCTGGTATTGCCCGCCGAGCCACTAAATCCCGCGACCCACATCGAGCACCCACTCATCAACTTCCTCAATCCAAAGTAGCGGGTCCGGCATTATAAACTCGTCCCTTCATCACGGAGGCCAATGTGGTGCCTTGAGTAAATAAGATCTTCAAGGACAAGCAAACCTCTGCGCACAAATAGGGTGAAGCAGAGGCGAAGGAGATGAAAGCAGAATAATGTATGCCGGGAAGGTGCGAGGCCGGTGAGAAGGGGAGTGATAAACATGACCAAGGATGCACTCGATGGCCTCCACTTCTAAGTATGAACTGTATTGGAAGACATGGGAGAGCTTGTAATGGTCAATTGCATCCACCGGAGTTACTTGCGGTTTGGACCCACGAAGAGAGATGAAGGGGAACCCGACGAAAGACATTGTTAGGCGAAGATGGAAACATGGTAGAGCAGAGAGGCGACTCAAAAGATATAGGAGGAAGTTGAAAAGACTCGATGACAGACATAGATTCTTCACCCGCCGTGAGAGATAAGGTCGTCCAATCCAAACCATGTGGATGATTCGCTAGAGATATTCACAAATGAAGGACTGTCAATAGCATGGTTGGCAAGGTGATCGTCAGTGCGTATTCGCCTCACGAAACATGTGAGATATGCACCATATGTGTACTTTGTTGAGCCAGAATAGGATGTTGTCGATGCATGGGCCTAACTGCCATGCAGATGGTTTGCCTTTGATGACGACTTGGATGACACCTTACGAGTTTCCCTTAATGCACAGGAGTCAAACCCTAGCTAACAGTGAGCTTAACACCTTCTAGAAGGCCCGTGGCCTTTGCATGGTTATAAGTACCATCCGGGAGCAGGAAGGAGCTCGCGCAAATGAGTAGGCCCCTATCGTTTCCAAGGATGAACCCGACCCTTGATTTACCCGGGTTGCCCTGGATGCACCGTCAAAGTTAAGTTTGATGTACCCGGAGGTGGGGGTTTCCAATGCGTGGATTTGCTGAATCAAAGACTTTGTCAAGACATTGAGATCGTGCTTTACCCGGGATCCTGGAGAGGGGATTTTAATCAGAGGCCAAGAGTCTCTGATGACAGCGTCTCTGAAAGAGAAGGCTAGATTGTTTGCACTTTGGAGGCTCACATTCTCAGAGATAGCGATATCTCGAGCTTGTTAAGGAAACTTTGTATATTAGAAGGTTGATCCGAAAGAGGCAAATATTACATTCCCACCAAAGATGCCAAACAAGGAAGAAGGGGCCGATGACCCAGATAGAGCTGAGGGAGCTTTTTTTGCCCTTAGTAGACCAGCTTAGGAGGGTGTCTTTGATGCTTTTTCCATGGACCCATGCGAGGTTAAGCTTATTGAGAAGCCATGACCACCCCAAGTGGGAAAACGGGAAAAAGAGAAGGAGGTGGTCCGCGTCCTCCTCCGCAGCATTGCATAGCACGCATTTGGATGGGCCAACGCATAGCCCCAAGAGTGCCTACGAGCTGAGTGAGGATTTTCCCTTGTAAGACCAACCACCCAAAGTGTGCCACTTTAGGAAGAAGAACATAGTTCTAGCACACTTGAGAACCAGGACAAAGAACCCCATTGAGGGAGGAGAGAAGGGAGTAGCCATCTTTGACTGAGTAACTACCCGAGGGAGACCCAAGCCAAATAAGACTATCCTCCGAGTCCGAGTGGGACACGTGCCAAGTAGAAAGAGCTTGAAGAAAGGCTGAAGCTTCGGCTTCGGAGGCCCCTAGTAAGGTGACATCCTTCCAAACCCAAGTGGGCGAGCCATCAGGATTTGGGAAACCGTAATAGGACACCGAGTCTCCCCAGGAAAGCTTAGAGAGATGCATGATCCTGTTGAGAGAGGGGTTGAGATTAAGCGACATTTGGCTGTCCAACAATCCTCCCAAAAGTTGGTGGAGGCGCCGTTGTTGATGAACCACGAGACCGAATTGGTGATGAGCAAGTAATTGTTCCACAAGAAGTTCCAGATATGGGACCCTTTGGGAAGGTCAACGCATGAAAGTAAACGGTCTGGACGCTCGGTCGAGAGGTACTTGTGAGAGAGGACCTGATTGGAGAAATTTTTCAGGGTCGGTAAGAAAATTCCAAACCAATTTGGTGCCCCATTGCCATGTTCTGAAGTGTCAGGTCCATGATGCCCAAGCCACCGTACTCTTTCAGTTTTTTGAGGGAATCCCATTTAACCAGATGGAATTTACGATCTTCACTGGTACCTTGCCAAAGGAAGGTTCTGAACAGCTTTTCCAACTTACACACAACTGATTTTGGAAAGGACAAAACTGATAGCATATAAATGGGCATGGCGCTGAGGACCGATTTGATGAGGAGAACACGCCCGGCGAATGATAGCCATTTTCCTTTCCAGGATTGTAGCCGTCGGGAGACCGAGTTCACCAAGTCATCCCATAGAGAGGGCCTACCTTTACCGAGGAAAAGGGGGATGCCCAGATATTTCTGAGGGAGGACACCAATTTCAAATCCGAGAACATCCCGTAGGCGGCGTTTTAGATCTGGGTGGGATGTTGAAAAAGAAAATGATGGATTTTTTGAAGTTGATTACCTGTCCAAATGCCGGAGGGAGGTCGAATGTTGTCTAGGATACAAACTTCCGCATGGTGGTTGTGTCGAAGAGGAAGGTATCATCCGTGAATTGCAAATGATATACAAGAGTAGATAGGAGGTGATACACAGCCCAACAAGCGAGCCCGAGGTGAGGCAGGTTTTGATGGACCGACTCAGAGCTTCGCGACCAGAAGAAAGAGGAAGGAGGATAAAGGGTCCCCTTGCTGGACCCCCCTGCTACTGCTGAAGAAACCTTCAACTGACCCATTGACAGCATGGAGAAGTGAGCCAAAGAGATGTAATTAAAAATCCAATTGCAAAAGTGGAGTGAGAAGCCCATTCTTTGGAGGGAGCTGAGCAAGAAGCGCCAGTTAATTCTATCATAGGCCTTACTGAAGTCTAGTTTGACGAGCATACTCGGGAGAGAAGAGTAATGAAGGGAGTGTATGAGCTCATGGGAAATGATGATGCCTTTTGAGATGGACCTTCCAGGGATGAAACCCTTTGTTCCGGGTGATCAACTTGTTGAGGAGGGGGCTCAGACGTGAGGAGAGGGCTTTGGAAATGATTTTGTAGGCAACATTGCAGAGGGAGATGGGACGGAAGTCGTCGAGCTTATCAGCAGGGGAGGATTTGGGGAAGAGACAAATGAAGGTGTGGTTGATGTTACCGAGAATTTTCCCTGGGTGCCACGATTCTCGATCGCGAGTCATACGTCTTCCTCGAAGACATTCTTAAAGTCCTGATAGAAGGCCGCCGAGAAGCCATCAGGACCCGACGCCTTGTCCCTGTCCATAAAGAAGGCAATACGCCTAATATCCTCATGCGAGAAAGGAGAGAGAGCCTTGACATTGTCCTCCACCGAGATCACTAGTTGAATCTGTGCCAGTAGGGGGTTTTGATCATTCAGGGAGGAGCACAACTCCTCATTGAGTAACTTCTGGTAATAAGAGATGGCTTGATTTTGATGAGATCTGAGTGCTGGCCACCGAGTCATCATGCTTCAGGGAGGAAATGTAGCTGAGATTCCTTCTTGCTTTAACTGAGGTGTGGAAAAACTTGGTGTTTTTGTCCCCATCCTTCAGCCAATTCTCCCTTGATTTTTGACACCAGAAGGATTCTTCTTTGAGTAAAAGAGTACCCAAATCATTGAGGAGGGATTTTTCTCTGGAATAGCTATCCTGATCCATACCCTTGAGGAGAACCTATTCATTTAAGGACTTGAGTTCCATTTCAACACGTTCCTTTTCACGAAAAATGTTCTTGAAGATGGAGGTGTTCCATTCCTGCAACTTGCATTTAAGTAGATAGAGTTTTCTAGAAAGGATATACATCTTGGTGCCTTTGACCAAAAAGGAGTTCCACCAGGACTTGACCAGATCCCTAAGAGAGGCATCTTGCATCCACATGGATTCAAAATTAAAAGGGGAGTGGCACGGTGGCATGTCGAACACAATGTTCAGAGCTATAGGGAAATGATCCGATCTGGAGAGAGGGAGGACCGAGCTGGGCAAGAGGAAATAATGCTGGAGCCAATCTTCAGACACCAAGAACCGATCGAGTCTGACTTTGCCAAGTTATCAATCCTGCGCGATTGTTCCAAGAAAACCATCCTGAGCTGGGTTCAACATCGAAAAGATGGTGTCGTGCCACAAATTTGATGAAGTTTGCTTGAGCAACGCGTGGCTGCCATTGGAGCCCACCACGCTTGTCTTTCTTGGAGAGGGAGGCATTGAAGTCACCCACAAGGATTACTTTCATGAGGGATGAGCTTAGAACCTCGGACAACTTGTCCCAAAGCTCACGTTTACTAATGGGAGAGGAGGGACCATAAACATTACAGAGCAGGAAGGAAACCTATGTGTTTGATTTTGACTTTAGCCCACTAGAAACTAGGACCGGAGGAAATTAGAGAAGAAAGGCATGAAATTGATTTCCAAATGAGGCCAAGACCTCCTGAAGTGCCCGAAAAGACATGAAGGAGCCTTCCTACCCTTTCCAGGAGCGAAACCAGCCTATGAGACATGCCTCACTGGTCATTTTGGTTTCTTGGATCACACAAATATCAATAGCAGATTCCTTGACGTAGCGCTTTAGCAAGCGCTGTTTGTCCGGGGCATGCAGGCCCCGAACATTCCACGATAGGATCTTCATGACTTCTTCGAAGAGGACTGGCCTCTTCTACTGGAAGGTAGGAAATAAGACTTAAGTTGCAACTGCTTACCTGCTGTGATCTCTTTCCGAGAGAGGGTGGCCCTAGAAGGTCTGCCCACTGGGATTTTGGGGCCACAATCCACCCTGAGCAAGGGGGTGGGGAGAAGTGCCCCTTCGGATGGGATGAGTTCATAATTCTCTCCCCGAACTCCGAACTAGCTCGAGGCTTGTAGGTGAGGGTGCCTCTTCTAGGGGGCCTTGAATGATGAGCCAGTCTCGAACACCGACCCATTGTTTCAGAGAGGTGGAATCACGGCCATGACCCGAGACAATGCCTTCATGGAACAGGGAGAGAATACGTGAAGATTCTTTCACCATCAAGGCCGTCTATCTTACCAGGGAGAGAGTGTCTGGAGAAAGGGCGGTTGGAACGGGGCAGAGGCCAAGCCGAGAGAGGAGCCCAAAACATCAAGATTGGGGAGAGGTGGGAGCGTGAGGGGAAGGGGGAGTTTTTGAAAAGCTAGGATGGCCTGCCGAGGGATAGGGGGCTAAACTTGAAGCTAGGAGGAGTGGGTAGGCATGCTGAAAGTGCCCTTGCTATTTACACCGGAAGCATGACTTGGAGATCGACTCATATTCCACTTTTTGAGTCCACTTACTGCTGGAGGAGGAGATCTCGATGGATTCCTAAAAGGGGTAAGATGGATCGAGAAGGACGCAAACCCGGGAAAAAGAAGACTGAGTACCCTTCAGAGTGACAGGGTTGATGTGAGAAACCTTGCCCAGACTTGAACAAATTTTGTTAAGGGTATTGGGACTCTAGTATTCGCTGGGCAAAGAGTAAAGCCGAATCCAGACAGTGAGATCTCTAGTCTAGCCACTGCTGGATCGAAATAAACGCTCCATTTCTGGATATGAATGCCACATTTAGATAGAAGTTGGGATTTTCTTTCCAAGGTGAAGTCTCTCAGAGCACCACTTCTAAAAATCACCAAGAAAAACTCGTTAGGTAGGAAGTGGATGCGCAGACCACAACCCCATTGTTTCTTGCACCAGTTCTGGACGCCATTGACGGATAGGCGCTTGCCGGAATTTTGTGAAAACAACTCTTTCTTCCAAGAGTGAAATCTGAGCGGGAAGGCCATATTTTTCATCTAAGAAAACCAACACAACCGGTGGAGAGGGTTTTTCAGAGAGATTGATGTCAATGTTATACCCGAGGTCGGGACCACCCCTCTCGGGACCCAAATGACCGAGCAGGGGCAAGGAGAGACTGCTAGCCGCGCGCGCGTCTTACCACTTCAAAGTAGGAGCCATGTGCAGGAGATCCGTTGTGGTATGCGGTTTGAAAAAAGTGACCGTTCAACCGTGCTTGACATCTTCGGAGCTCCATGTTTGATTTCTTAAGTATTTTACTTTCACATATCCATTTTTCACACACTTTATATTACATGTTATTCATCCTCGAGAAAGGCCATATAGTTTTTTCGGGATATTATATCTAGTCCTATCTCGGTTTATATAGTCTTAAACTGACATGTCCTCCAACTTTGATTTCAATTTCATATTCTTTGTTGGGTCTTATAACCCCTTTGGGTCGGTCTTTCTTCGATAATTCACCTACGGAACCCTATATAAGCAAGCTAACACTACCTCATTTGTTATCTTGAAAATTATGGCACTACATTGATACACCCACTTTCAACACTTGCAAAAGGAAATAAAGGATCCTGAATTCTCATAATATCACATCTACAGTCATTAAAGAAACAATCACTATAAATTTGAAGATTTTTAATGGGTCAATGAGTCATCCCATATCATCTACAAACACTCAAACATCCATTCTCCAAGTATTTTAGAAAGAGCCAAACTCAACTCAAGAATTTTCAAAGAGGGTTGTCAAATCTAGTTGCATTCATTCAAATATCACATGTTAGGTGGAGAACGACGTGCGGTTTGAGGCCTCTTCATAGTAGTTCCAATATTAATGATGCATTATGGTGCCCACAACCTAACTAATGTTTGTTTTGTAGGGTCTCGCCCATAGTTAAGGTTTGATACCTCATTCAAAATATTTAGAGATTCACAACATGATTACAAATTAGGGTTTGAAAATGACAAGGAGTTCCATATAGGTAAACATCTCAAGAATATATAGAGCTAGAATCTAAGTAGGTGTAATATTGTAAAAAGGGTCAAGATTGTATAGAAGGACCTAGAAGAAGTGTATAGTCCTTACTAGGTCATTTTCTCGTCACAATTTTAGAAACAAATCATCATCGATATTAGATCTCCCTGTCCAAAGTAGTCTACATACCAAAAACTTCCCGAACCATTTAAAATTATCTAAGTGCACTCATCCTCTTCTGTTTTAAAGTTTATATCCTTTTTAGTACATCAATTACAAATATTATGCATTGTCATGATATTGGTAAATAATGTTGAAAGTTAATTAATCGAAATAACCTCCTGTTCTTAACCCTTACATCCTTTAGTGTACTAATTTTTCTAATCTTATATTTCAAATTATCTAACTAGGGTTTAAAAACATTCAAATATTGAGCACTTTTTAATAACAATCCATATTTACCTTGTTTGGAGAAAAGCTATCACTTGTGATAGGGTAGATTTGTTCACTAGTTTTCCAATTACTTCAAAAGTCTTTTTCCCATCATTCTAAGAGTTATAAAATTCTAAAGTGACAGTCTCATCAAAACCACTAAACCTTTTAAATAAATTTAGACACATTTCCTTTTTAAAAATATTTAAAACTTATGGCTCATTATGTTTGGTGTTCCCCATTTGAAATTAGTTTTTCCAAGATCCTGTGTACTTTATAAATCGAACAATTTATCCTCACCCCTTTTACAAATGTAATTTTGCATCTAGAATGATATATTATTTCCTTTCCCTATTTTCTAATAAGAATAAAGGCACAAAAAAATCCACCCTCCATTAATTTTAAGGGATTCGACACTTGCTCCAAGTAACACATTTCATCCATAGATGTATAAATTGCATCACTAATTTTTTAATGTTGTATCATTATTATTTAGAATCATTTTTTTATCAATATTAAGATCCATTAACATCATAGGTTTCATCCCATCTAATCATTATCTTTTCCCAAAATCTCATGATGACAACCTTCCTAGTTCCCATAATATTAATAAAAATAATAAAGTTGTTATGAAGGATATCTCTCGTAGAATATAATATCCTCCACACCCCAATTGATGCATACAAGAACTAATTAGGGGGACATACCCCCTCATTATATAAAGATATTTCTCCTAGTAATGGAAATAATTTCCACCACTATCTTCTAATATTCTAATTTAACTCCTTTCAATGAGCTCTCCACAAGATTTTCTACAAATGATTTTCTACCTCTCTTTTTCATTTAAAACTTGAATAAAACAATTATTTTCTTATCACTTTAGTCTCGGGAGATTGTAATTATGGATTCTATCCCTTTTAATGTTATTTTAGGATCCTTATCCATAGATATTTCTAGATTCCTTTTCCTAAGGGAAATAAAGTTGTACCCATTTTGAAGTCCTTGTTTATCATATTCCTCTCATTCTATCTAATCTCTTGATTAGCTACTAACCCTATTTCCAACATCATTTAGGGAACACCAATTTTACTATCCTTCCCAAAAGATTACACATTTTGAGTCCTCTTAGATTCCCTCTTCATCCCTTTTATTTTCATTGGGGTCTTATTCTTTATGCACCTAAACTATTCCTCCCCTCCTCTCTATTTTGTATAAAACATGGCTTACTTAGGAGGATGATCCAACCCTTAAAATTATTCCTCCTCTCAGCTAAATGTTGAAGGTTCCCTATACTTTATCCCATATATTCCCCACCCCTTGTATCTTTTATCTTGTCTTTAGGAGCCATAAGTGGTAGTTGACCTAACATCATTTCCAACTAAGAATTTTTTATTATTTATTTTCCACGTGGGTCGACAATTTCCTTATAATGATTACCTAAAGTGATGATTTCCTTATCAAGTGTTGACATATCCATATCTAAATGCAATCTTCTTCTTCTCAAATAAAATTTATGTTTTGAAATTTAATGTTGCTTCTTAATATATAACTTGTATTTTGAAGAAAAAGATAAGTGATACTTCCTAAGTTCAAGATACAACTATAATAAGGATGTCCCTAGCCATGTAATTCCTTACATTTTCTTATCGATCTTCAAATTATATCATTTGGATAATTTCTCTTCCACTATAATTCAAGATTATAACTTGGGTACCAATCCTTGGTGATCCATATGCACCTTTCATCTAGCATAAGAAGCATTCTTACTAAGAGACATGGGATCAAGCTCAAAAAGTAATCGTAGAGGATCATTAATAATTTGGAAGACCTCTTTCAACCAATATTTCAATAGTAAATAGTAAAATCTTATCCATCTATCCATTTAAAGAGGCAACTTTATCTTTTAAGAGATTAGCTTTCTATAGATGTAAATCAAACCTCCTTCCATTAATAGTCCAATTTGTTTGGAGAATCTCATCTCTTGTTTCTTGGGTCTAAAATTTCACAATAAACCATCTTTTTAGCAAAATTTTTAAATAAGTTCTTTAAAATAGTATCCAATTATTTTATAGCTAAGATTCTAATGTTTTTCCCTTTTGAAATTCTCCCGTGAGTATCCCTAAAACTACCTTAGATTTCATGTTCTCATATTCTTCTAAAACCATTGATTAACATCTTTCTTTTGACTATAGAGATATCACAACTCATGTGATGCATTACATTTTTTGATTAAAATATTCCTTCCAAAGATGAGGAATCATCTAGACATTTGGTTATTCATTCACGTGTTGATTCACATCCAATCTAAAGCATAATGGTAGAAAATGGATCTAGTCAAAATCTCTACACCATGTGGAACTTCTTACATCCCTAAGCTATAGTATGCGAGACCTTATTGGCACCACCAAGATATTTTAGGGATTCAAAACCAGAAAATAATCCCACTTGGGGCATAATATTACTTTTATAGGTCAAACCTAAGAGGATGGCCATATGGTTCCTTGTGGTTCCTTTAAATAACACGATCAACTTATATTCCCATGGATTCATGACATGCATGCTATAAATTCCACCTTACATAGATTCCTAAAGTATGTATATAAAAAAATGGTGATTACCATTCCCAGGTGTTCCCAAAAGTACCCTATTTGGCCTATTACAATGCCCTCTTCTTCTTTTACCCAATATAAAGTATTGCGTATCAAGACAGAACCTTTGCGATCTATTGTTCGGACCTTTGAATATATTTCTCTATAGATTACATAATACACACTAATAGGACATCATCATGAGCATGTTATGACATATACACCTCCTCAAATATACCCTATATACCCTAGATGTGCACAACATGTGATAGTTATGAATTAACCTTATGAGTGTGACTCACATGGGACATTGATGCACTTTGTGTATACACATCAAGAACCAAAGGTTCTATGGCTACTTGTGACCTACTGATGCATGAACATCAACTCTCAACTTGTACATATGGGTGGTATTACCAAGTCTTGGATTTCTAAATTTGGTCATTTAAGCTAGAGGTCTTTAAGAGTCACGGGGTGTGTTAAGTCCTTCAAAGATTCAAATTATGTCATTTCCCTCCAAATGAAAATTTAAATCTTGAGGGAATTCTTGTACTTGTTTCAACATTTTGGTGTGTTTTTTTGGAGCATCTTAATACTTTATAATCTTGTAATAAGTCTTCTTGGGCTCTAGGAGTCATACTCAGGTCATGCTATGGACTAATGTTTAGCACTTAAAGTATGGACTAAACTAACTCTTCAAATGTTGTGTTAAAAGACAAAAACATGTATATGAAGAGTCTCGAGGAGTAAGAATTCAGTTAGGGAAAAATTGTGAAGGCATATTTAAGCCTCCTATATAACTTCCTTGATCATCATTTGAATAATCTAGTGCAAGGAAAAGGTGGAGCTCCAGTTTTGAATTCAAGAAATAAGAATAAACCTTGTATTTTTCTTAGAAATTGTGTATGAATTAGAATTTGTGCTTTGATCCTCAAGTTTGGTGATTGCATGTGTTTGAAATGGTGAAATTTTGTTGATAGTATCATATTGAGATTTTTAAGAACTTAGAGGTGTGCTTATATGATTTCCATAGGTGCTTATTTGCTAGAAAAGTGTACATTGTAATACTTGTTGTATCAATAATCACAATTTTTGAATACAACTAGCAATAGAATGTATATTGAAAGGTGAAATATAGGAGTTTTAAGAATTTGTAAGGGATGTACATGGAAGTCTAGATTTAACTCCCCATCTCGGTCTTTATCAAATGAAGGAGTGGGTTTAATCAAGGTGGTTTTAATATCTGTGTACACACTGTTTTTCCATTGTTTTTGATGCATTATCTTGATCAATAGATCATGGCGTATGCATCCAAAATAAGATCTATTAATGGTAAGATGGATCATGGGTGTTTGCGTTGATGAGTTTTAAGTTTCCAATTGTGTGTGTATCATAGCTTGAATGTATTGATCTAACTTTGTAACAACGGGAAGAAACCACTAAGACCAAAAAAAAATTCATTAGGAGATAGAGTCTACTGCTATAAGTGGTTAGACACAATTTGAAGGATGATTTGCGGAATCCTATAAGACTATTGCCTTATTACTAGAAATTTAAAGTTGGTTGGGAGTCTATTAGCTTGAAGACTAAGGGTATTTTGTCTTTGTTCGAGAGAATAGTGGGAGCTCATCATTATTTTCAAATTAAGGGTCATATTGAGCATTTTTAATATGTTCTAAGTGAGAGGAGGTTGTAATAGGTTGTTGAAACATGTTTCAAGCCTTGAAGGCACAAGACTTTCCTTTGGTGATGAAATATCACTTTCTCAACCCGAGACAAAACCCTCATTAGGGTTTAAAAGACGAGTTTGGTTTCTTGATTTCCACGAAGAGACAAGAGTGAAAGTTTGGAATATAGAATTGGAAGAGATTCTTAAGGGTAAATACTAAAAAGGAGTCTTGGAAAGTTACCAGTAGAAAGAAAGAAATGAAAGTTATATAGGGAGCTTGTAGGTAGTCATTAGTAGATCAAGATAAACTTGGTAAAGGCGATCAAAAGTTTTTAAGGTTGAAAAATAGGATATAACTTTGAAAAGATTGATTTAAATGAATTATAAAATGTGTTAAGAGGGTTTCCAAATGTTTAAGAGATCCATTGTTTGAGTTGTTGAATGAAGAGACTTTAAGACAACACATAATTGCTTAGAAACAATCTAAAACCCTAAGTTAGAGGTGTGAAAGAGATGTTCAAGGGGAATTATTAGTAATGTGTAGTCTAGTAATATCCCTCTACAAGAATTTGAAAGATTCAAAAATTTAAATATCTCAAATTTTGTAGAGTTCTTGATAGTTAGATAGCCAACAAAGTGTGAGAACAAGTCAGAGTCACAAACAATCCTATTTGGAGACTAGATAGTGTTCCTTTTGAGGAAATTTCAAAATAAGCTACCCCGAAACCTTAACCATAGAGAAGAGTATAAACAATATTAGGATCAAATCCTACTTTTTTATGGAACCTTATAGAAGTCTTAACTAAGACAACACCAAAAGAGGTTGCTTAAAAAGTCTTAGGCAGGGGGGAATTGATAAGAAAGTCAAAAGTTTGAAAAATTTGGGTGGCTCCAAACCAATCTAAGGGTTGAATTAGTATTTTCAAGTAATAAAAGTATTTTGGGATGGATGGTAAGTACAATGAAGTGATACATCAAGAAATGTATGATTTCATGCCTTGAAAAGCCTTTTTAGGAAATTTTTGCACAATATAGATGAACTTGAGTTTTGATGATTCTTAAACCACTCCAAAGGTGATAGTGGCATGGTATGTGAATCCTAAAAAAATATTTATGGGATGTCATTAATCCATTTGATTATTGAAAGTAAATTTCAAGATTTAGGGATATCTTGAGTTAACAAGGAACAAACAAACTACTAGTTCATTGTGGGTGCATTTAATATATTGGGCTAATTATTTGAATGGGTGTGATCAAGATCCTAGGTGTATGCCATCACCTATGAATTATGTAAATATAGGATACCAAGAATGATATTCCATGATAATTTATTACACATGGATACATCCTAGAGATAAACAATAGCTATAATATCCCAAGTCATGCTCTTTTGCATCATACACACCTCATATCCCTTGATACATGAATCTATATGATCATACCCTTGACATGATTATAAGGAAAACTCCCATGATCTCCTTATTCAAATTTTGAGTGTAATCACTTGTACATATATTATTACATGCACAAATCCTTCTACTATCTAGCCACCGATTTAAATTTCTCTTAGACAAATTACCAATCATTTGACATATTTTTCATTAGTGAAAGACAAGGGCACAACTCGACAATGTAACACATTTCAAGGGTTTGATTTGATTATTGAGGGAAAACCATAACCCACGACCCTAATTCATCTCTTTTATCATATGCAACATATGCCCTAAGCACATTAGTACACATTCAAGTTGGTATTTTTCTTTATATTATTATTTTATGGAAATGCACAAAAATAATATAATTTGGAAACAATACAAAACCATGATCTACGTGAGACTATATTATTCATGACATCAACTTAAGGATTATGGTTATTCATATTTAAGAATCTATGATAATTATATCCTTGGGCACTTAATCTTCACAATACAAACAAAATGGTTGTATATACCATACTCCATGGATATTAGACATACAATTTATGGATTCTTAATCAGTATACCTTAGGGAATACCTACCACATTAAAGGCGTGCCTACATGAGGGAATTTTACATACTAAGCCTAAATTATATCATATAATTCACACTTTATGGAATCTTAAACCATATACATTGGGGATACCCATGACATTCGGGACCTACCTATAACGGGAATCCCACTAACCTAGGCTTATATAAATAAAGTCATTACACACTATCCATTGGTGATACATCACTAATATTGCCTATCTTGCACCACATTAAATCTTATTACACATGATATATTGTGCTTCATCTAATAATTACATTTTTAATCTCTAGATACTAATTTTACATGTTCCATGCCTACTTTTAGATAATCATTTACTTTTAGTACTTTCTTACTACACATTGCTATACATGTTTAACTATTATTGGCCATAGGATCCTATTTTTGGCTATTTCACATTGCTTTATACATTACTCATGTTTTTCTATGTATTATTTGATCTATGATTTCTCTATGCACTTGGTTTCATTATACATTGTTTTCTTTGAAATCTGCAAAACCGTGAGTTAAATTGTAAAAACAAGGTGGAGCTTGCTGTGATTTTTATTAATATAAAATGAAGCATTACAATCAAAAGAGAGAGCTGCAATATTTATAGATATTGGACAACTTCTATCTCTTCCACAATACATGGAAAAAATCTCCTAAACAAAGCAAATATTCAATAATAGCATATTGCCCCTAAAAATATTCTACAGGAAATCATCTGAGAACAATATTCTAACTAAAGAACATCCTCCACAATCTAAGGGATGATAACAACACACTAACAACTAAGCTAACTAAAGTAATTAAATAATTACTTTATTATAATTACTCATTAATCCACATATGGTGAATTAAGTGTTAGATTATTTCTAACATTCTTCTTTACACTTATATGCTCTATGTTCTATTTTCTCTATGCCATTATATGCTTATATGCACCTATATACTATATGTTCTTTTGTTCTATGACATTGTACACTTTATGTTCTATTTAGTCTATGCACTCATGTGCTATATCCTCTATTTTATCTATGTTATTAAATGTTATGTCATTTGTCCATTCCATGCCATTATATTCTCTATGATATATCTGTTTCTATGACATTATACATTATATTATCTATTTTTTCTATACTATTGTATGTTATATGCTCTATTTTATTTCTACACTTATATGCTATATGCTTTGTATTCTCTATGCCATTGTATGCTCTATGATCTGCATGCTTATATGCAATTATTTACTATATGCTCTATTTTATCTCGCCATTTACACTCTTGTATAAGCTAAAATTTGCACAAAATCATTATTACATCATGCTTTTGACAAAATTTATATATGTGGGTCTTTAACGATGAATCTAAATCTTAGCACAACACAAGTCCTTTTTGTTTCACTTTTACATCACTTGATTTTATCTTCGATTTTTCACTTACTTGATTCTTCTTTGTGTTTTTATGTTGTGTCACAAAGATCTCTAGCCTTTGTAATTTACTATTTAATTTTGATGAATTTGGTTCAAGACTATCCACATGGGTCATGACCATAGTACAATCTTGAACAAGATGTTTAGTCTTGGCCCCTTTGGATTTTGGGTCCTTTCTACCGGTTGGGTTTCTTTATCGCTCTTTTCTCTTTCACTTCTTATGTTTTTGGTCAATTTTGCATGCTAGTAAGATTCAAATTTAAAGTGAGAGACTTTTATATATACAAGTTCACCTTAAGAATTTATTATATAACAAGAACTTATCTAAGTAACACATATGGAGCTATGAAATCAAGAGTTAGTATCTTCATACTGCATATTACAACAAAAGAGGGCATACATCTATTTTGCACACCTACATGTAAGGGTTTATATGGGAGAAAATTAGGATAGCCCACTATCGGTGTGAAAGAACAAGGAAAAAGTTATGTCAATCATTTTAGTTTCATGCACACTCACACAACACATTATGAGAACTTCATTGAGTTTGAAATGTAGTGCAACACTTAGTGACTCAAAAAATAGGTGACTGCCAAGGTACAAGTGTGAATCGGGGTTAAATGTGAATCCAAATATATAAAAGTGTGACATAGGTGATGACAAAAAACACACAAAAAACCATAATCCTTCTATTTACATGTCTGAGACCATATAATAGGGTATATTTATAAAATCCATTCCTCCCCACTTATACAATCATGCCTCTACACAACCAAGTAAACAAAAATTAATCTAGGTTCACTTATAATTATTTGTTACTGTCTAGATTTTTTAATAAAATAGATAAAGTTTATCCCAACTAAACGATGCCACCTCTCAAACCCTAACTATACTTTGAATTATTTTAATCAATTTGGGATGCTTGCAATAACTTAGTTTCCATTATGTAATTATAAATGACTATGATATGCACTATTCATTTTTCTCGTAACATATATTCAATCCTATTTGAACTAATTGGATTAACGTCGTTTAATTAATTAAGGGTTGATAATTTTTTGTGAACATGTCATTATTCTAACCCTTTATATAACTTAGGGTTTAGATTGCATATTCATTAGTTAGGCCTTGTGATCTCCAAACCCCTAGTGAATCTAGTGTTTATTTTCTAAGTTGGGATAGTTGTGGCTTGTAATCTTGCTTTGTAAAACTATAAGGGATACCATCCCATTAACCAGGTCCATGCCACTTATGGGTTCATGAAGCAAGTTTTATCTACACCATACCTTCATGTCTATACTTCCAATACTTTTTTATAGCTGATGTGGCTTATGGTTATAATGATACATTACCTTATATTGTTCCTACTCTATAATATCCATCTTGCTTTACAACTACTGGTGTTAATATATATTCTCTCAATGTATCCCTAACTAGCTCGTTACCCATCTTAGTGACACCTCATGAGTCCCTCACTTTGCATACTTTTGTTGATTCCTCACAAATAACTGACCCTAACACTAACAAATCATTGGAGCCCTATGTTGATGATGCTTAATTTTGAATATGTATCTAGTGACAATGGATGCATTTGTGAGGATCAAGCTCTTACTTTGCATCATCTTTCCAAGCCACCTAATTCTCCTATTTATGCACTACATCTCAACAAAGAATCCCCTAAGTGTGCATGTGAATCCTATTTTGATGATGATGTGTTCTCTTCTCAATGGGAATATCCTACACATATATTTAAGAGATAATAATACTAGTTTCCTTCACAATGCTTATGTGAATGAGGATAGTGATGATGAATGTTCTTCTACTTATATAGATGGTGATGCACATATTGATAGTGACATGTTATGTAATGATATTCTTAGTTTTGATGATGTTATTATCCGTGATGATATTCCTATTCATAATGACACTCCTATTCCTAATGATGTTTCTTTTCATAATGATCTCCTATTCCTAATGATTTTTTTATTCATAATAATTCTTACAGGCATGCTAATGATTTTATACATACTTATGTATCTATTCATAATGATGTATCTACTTGTGTTTCTCCCTCTCCTTCTAAAAATGTTGCATTTGTTACTTGTGTCTCTACCCTCTCTACCAAATGAAAAAATGATATTCATACTAGTATCTCTTTCATGCCTCTTATAAAAACAAATGATGCAAATTTTAGCTATAACCTTCTATACATCTTAATGAATGTGTGCATGTCACTTCCTCATGTGTTGATCTTAATTTCATCACTTCTACAAATATTATTATAGATGAATTAGATGTACCTAATGATAAGTTCTCTTTAGATCATATAGACTAAAGTAACTCTCTAGTTCTTGATGTGCTTAGACATGATGAAATCTCTTTTAAATTAAATAGAGTTATTATGGGCACTATAAATGGAAAAATATAACCCTTAAATGAGCACATTAGTGTTTATGTAATACCTCCTCAATAGTTCCTTTCTATCATGCATGTGGTAGGTGATTCACAATGTAAAGTACATACTTTGACCCTAGAAAGTAAGTCTTATTACATTGCAATTAATTCTAATACTATACATGATAACCCCATACGATGCAAACTATTTCAATCCTCCTTCCCTCATAAATTTTTCACCCCTAAATTTTTATTTTTTGATGGGACCTCGACCCTCATCTTTATCTTAAGTACTATAGAGCTACTATGTATTCTTATAAAATGATATGTTGTTTTTAAATGCCTTCCCAAAAAGTCTAATTGGTGATGTAATGCATTAGTTTAACCACCTTCCTAGTGGAGCTATGAGAACATTTTTAGAGCTTGAAGAGGCATTTCTCATTCATTTTTTTATAATAAGGGTCTTAAAGATACATATGAGAATCTACTCACTTTACATCAAGGAAAAATTGAGCCAGTTACTATTTATAGCTAAGATTTAAGGTTAGTATGCAACAATTGATATAAAAGACAATGAATTTAGAAATGCAATACATCTTTTGTCGAGGCCTCATATTTCGCTTACGGAGAAATTTCTATATGACACATGTGATTCATTTACCTATTTTTTTCTATGTGTTATTGATTTAGAGTGTGACCTTGCTCCCACATATACTTCCACATAATCCCATGAAGTTACTTCTACTTCATCCACACTTGCTGAATTTACCACTCTATGTGATCCACCTTCTCTCTCATGTACAATTTAGGTTTTTACCGAACAATCTTCCTATCATATTACACCTAAACCTATAGCTACTACAAAGATTCTTCCTCTCCCTAAGTGCAAATCATTATGTTTTGAAAAGTATATTGATTAAACACATGATATTTTACTTAATCTACTTGATAAATGATTGATTCATATATCCTATGCATCATCCTCCTCATCTCCTAGAACATGAAAAAATTGAATTTTTTTAACTTCCATCATATTAACGAAACCATGATAACAATTGCTATGCACTCGATTAGAAACTCAAGTGGCTCAAAGACAAAGGAATTATCTCTTTCATCACATGACACGCTAGTATATCCCTTTCCCTCATCTCGTGACATCAACTTGTGGTGGTTGTGACCTCCCAAGATGGTCCATCCTTGGATGAACTAGTTTCCCAACCTCCTGTGAGAGATGTCCCTTAGGATGAAGCTCATAATAATCAACCCTTATAGCAAAAAAATCAAATGGGTTATAAAAATATAATTATTTATACCACAAGATAATAGATTCATAATGTATCTTATTTGGTAATACTAAAATAACCATATATATAACTAACTAGTGTGTCACTTATAATTACATACATGCATCTTTGCATTCCAAAGTGATTGGGAATCCTTTATTTGGATAGACTATTATTAATTTTTGATTCATAGTTAGTAACGATTATTCCCTTGACATCATTATTATTTCCTATACATGGCATCCCTTCTTGACTAATTAGGGGCACATGAGGACCACCCTTTCTTATTTCTTAAGAATAGAAATCCTTCGACTACCTTTACCTACTCTCTGAAACGTCGGTCTGATTGCTATATTCACCAAACCTTTATTAATCTAACACAATTTAAGAAATAATTTTTAATTAAAGAAACTATAATAATCAATATACATATCACACCAAATTCTACATAACTCAATCACATCCAAATAATATATTATACATCAAACATCATTAATAATCAAGAATTCATCACACAAAACACCATATTTTCATAAAACAAAAATCCATATATCTATATATTGTGTGTCAAATTTTTCAATATAATGAAGGTCATGTCCTTTTATGAATATCAATACATCCTCACCATCATCCTCATCCTCGATCAAAACATCAACAAGAGCTCCGGAACTTGAGGCCTCTCTTACATATTTGTGACCTAGGAACATGACCACAATTTGTACTATCACATCCACTCATGTAAAGTCCCTCTCTCTACCTTGGATTCGACATACCGTTCCTACACACTCATCAATCTCTATACTAAGTCCTGCATAATCTCGATCCTAGATGGAGGTTGGGTATTCGTGTTAAATTTTCTCAACTCTTGACTTGCTGACTTTGTAGTTTAATACATATGGTAGCTACCACAATGATAAGATCAAAAAAATATGTGAACTTCCACATGAAATAATCTGCACACTTGAACATCCTTACCACCAAATATGTAATTTTATATATGGATCTCGCGTAAAAAAGTATTCACTAATGACCTATCCCCTAGTCTTGTCATTAGTTAGTTAGTCATCATCATCATTTGTCTTACATAGTCATCAGTTGTTTACACATTTTGGTCATCTTTTAGGGAGTCTTAGGTGTCGTTATTTGGTCATTTTTCATCTCTAGTCTTTGAGTAGGGTGCCTAGGTAGTACTTGGGGTGCCCATGGGTGCACCTGGTCCTTAATTTTAGAAACCTGGTCTCATTAGCACTTAGATCTAATTTATCTATTCGAGGTTAGTCTTTGTCATTTTCCCTCTCTTTCCCCTAGGTACTAGTCGACATGTCAGTCATTAGTGTCAAAATTTGAGCAAGAGATCCCTATATAAACATAACATACCTACTATCTTATGGGCAAAATATCTACCATCAAGGGCTAGCTATCTACTAAGGCAAGGGACTACATTTGGGCATCATTACATCACACACACTGCATAGAAGGGTTGTATTCATTCTTATTCCATCCACCATTTGCATTTTACATCTAGCTATTGCCCTATCTCTACGTCATTGGTGCTAGGGCACCCTAGGCACACAATTGCACACATAAACACAAAACTACATTGGGTCTAGAATGTAGTGCAATGCTTAGTTGTAAGTCCACCATTGTGGCAGCTAAGGTCAGTCCAACCCCTTCATATGCATCTTTCTTTTTTAGGGATTTGATGCTTTGTATGGGGTTTTGTAGGTAAATATTCATTGCATTTTTATGACGTCATCATCAACGAGGATATTACACACTCACATAAAAGGTCCAAGATATTGCAAAGATCTAGCGATACTGTCAAATTCAGATCTGAGCTATTCGGCAACATAGAGCACCCATACTATGACCAGGTGCCCACAAGCCCCCTCCTCCTCTAGGGTGCCCCAATATGGGAAAATCACCATCTGCTGCAATTTTTTGGGTTGTTCCTTCACACTTTCTTCGTCCACACATCATTTTGTTTAGTCCCAACACATAATGAGGTAAGTTATTTTCAGGTTAGTATCTTATCCCTTCCATTTCAATTATTTCACTTCATTTAAATATCAAAATAAAATTATCTAGAATTTACATTTCAGTTTATATCATTTATTGCATTTTTGTACCTACTTAGATTAACTATAATATAGATATAAAATTCATATTTTAGTTAATCATTTTGGTGAACCCATACTTTAGAATATTTTTCCCTAGGATCCATTTCAAACCCTAATGGCTAGGAATAGTTCATCTTTCTTCACCCATCATGTCTCATTTTAGTGTCAACCCTATATATGATGAGGTTGTATTGTTGAGCTCATGACTCTCTATGGTAATCCTATTCCTATGCCAGCTCATACTCAACAAGAACTCTTAGAGGGTCAAAAATATGTGCCTACTCACTTTGAAGACTCTCTTATTGGCATTAGCATTGTTGAGGATCCTATAGCCTTCACTCATTGTACACCATGCTATACGACTACTAGTGATCCTCCTTCTGATCTCTCTAAGGAAATTTTAGATGACTCTCTTATTGATTATTTTCTTGGTATTGATCATCATCCACATGTGCATATTGATTCTTCTCCTACTCAACATACTACTATAGTCCCATCTCACAATTCTCCAACATCTGATATTGCTTCTCATCATTCATCACATACTAGCTCTCATTCACTTTTGCATTATGTTGATGATCCTATTGATAGTGTCCTTAGTGATATTCTCATTTTTGAGTCTTTATCTGATCATGATCAGGTGTTGATAGTCATGATTCTCCTTCTTTTCATACTTTTGAAGTGTGAATCACCTATTCCATCACTACCTTCACTTGAGGTTGCATCTAGTACTATGCATGAGTCACCCCATCTATCACTTCTTCATCTCCTACCATTTCATCTCCTCCTCTCACATCATCTACACCTATTAGGACATCTTCTCTTATAGAGGTCTCTCCATCGGTCACCTCACCTATTAGGGATGTTTCGATGCTAGTCCTACCACTTCTCTAGATATTCCATCTATCTCATCTACTATAGCTTCTTCAACACCTACTCCTAGTGTGCCCTTAACATCGGAATCTCCTTATCATCTCTTGATATTCCTATGATCACACACAATGGAAAGTTACAACCTCTTAATACATTATTTCCATCTTCCACTATTCCTTCACAGGATATCATCTCTCTCATGCATGTTGTAGGTCAATTACAATCTCAGGTTCAGTCTCTCACTTTAGAAAGTAGGGCTTACTATGCTTTTATTGACAACAATTCATTACATGGTAACCTATCCCTAAGAAGATTCATAATTCTGCATTTCCTAAGGACTTTATCATGCCTACATTCACATGTTTTGATGGTATTGGTGACCCTCATGCTCATCTTCTACACTACCACATTCTTATGACCTCTTATTCTGATGATAGATTATTACTTAAGGCCTTTTGATACAATCTTATTGATGAGGCGTTGCAATGGTACACTCATCTTCCCTTTGGGTCCATTAGTACTTACTATGACATGGAGGATGCTTTCCTCCATCAGTTTATCATCAACAACGGCCCTAAGGTTACTTATGACCACTTTCCTACTTTACATCAGGGATCATCTGAACCTATCAAGGATTATATCTTACGGTTCAATGCTTGTATACATCAACTGATATTCCAACCTATTGATCTAGAAAAGAAATTTATTTTCTATCATGGTCTGATTCCCACACTTAAGCAAAGATTGCAGTATGATACATGTGAGTCATTCATTCATTCTTCTACTACAAAGTCCTAGATCTAGAGCAATATCTTCTTTTAAAATGTCATTGACCCTCCACATACATCTACTTCTATTATATCATCTAGTCCTCCTCCATCAAAATGGTTGAGCATCCTACACAGTCTCCACCTTTGCCTCACAAGCAAGGCAAGCAAGCTCAACCTACTCCACCACCACAACATACTTCTTCTCCTCCTCCATGACAGGTTACTTCTCCTTCCACTCCATCTATGTCACGTGAGCCATTGCATTTCTCCCATCATGCTAGACCTCATGATGTATTGTTTTCCTTACTTGAAAAGTGCCTAATTCACTTACCATCCAACCATCATCACCCACAACATAGGTTACAACATCAATGTGATCAACCATATTATAATTATCATCGCATAAATGGCCATAGGGACAATGATTGTCTTTCCCTTCATGATAAATTGCAACAATTAGAGGAAAAGGGCATCATCTCCTTTGGCTCTCACTCACGTGAGTGGTCTATTTCTCCTCTACCTTAGCGAGAGAGTTTCTACTCCACTTGAGTCCTCTTCTCCATCAGGTTCTCAGGCCATAGTTCATCCATCACCACCATATATCACTCATGCATGCTTTCCACCGCATCCATCCATCACTCCACTATCACATCCATCACATTCATCACTATCCACCACATCATGCTGCTTCTACACATTGGCTTCCACATACCCTCCACATTCACACATTCCACCACAGCTCCATATGACATTCAGTTTGGCACATATTCACATGTTGCTTCCATCCCACATGCTTCCACCACTACTGCCACCTTGGTCTCTGGTAGGTGATGCTTATCACCTTACCCCCGATGACACACTTGTGTTCTTATGGTTCTTACATGACTGTTGAGGGATTTTTTCTAAGAACCTCTCATCACACTTCATCATTTCATCTAGCACACTCAATCATTTCCCATGATGCACTCTTTCTTACATGGCTCATTCTTGACTGTTGAGGGGTCTTAACTAAATGATCCCATTCATACACATGCTTGGGGGGCATCACTAATCTTCCCCCCCCCTTCATTTCATCATATTGACATTCTACGATCACATCATATTATCATGTATCACAACACACTAGTTATTTTGTGATTATACATCATCCATTTTTACATCTATTCTACTATCATCATTACATTAACTATGTACTACCAATAAACATTTCATCAATCATGTTACATTTTTATATTTTCATCATTCACATACACACTTTTTTTATCATTATCAACATTATATTCTAATCATTATAATAATCAAATCACATAATCAAACAAATATACATACAAACAATATATATATATGATCATAATCATCAAATCATACATCATCAATCACATTACACATATCATATACAAAAAAATATCCATCATATATATATATATATATATGTATATATATATATATATATCAAATACAAATAATCATTACAAAAAAAATGTCTCATCATTGGGGCAATGCCCCCCCACATCATATACAATAGTACAAGTCAAATCTCATCATCACTATCACTCTCGGGTATTGTGAGAGCCCTAGAACTAGATGCTTCACCACCAACGTGACACATTGTTCGCGGCCTCGATACCTCTCAACTTACCTCCATAATAGGGTAATCTTTCACCTACTCATAAACACTGATGCTACACATCCACGTATCATGCAAACACATCATATGCCAGGGACCACCACCTACCACCTCTCGGGCTCATCGAGTCTCCTCACATGCCTCATCCCTCTCACCTAGCAATATATGCATGCATGTCATCATTACTATGGCCATTGGCTCAAATAAATGGGCATGCTCACCCACTATATCATCCACTCACTCAAGTATACCTCCACCAAGTACATCGGTCGGCACACATTCCACGTCAATGTGTGATGGATGTGTCTACTATCAAGGACCAATACACATCACCTACAAAAAAAATAACACAACGTTAGACAACCATTGTTATCACATAAGCCAACAACAACACACACAACATAACTATCTATAGATACTCACGCTCAACTACAACTACCTACTATTATTATCGGGGCATGAGCTTCCCCCTCTCCTCCTCCTCCTCCTATGGTAACCTGCTGGACCTACAAATAATGGGAACAACAATACCCACCGATGTGTGCCCACCATGCGTGGTACTCCTCTGTATAACCCACATCATCTGAGTCTATCAAGCTCTATAGCCACATCCACCTCATCTAGCCCTTGGTGGTACTAGCTACTTTGTTGTGGGCCCTAGTCTAGCTCGACCCTCCTAGGTGCTCTGATGGCTCTCAACCATATATATGGCTCTGGGGGCACATCTTGAGCCATGCCAAACTATCATGATACTCTCTCCACTAAAAAATCTCAGGCCACACCTGGGAATCGATCCTCCAACCACATCATCCTCCGAATACACCGCAACTCTACAACATCCTCAGGCCATCCTCCATAGTCGTGATATGGCCTCCATGTAACTTCCTCGGGCCCCATCCTATCTATCGTTGCCTGTAGGTATCTGTATCCATCCTATCGCCCATGAATATTAATCCACCTCCTCACATATATCTCTATTGGCCTAGCCCACTCTCCTCATGGACCTCCAACTGGTCTCAACATGGCTATATGCTCATAAGCCCATATGTGCAATAATGTAGTGGCTCTTATCCCACCACCATGCTCATCATGAGTAAATCAATATAGATCTCTATATAGGTGGGCCAACACACACCATGCCCACATGCATATCTAGTACCCTCCTCCTCTCTATCCATCCAACATATATCATGCATCTTATACAAGATGCCTACACCTCCTCCCTCCACTTATATATGAAGCAATCACAATCAATTGTGAAACTTCCACAAGTGTGAACCCCAGACCATAAAGATAACATCCAAATGATATGGGCCTCGGTAGGTACTCAGTCCCCATAAAATACATCTCACAACACACATTTGTCTCTCCATATCCTCCAATGGCATCACCTATACTCTCTCCAACAACTGAAAACCATAATATATGATACACATCCTCCAAAGTAACAATCATCTCCCCCGTAGGTAACCAAAATGTACACATATCCACACACCACCTCTCGCATAATGCAGTCAACATGGGCATATTATGGGGCACATCCCCATCCATGCTATGTGTCACATGCCGGTAATGGTCCATCACATCCCAATCATCATCTAATAGGCCCAATCCAAGAAAAGTACTCATGTGATGCCCACCGTAAAACTCCCTCGAGTGAATGTCTCTCTACACAACACAAAAAGACAACAAACCCAACATTAGAATGCCTTATAAGTACAAAACAACTCACTCATCACATTAATATACATTAAAAATCACACTTATACCATTCCCAGACCAAACACACACATTTTGGACCAGGGTGCCCAGATGCAGGATTGGGGTGCCCAGGAGCAAGACACTAGCCCGGATCTGGGCACTCTTGTCCCAGAGGTCACTAGCGCCCTCACCGCTCTTGTCCAGGTCTAAAATGTTGAGAAAATTAAAAATATCAAAATTTGAAAAAAATTTCACAAAAACGACTACTACACCATACATTTTTTGAAAAACAACACACATACCAACTCCACGGTCGTACGTGATGCTACGACGGTCACCATCTCAAATTGACTAGGACGTGCTGCTCTCACTTGTGGCATTTTTACTCACTTAGCGCTCAATCTCACAATCACACAAAAGACAAATGAAGTGATTAAAACTCTTTCACTTCACTACTTATAGTTAATTTTTCATCACCTACTTTACTATAGTCATTATTTTGTGCTTATTAACACAACTAATACACACCACACTATTTTTGTCATATCTTGAGTGTTTCTACTCGATTTACACCCATTTGTGGCATTATTTTTAGAATCCCTCCTACTACCATATTGGACACATTTTACATGTTTATCTCTCTTCGACATTGTTTTCCATTCAATTACCCACATTTTTGTGATTTTTACCACTTTCTACATATATCATGCTTACTTTGGCTTAGCATTCGTTCTTCTCATCACTTCCCCTTTCACCAAAAGGGGGCATATCATTGGGTCATCCTATAATCCCCCTTACATTACCATGTGATTAATCAACACTTTGATTCGACAATTTCAAACATTTACTAATTCACCGCATGACATTTCACCATTAATTCCCCTAATGACCTAATTTGGGGGCAAACAAACATATAATTTTTTTATAACATTTCATCACTCCCCCTAATGACCTAACTTGGGGAAACAAGAATTAAAATTTTTTCCATGCATATTTCACCAATTTCTATCGATTCCCCTAATGACCTAACTGGGGGCAACTAGCGTAAAATATCTCTATGAGTAATAAATCAAATCAATCAATCAATCAATCAATCAATTAATGCGTGTTCAAATTTCTAACAATCAAAATCATATCATCAATCAAAAATTCAATACAATCAACCTCCCATAGATGACCTAACTTGGGAGATTACATTCATTACTTTCCCAGATGACCTAACTTGGGAAGTTATTCTACATTTTGCGCTTGCTTCCAGATGACCTAACTTGAAGCTATCATACATTTTTGTGCTTGCTTCTAGATGACCTAACTTGAAGCCATCATCCATTTCACATTTTCTTCCAGATGACCTAACTTGGAATCCATCACATTGCGACACCCATGGAGTGGGGGAGTGCCTTTCCTATACCACTCCTATATGGGTCAACTGTTTGATCAAAATTATTTGGATCCAAAACCACAAATATTTGATTTGAGTCCATCTGTAGTGGCTAGATCTTGAGGATGTAGTTAGAGATTGGAGAATAACACACTTTTCTCCCTACACTCTTCCTCTGGCGGTAGGACACCCAAATCCTCCAGGTTGATTTTATTCATATACACGCATTCGGGTTGAGAACTAATCACTCCCTTCCCCATCTTATCATCATTATACGCATTCAAAATCATCATACATTGCAATCATCACTCTCATTTAGTGCACTTCATCATACTATATCATTTTCATTACGTTGCATGGATCAACCCGCTTGATCCATGGTTCAACATGCTTTTATAGTTCTTTTGGCACACTTTTACTACCACATCTGCACATTCTACTACAACATGGGCTTCTCTGGATTTTCTCTCAGTACACATCTCTATCTACTTTATGTTACCGAGCTTTCCACTCACCAACATAAAGTGGGGGAAAATGTAGTCACAAAATCACACACTTACTATTACATTTATACCGCCAAATATGTTATTTTATATATGGATCTCATGTAAGAAAAGTATTCACTAATGACCTATCCCCTAGTCTCATTGTCATTAGTTAGTTAGTTGTCATCATTCATCATTTATCTTACATAATCATTAGTTATTTACATAGTTTTGGTCATCTCTTAGGGAGTCTTAGGTGTCATTATTTGGTCATTTTTCATCTCTAGTCCTTGACTAGGGTGCCTAGGGTAGTATTGGGGCACCCATGGGTGCCCCCGGTCCTTAATTTTAGGCACCCTAGTCCCGACAACACTTAGATCTAATTTATCTATTCAGGTCGGTCTTTGTCATTTTCCCTCTCTTCCCTAGGTACTAGTCGGCATGTCGGGTCATTAGTGTCAAAATTTGAGCAAGAGATCCCTATATAAACATAACATACCTACTATTTTATGGGCGGACTATCTACCATCAAGGGCTAGCTATCTACTAAGGCAAGGGACTACATTTGGGCATCATTGCATCACACACATTGCATAGGAAGGGTTGTATTCATTCTATTCCATCCACCATTTACATTTTACATCTAGCTATTGCCCCTATCTCTATGTCATTAGCGCTAGGGCACCCTAGGCACACAATTACACACACAAACACACAAAACTACATTGGGTTCTGGAATGTAGTGCATGCTTAGTTGTAAGTCCACCATTGTGGTAGCTAAGGTCAATCTAACCCCTTCATATGCATCTTTATTTTTTAGGGATTTGATGCTTTGTATGGGGTTTTGTAGGTAAATATTCATTGTAGGTTTCAATGACGTCATCAACGAGGATATTATGACACTCATGTGACAAAAGGTCTAGATATTGTGAAGATCTAGTGACATTGTCAAATTCAGATCTTGAGCTATTTAGTAGACAAGAGTGCCCATACTTGAGACATGGCACCCACAGCCCCCAATCCTCCTCTAGGTACCCCAGTATGGGAAAATCACCACTATGCTACAATTTTTTTAGGTTGTTCTTCACACTTGTCCTTTACGTCCACACATCATTATGTTTAGTCCAACACATAATGAGGTAAGTCATTTTTAGTTAGTACATTATCCCTTCCATTTCAATTATTTCACTTCATTTAAATATCAAAATAAATTATCTAGCATTTACATTTTAGTTCATATCATTTATTACATTTTTGTACCTACTTAGATTAACTATAGATATAAATCTCTCCTCACCTACACCATCCCCTTATGCATGTGGCGGCACCTCTACTCGATCTCGTCCACTGCAGACGATGCTCCACCTCTTGGAACACCTATGAAAACATGAAAAAATAAGACCCATCAAGTATCCATCCACCACTAAATATAGGTTATTATACATCTTGTATCATCCATGACACACATAACCACCATCGGGTCTACCTTATGCATGCACAGTGGGGGTAATAGATCAACAAGATTCATCTGGATGAATTACATCCCTCAAAGCTACGTGTTTCTATATCCTCTACACATACGATGTTGGAGGTACATCGCATACTAATCCAAACTACTATATCACATTCTCATATTGGTAAATATCCCTACCTCGAGAATCCATTCATCCAACCACATAGTCCATTGCACTCATTGTAGCTCTACGACATCCTCAAATGTATTTTTAGGGTCTCTATATGATTTCACCTAGGGTCAAACTATCTAATAAGGCCTAATATGACATAATTTTTAGGCCTCGTCTCTTGATTGTCACCTAATGTGCCACAAATATCTTTGGATGGGCCCAATCAGCCCTAGGTCCTCCAAATGAATACATTATAACAATATGCTCAAAGGCTCATATGTGTAATACAGTCATTGCTACCACACCAACTCCATGGTTCTATAAAGTAAATCTATACAAGTCTCTATGTAAGTCGGCTAGCATACATTGACCCCATGCATACTTGATGTTGTCATCCTTTATAAACTAACATTTATGCCACATCCTATATGAAATCAATACACCACCACCATCCACTATAATAAAATATGCTAATACAACTATAATAAAATTTTATACTTGGGTAATATTTTTATCACAATAGAACTTAGATGGGTAGTTGGTTCTGCAAGGTCGCTTGCCGCAATGACCAAAATATTTGTGCACTATGCATTTGATGTGAAAAATTCATTGGTAATACATGTACCTTCTATCCAAAAATCAAAAGCCTCAAAATATGATATACTTATTTAGTGTCACATTCATATCCCATGTGGGGATAAAAAATGAGTAAGTTTATGGGTTCCAAAACTTACACAATGTGGTGATTAACTACATATTTGGGGTCAATTCCCCCAATCTAGCTATATTTCATGATTTTACCCTGTCTAATACATCTCAACCCTCATCATCTAGCCCCAATGCAATAAGTGTCTCCATATGGAGGCCACCACAAAACTATCTGGGATGTATACCTCTTTGAAATCACACACCAATAAAACATAACATTTATTAGATCCTTTATTATCAATCTAGGCTCCACAAAAATCAAACAACATGCTAAATATCAAAATACAAAACTATGCATCTATTTCATCCATTTTTTTTACATTGGGTTAGGACTATATAAATATAGTCGAACCATACATTTGGTTTGAAACCATACCAAAATGTATGGTTTTACCAAATTGTATGGTTTTGCTACCAAACTATATGGTTTTTCCCTTCTGGTTGAAACCAAACCATTATTTCTTATATAAGTTGGCGGTCTCAAATTCATCAAAATTTACAAAAACACTAAAAATCACTACTACTTTTCATCAAAATTACAAGTTATAAACACTTAATAGCTCATCAATTGTTTGTGAGTGAATGGCATTTACCATTGGTAAAATAACTACTGCGTAGGGATTCTTTGGCATGTGACATCTTATCTATCTTAGAACACAAATTACTATCAAGAACTATAACAATGAAATTACTATTTGAATTTTCTACCTTACTCTTTATAATAAATGCCCTCTTGGGCATATGGTTACAAATTCTTACCAACATCAACCAACCACTTAATACCTTAAATTTCTACACTCCATATTTTGGTCCTTGTTTATTCAACTTCTACACCATTTATGGAATTGGGATTGTCATTTACCTTCTTTTTGTACTATGATGTGATTCCACTATATTCTCACTCTATTTGGATCCTTGATCCTCTTTTCCATTATGCTATTTACACAACGTACACCTATGAATCTATTGTAGATGTGATTTCTAAGTCACTCTTTGATGTGAATTCAATACTATTCTATCTTACTATACAAACATGGTCTCTATTTTTAGTTTATATAAATTCAATTATCTTCTATCTTGTTTGAAATATATAGAATCTATTTCACAATTTCTAAAAATTCAATACTATTATATTAGACACAGTCTCATTTGTGTAGTTTTTACAAATTGAATTCTCTTATATCTTACTATATAGACACAAACTCTATTTCATGATTTTACAAATTCAATATCATTCCATCATAAATAGACTATATTTCATAGTTTCTACAATTATAATACTATATAATACTCATGCTCCAAAATGTGTGTGTATGTGTGTGTGTGTGTGTGTGTTCACATAGTTCCTACCTATAAATTCACTTTATTTAGCCACTTTGACTTCCATACACAATTTTTCTTATTTTGGGAACTTTATTCAACTCTAATGACACAATGAAAATCTATAATGACACTTTTTTTTACCTCAAGAAATTATATTTTCTATCATACCTTTCATTTAAAGGGGGATACTATATGGGCTTTCTATACAAGGTCACCCTCTCCCATACAAATCAATACATAGACCTAATGACCAAATAATCAACTCTAGATACAAAGATGCACTGAATAATAAGTTTTAAATGAACATGACATTACATTTATCATAAACATGGGAGGAAAATGATTATTGAAATTAAAAATATCAATACTAATTACTATAATATACTTTTGTAATGCATAGTGATGACTATGCATCGCTTTCAAACATTTGGGACCTAGATCCATTTATAGAGGCATGGTCCCACAAAATGAAAAAGCATTATTTTAGGGAAATTATAAATCTTTGTGACACTCTTCTCTTTGTACCTAGTTATCAAAATACTATTTGGGATTGATCAACCCAAATCTCTACAAATGCTTAGTGTAATCGTCGTATCTCTGAATATGCCTATTATATCTATTACACCTTCCTAAAACTTATAACACACTACTTCTTATCTATGCATATGTCACATTGGTGGCCCAAATTGTTCTCCATGTTTTGGTCACTTTTGACACACCTAATAACATTATTTTCTTCAAACTATCATGTACACTCCTCTTTTCATTTACTAACATAAAAATAAGGAAAATGTAGACACTAATTTTTTTAAAAATCATTATTACATCATGTTTTTTAAAAATTCATATAGGTGGGTCTTGAATGATGAAACTAATTATTATTGATGAAATTACTTGTTGTTTTAGTTTTACATCACTTAATTTGTCTTTTGATTTGTGACTTACTTGGTTCTTTTTGTGTTTTTATGTTGTGTCACAACAGATCTCTAGCCTTTGCAATTTAGTGTTTTACTTTTGATGACTTTAGTTTGAGACCATAAAAATGGGTCAAGATAGTAGTAAAACCTATCGACCAATATTCATGGTATTGGCCCCTTTGGTGTTTAGGTTATTTCTTCCTATTAGGTATCTTAATTACTAATTTCTATCTTTCTTTATTATGTTTTTGGTTATCTTTTCACACCACTAATATTTGAATTTCAAAGTGAGCAACTCCTATACATATAAGTACACCTTAAACATTTATTATTTGGAAAGAAATTGTGTAAGTATCACTTATTGAGATAATAAATGCTAATAAATACTATCTTCATACTTCAAATCACAACATAGGAGGGCATAAATCTATTTTTCACATATACATACAAGGTTTTTATGGGAGAAAAGTAGCATAACCTCTTATTAGTGTGGAAGAAAAAGGGAAAATTTAGGTCAAGGTTTTTAATTATGTGTACCCTCACACAACACTCTAGGAGAACTTCATTTATTCTAAAATATATTACAACAATTTGTGAATCACAAATGGGGTGATCATCAAGGTAAAGTTTTAAAGATAGGGTTATAAGAGAATACAAAGATATCAAAGTGTGACATAAATGATGATAAATTGACATAAAAAACCATAATATTGTCATTTACGTGTCCAAACCATATAATAGGGCTTGTTTGTAAAATCTATTCCTTATTATTTATATGGTCCTACCCCTATAAACTAAGCAAACATAAGTTGATTTGGGTACACTCACAATTCTTCATCTTGTCTAGATATGTCAATGAAATAATCAATTTTATCCAAAGTCATGTAATTCACCTCTCACACCATATATATATTATAATTACTTTAACCAATTTGGCATGCTTACAATAACTTAGTTTCTATTATGCAATTTTAAATGATTGTAATATGACTTGTTCATTTTCCTATAATATATATTCAATTCTATTTTAATTAATTATATTAACCCCATTTAATTAATTTATGGTTTATACAATCTATCTTCTATTTATTATGTACTTGTATGCTCTATGCTCCATTTTCTCACATACCATTATTTGTTCTATACATCGATTTCTCATTACTCATCTATTTTATTCTCAATCCATATGGTGTCTGCCATCCATATTGTTCCTTGGACACATTAATTGATAAATCTAATGATTGGAATACATCTCTTATAACACATTTCTTGAAACATATATCACTTGAGATACTTTTTAAGATATATATTACTTGTGCCACACATTTCTTATGACACATTATTTATATAAACATTGTTTAGAGACACATGTGTAAGCCACTTGTTATTTAAAATAAATGGTTCATTAACATATATTTCTCATAACACATTGGTTGACACATATATTGATTTGTATCATGTTCATGACTCATTATTTGTTATACATCTTGTTCATAGTACATTCTTCACACAAATATTAATTTGTATCATATTCATGACATATTCTTATTATAGATCTTTCTCATAACACATTGGATGACACATAACTTGATATATATCATGCTCATGACATATTTATTATTACATGTATTACTCATATCACATAAATTAATATATATCATGATCATCACACATTTATTATAACATATATTTCTCATAGCACATTAGTTGACACATATATTGATCTATATCATACTCATGACACATTGATTTTTTACACATATATAATCATAGCACATTAGTTGACACATATCTTGATCTACATCTTGTTTATGTGACATTTATTGTTAAACATTATATCAAACATTTTTGTGGCACTTTGATTTCCAAAAAAATATTCGCACATAACACTATCTATTATGAATAAATAATTCACTATTGCATCATAATGTAAAGTTGTATTGTCAACTTTAATTGTCCTAGTTTAATATGTAACTATATAATATTATTGCACTCTCTAATTTTAAGGACAATTTTGTGCAATTTTATAGTTAAATAATCTTCATGTAATCATTTTTATGAAAAAGTGGGATTCTCTTTAGAAAGAGGCATTTGTGCTCACAAAATAGTATTTCTAAAATATTTTTAGAAAGTAAAAAAAAATTCTACTACAAGAGGTGAAATCTCTTTTTGTTAAAATTTTCAAAATAAAAAGTTAAGGGGGAGTAATTTTTTTTGAAAAATTACATTATATTTTTTAAAATTTCTTAAATATTGTAAAATTACAAAATTTCAAAAAAATATTATAAAATAAAAATTATTTCTAAACACACTCACAAGACCATTTGATCTCATTCTCAACATTAGGTATATACAAAGTGCATATATGTCATGCTTACGAGTAATGTTTTCATGTTGAATTATTACATCTAACATCTAACACATCTTCAACAACAATGATCGAGCATCATCCCTATAAATCTTCAGGGAGAAATAAGGAAGCTTACACTTATTTTACCTACCTTCATTTCCCATTTGCAATGATCATTAGATGTAAAAGTTGAAAGGTGGAAATTACATGTATATAGAGAAGTTACACTCACACATGTGAAATTCCATCTAAGCAAGTTTCATTGATAAAATGAATTCTTGCACATAATATGTTAGGATCAAATATCACTCTTATCTCACATATATTAACATCTTTATCACATACCTTAAAGTATATTAATAGGATGATATTCTTCCATGTACAAATGGGTATACTGGAAGTGAGATATATAGAGAGGTGTGGTGTATCAAACTAATAGTATATAGAAATGGAAGGTTGTTTTTAGTGATAAGAACTCATCCATCTCCTGCAGTTTACAAACATGGCTAAAAATTATTTTAAATAAATTTCTTTTCTAGATTCACAGCTCCTAAGAGGAGACAATTGTGTTCCTTGGAAAACAAATATTAGAACACAACTTGAATTTTAAGACATTTAGAATGTAGTTGATGACTCTTAGGTAGACCTAAAATGATCATGTTGTATGAAAATAATCTTAAAGGGCCAATCAAAAGGCCAAGTTGATCATATAGTTTAGAGTTTTAGATGATGTGTAACCCCACATTCATGATGCTACATGAATAAGGAAATGTGGGATAGACTTAACACAATGTATGAGGCTAAGAATAAAAATACCATTCTCTACCTCCAAAGTCAGCTACAAAGTCTCAAATTTAAATGTAGAAAAAGGTGTATTGTAACTTTGAGGATGTCACACCAAGAATTATAAGTGGAAGTGACATATGCATATCTTATACCAATTTTATTGAGAGAACTACCCTCTCGACCTACAAGATCTTTGTGATGACTTTTAATATCATATGACAAACACCAATATTTGAGAATTTGGTGAACATGTTACAATAAGAAGAATCCACACATGGAAAAATAATAAGAGGAAGTTTTTCTAGTTTCACATCAAAAAGGGGAAAATCATATAAAGTCATTAAATAAACCCTAGAGTTAGAGTAGTTAGAAAAACTAGCAAGGAAAGAGAAATAGAAGAAATTTTCATTTGTGGTAAGAAATGCCATGAATTGAAATATTTATAGTATAATGGATTCTAATAGGTTTCATCTAGTGGCAAGAATCCAAATAATAAACAATCATAGTGATAGTAAAACAAGTCTCATGAACAAAAAGGAAAACTGAAGTAGAAGAAGCAACACAAACAAGGTAACATTATTTATAAGGAGGAAAACCCTCTAAATGAGGGCTTCCTTTATGCTACACAATCCCATGATGAAATAACTTCATAGATTTCTATATGGTATGTTAACATGGGTGCCACTTGACACATTTGGGAGAAAAATTTGGTTCTTTGATTTAAGAGACACACCCAATAAAAATCATGTCTAATTGGGTGATGATAACTCCTATAGTGTCCAAGGTATTGACAACATCTCATTATTGTAATTAGTAGAACCAAAAAAGGAGCAAGTGATAGAAGTAGTATCTAATTTGTGGCAATAAAGGCCATGAACTAAAATATTTTTGGTAAAGTGGATTCCAATAAGGCTCATCCAATGATAAGTGCTTACACCATTTTTATGATTTATTACATTTTTATGGGAATGAAAAATTAAAAATGAATGTAAGGTTTGATATTTGGTGTTATTCTAATTCATTAACTTCCAACACCAATCATACACTAATAGAATAATGTATTTGGTACTTGCAACTAGTTTTACAATATGCTCCAATCATAAAAACATGAGAGGAGAGATGTACTTAGTCATATAGAGTGTTATAAGAGATATATGGATGCATTGAAAAGATAAAATGGGAGTGATAGATATGTAGATGCTTTTTTTTGGGAACTATGACTAGAAACTACCTTAGTATGGAATTATACAAGTCTACCTAGAATTTTTGTAGGATCTAGACCTTTTATAAGGTCTTAAACCTTCTTAATGAGGTTTTCAACATAGTGTGCCCTTTTAATGATCTAGAAATGTGCTTCACTTTCAAACCCTAAGTGTCACACAATTCCCAAAACCATATGAAATTAGTTGAATGAAACTCAAATTCTAACCATGGGGGAGAACCCTACAAGAATATTAGTTTTTGGGTTGAAGTGTAATCTATGCACTCCATACATTTAACACTATTCTAAAGAGCTCTCAAACCACATTTATTCTCCATATATCATGTGATTTCTATATAGATGAATGCAACTAGTTAACAACTTGAATCACTTTGAACATACTTGAGATGGTTGTCCTTTTTTCTAATACATCGATTTGGGATTTTGAGTTCTTGGAAATGAGGGAATATGAACTCTTTGACCTAATTGAGTGCTTTAGAACTATAGTAGTGGCTTCCCTAATGGATGTGTATGAACTTTAGGAATATTTAGGGTGCCTTGAGTGCCTTTTGTATGTATTTTCAATGAGTGTGCCAAGTGATTTTCTATATGCTTTCTAGGTATGTGAATCAAGTGATGTTAACTTGCTTATATAAGGATTTGAAGGTAGTTTTTCATGTAAAGGCCACTCTAGGAAGATGACAAGACCCAAAATAAAATATTCCATTTGAAATCAAAATTGGAAGATGTGCTGGTCTAAGATCATACAAGTTGATCATGATCAAATTCCACATCTTGATCTTATTGTATGGTTTTAGATAGGGATATGGTGAATGAAATTTGGAATTTGCATCATTATGGGCATGGTTCAAGGCCCATTATATACACCTATATTCAAAAGTGTCGACACATTAGTTTGTAAGAATAAAAAGTTGTGAGAGAGATAAAAAGATGGACTGATTGGGGATATGATGTTAGTGTTTTTCTTATCCAAGAAGCATAATCATAACCAACAAATGTCAAAATGATAAGTTGCTAAATTTAATGTCTACATTTTCCACCTCTTTAAGTATGAAATGAAAATTACATGCTCAAAAGAAAAGGATACCTAGTGTGTACACATACTTTGTATTTGATCATATATTTTATCATCCAAAGGTGTTGGTGTTGGTATGCTCCATGATGAAACCTACAACACAAAGTGTAGTTAATGTCCATAGTATAAATTAAGTTGTATCTCAAATGAAAATATATAATCTGAACTTTGTATAAGGTGAAATAAAGAGATGTAAAACATAAAGGATCATTCTTTTTGTATTAAAAAGGAAGATATATCATTCATTTCTTGTAGTTGGATATTTGGATTATGTTGTTAAAATTTCCAAAGTATTGAGGGTGATCAGTCCTTCATTATGTTGAAGGAAAAAATAGAGTATTGGTTACATGTAACTTGACACCAAATAGGAGGTAGAGAGATATATATATATATATATATATATATATATATATATATATATATATACCAATGCACCATGAAGGAAGAATATAATTTATAAAAGTTTTAGTAATATCAATATATTCCCCTTTGAATGAGGATAAGAAATAATTCCTATGAATAATTTAGTTGTTCATTGTTTTCCATAACCCCACGGACCACACCGTTGTGGAAATATATAGGCCCAATTCTATACACACACACAACTCGCTAAGTATAAAAGTGAATGGGTGCCCCATACCCTTCCCATGTTTTGTATAATGAGTATGAACATGTAGGATATTGAATTGATGATGGAGATGGATACTCATGCCCCCAAAACCCTAAATTTTATAACCAAAACATGAGTACTTAAGTGTGAGAAGGGAGTGCAATATTCATACCCCTATAAATTTTTTAGAAATGTGTCAAATGAATATGATATTATTCTAAAAACATATATCTATAAGTGGAAATATAAAACTATAGAAAAATATGTAGTGTAACTACCCCCATGGTATAAATTTATGGTAGGTCAAACATCCATACGGTTTGTACATGTGTAATCTTTCACATGATTCTAATTTTTAAGTATCTCGAAGATATTTTTGAGGATCCATTCCATGTGAAAACTTGTTCCTGAACCTATAATGTTTCTTGTAAGTGTAGAATATATCTTAATTAATGCACCTTCTTTGGAGGAACTTTTATAAATCATTTGAATGAAAATAAAAAGAATATATGTGTAACCATGTATTATATATTTTATAACCTTTAGGAGAGTGTTAAATTTCTAAGAGGTGGCCACTTTTGAGAACATGTACCTATAAAAGGGGGTGTTATACATGGTGGAGACCATGGTGTATAAAGATACAAGCAACTATAGCAATAATAGTAATAATAATAGTGATGATAAAAAGAACAAATATAGTAGCAACAATACAATGTAATAGAACTAATAAAGTTAATAACAATAATCAATTGAGAAATAAAATAAATTACATGTAAAAATGAGTCATATCAAGGAATAAGCCACAAAATGGGACAGCCACATCATCACAAGAAAATCAAGTCACTTAGATCGCATATAAAAATAAGCAATGTCATGCAATAAAGGCATAATGCTACAAACATAGGACACCCACGATGTCACAAGATAAGTAAGGAACTTAGGTTGGATGTAATGAAATAGATAGGTAGTAACACAAGAAATTAAAAACCACGTGTATAGAAAATAATAACGTCAAAAGCGATAAAATCAATATAATGATTAGTAAGAAAACACATGAAGCAAGAAATGTTAGCACTCCATAAGATACATGTGATAGTCTTGTTTTCTCAAGAGATAACACGTACACAATGTATGTAATCAATCATAATGAGTTATTATAAATGAACGATAACAAGAAAATAACATGTATATAGTGTGGAGGGATACCCCTAAGAGAAGAATGTAAGGAAACAATCAAACTCCTATTAAAATGTAATGACTTATGTTTCCTGCATCATTATAAATTTACCTTGTGAACACGTATGTGTAAAGAGTAGAAATATATAATATCAATTAAACCATAGTGACAAACAATATATATAATGTAAAGTGCTAACAATTCAAGCTATATGCATAGGTTATGGTTTTTTATTTCTAAAAATATGAGAATGTTTTTGTATTTTCAAACTTAATCTATGCATAGGGAGAGGGGTAGTGCAAGAGCTACCCAATGAGAGCCTCATGAGGAGGAAAATAAGATCTAGAAGATATATGAGGATTGGTCCTCGATTATGCCAAAGATTTATGCTCATGTGCGAGTGACACAAAAGGTGTAAGAGCTGTGTAGATATCTTGAGAGGAGAACCAGGTGGACTAGATCTAAGTGAAAACAATGTGTGATTGGTCATACCTACGAGGAGGACTAGAAAATAAATAACCAATAGAGACAACATATACACTAGAATACTAATGAAGAGGCATGGGAGGGTAGAGCCACAAGATATAATATGTACACTAGAATACCAATGATGGAACCTAGAGGGAAAGAGTTGTTAGAGATAGTTTGTGAAGAAAAGGTATATCCATAGACTAGGAGGTAAATATATAATAGATATATCATGTGAAGTAGAAAGCATATATGGATACCTAGGATGGAAAGAGCCACTATATATAACATGTGAAGTAGAAGGCATATAATGGGACATAGAAGTAGAAGTAGGAAGTATAGAAGTATGGAGAGGAAAAATAGGAAGAGGATCCTCAAAAGGGATACCTTAAATTATGAAAACTTTCTGTTGATGAATAAAATTGACATATTAGTTTATAATAGAAGGAACAAAATTTAGAGGGTTTAACCAAGGAGACATAAACACATTTCACCAGAGCTAAGAGTGGAAGCCATGAGAAATGGGACTTGTGTAGTGAGCTAAAAATAATAGGTATCATAATATGTCCATATATAGAATTAGAATCATGTGTGATATGATTTTTAAAAATACCTAAGAGAATGAAGAATATTGAGGATAAAAATATCATGCTTATTATGTGGATCAACCAAAACATTATGTATGTGTACTTTATTCATAGATGTGTGAATATACAAAGTATCTATGACAAGAGTATCATCCATATTAGAGTCATCAAAAGTAATAATCATGTAGAATGAGGCATAAGAACAACAACACCAATATTTTCAACTAATGGGTGATCATAAAAGGTGGAGGTGGAACCACATCATGAGCATTATGAATTTTTGAAGTATACTTTTCAGTTTTATGTTTACAAAGTGGATCATTTAATATTTTTAACTTTATATTATCATTGGTAGGTTTAGAGGATTAAGTGTGCTCATCCCATTCAATTGCATTTGTATCGATAAGATCTTATATAACATATTTAATCTTGATACATATATTAGTGAGGTGACCAATGCATCTATGATAGTATCAATAGGAATTAACATCAAAAATATTATTACGAGGTGTGCTCGTATCAACCTCAAGCAATGTAGGGAGAGGCAAAAGGTTACAATTAAGTAATTTTTGTATCATAATATATGGAACATAACATAAACACGTAAATTACCATCATTCATGGTGTGAGTGTAGTTTAGTAGTTTAGGATATGACTTTAACAATGTCCTTAGTAGTATTCTTTTTATCATTAGTATTACCTTTGAATATAACTTTACTTGGAACTTTGGAACTATATGTAGTATAAGAACTAGCAACATATTTAAGATTATTCATATGTAGAAAATTGGCCTCACGTAATTTGATTTTATGGAAGATATGATCAAATGAGGTGAACTTATTAAATAAAGCTAATTATTGCAAAGGTAAAACAATTTTTTGTGTGTGAAGAGATCATAAAGTTCTCTATCAACCAAGATATTGTTAATTTTAGTGTTCATAGTCTTGTAGCTTAAAACATAATCACTGATGTTCTCATTAGATCATTGGCATACTTTGGACATTTGAGCATAGGGCACTTTTTCCAATATTAATAGAAAATTGTGCAAGAAATGATTTGCACAAAGTAGTGAAATATCACATAGAATGTTTGGGAATGTCATGGAACCATTGTAAAAAAAGTCCTTCAAACTTATAGGGAATAGCTTTGTAAGAAAATGTTGCCACATGTAATTATCGAAGATGTTATGGGGTCACTCTTGCCATCATAAATAAGAATATTATGAAAAATGAATCCAAGATTTGAGGGATAGGAAACCACATCAAAGTGCAAAAACAAGTTAATAACAAATTGAGTATAATCCATGGTATGATAAGCAACATACCCCTTGATGTAATTTTAGGATTTGAGCTTGTAAAGAATGAACAAAGGTATAAATAGCCCATGTGCTAGAAGAAGAAACATGTGAGCCATTACATTTGCATGTAGGTACAATGGTAGATGTAGGAAAAACCAAAGAGATATTAGGTGTTGAGATGTGAATTCCCACATATATGGGAATTATAATGTTAGGGATAATAGATGTCTCAATATTAGATTGCGAGGCCATACTTATTTGTACCTAGGAAACATATAGGAGAATTTTAAAATTACCATTATTTTCTTGTATGAAATGTGTAATATGTTGTGCCTCATCCAAAATAATTCCATGAGAATGGCTATCAAAATTAGTGTTAGAGCCTTCTTCTCGTACATGATTGGTGATGACAATGGCGAAATTAACAAAGATATCAATAGTATAATAAGAGCCAATAGTGTTGGCATGTGAATGTGTGAGGTTTCATTGATGAAAAGGCTCATTAATGATAAAAGAGGATGAAAGATTGCAAGAGGAAGTTTATAGTGAGAGTGACATGGTAGGACAAGGCATGGCATGAGTTCATAGTGTCATGATTGAGATCAACTGATTGGGACTTGGCTTCTTGAATAACTAGTGGCTTGTAAAGGCATGATGGTGATGTGATAACATGGTAGGATGATGTATTATATGTTTGAGTAGGTGTGTGATGAATATATTCAGTCAACATAATGTACGAAGGGTGCATGAGTGACATTAGTGAGTTTGGATTAGTCCAGTAGGCCTAATCTTTAGGCCTAGTCAACATGATGACTTGGTATGGTGGATTGAAGGCATGAGACAGCTAGAGAAGCATGGTAAATTCTTGGAAAGCATGAATAGAATGAGTTAATAAGACATTGAGGCATGAATAACATAAATAAAGGTCGAAACAAACACAACTAGGCCTAATTCTAAGACCTAGTACAAGTATGACTTGGAGTATGGATCAAAGAAAGAAAAGCTAGGAAATTAAAAGCATGAGGAGTGTGTAGTGACATTATAGAGAGGATATGGAAGGTGCTACAGGTCACATTTTAGTTACCAGAGATATGTTCAAGGTCTTTTAGAGGCACATTCTTGAGAACAAGCTAGGTATGCATGGACAAGTCATGGTGGATGATGAATTTCAGAAAAGTGCATACCTAAATGAGCTATGGGACATGTGAAGGAAGTTGATATAGTTGCAAGGACAATATTTCAGGTCAAGAGTCCAAAGGAGGAGAAATAATGAGTTTTTGCTCTATCGAGTTCCTAAGGAGGAAAAAACTAGCTCGATGGTGAACTTAATTTTCTCACCCACACGTGTGAGATGTGCATGGGACCCTAAGGATTTTAGGGATGATGGTACATGGAGTTAAGAAGCCAAAGCAAGAATAATGAGGTCAAATGAATGTCAAAGCTTTATGAACAATCCTTAAGAAGGCAAGTAGGTTCCAAACCCTCCTAAAACCCTCCCTTTAGAGTGATGGAGAAGAACTCAAGTTTTTGGTCATTTCATGAATTGGGAAAGCTTATGTAATGACTCGGGCTTGTAGAGGACTCTTCCTACTTAATTTTGGTGGTGGTATCATTCTCGGTGAGTGGTAAAGGTACATAAATATCCTTGTTTTGAAGAAATTTAATGGTACACTCATCGAAGGAGTTTTCGTGAAAGGAAAACTATGGGAGCAATATTGGGATATTCCCCATGTGTCAATGTAAGTTTCAGGTGGGGTACTTGCATATTTTTTTGAAATAAGGCAACTAACATGACCTACCGCTAAAGGTCTAACAAGGCAAAACTAGTCAAGTTGGTTTGAAGGGATGTTGATATGAATGCACACTATTGAGGTGAAAAGTGAGATTGGATGTTTGGTAGAATACCAATACAACATGTTGGAGCTCATGACTTGATTTGATAAGGTGTTTTAGTGTAAAATCCTTAATGGTCAAATCTATCCCTTGAGGAATATCAAGAAGGTATGAAAAACAAGAGTATACAAGTGATTTTATCCACAAAATATAAGCAAGTTGGTGTTTTTAAATGGATTATAGGTCTCATATGAAGTGTTATATGTCTTGGTTTTGAAGAAAGTGAATATAAAAGTGTTGGAAGCCTCTAGAAAAAGACCGATTTTAGGACCTAAAACCCAGTTAGAGATGTCTTAGAAATGCAAGCATATTTATGCTAAAAACCTTGAAATGAAGCATGCTTTTGGTTTGAAAAGTTACACAAGGAACTTATATTTCTATAAATATTCCATAGGAGCCATGATCAGGTGATTTGATGGGTGAACTAACTCATTTTGTGAGGACTAATTTTTTGTGTTTGTAACTCCATTAAGACCTTGTCCTAATCAGTATGTCTTGGTGAGAATGAAGATGATTGAGTTACTCCAAGTTTGTGAAGGTGAAACAGAGGTCCCTAAAAAAATTCTCTAAGCATCAATAATTTTTATAGTGCATACATTTGTGTTGGTGAAGCAAACTTGATCTTTGGTTCTTGAGCCATTACTTTGTGTAAACCTAGCTGAAAAGAAGAGATGAAATGAAGTGTTTTGACCTGAATTGCAACATCACAAGCATTGATTGATATTGAAAACATCTTGAAAATCCATCCATCCCATTTTCATTTCATGACGTGAGCTAATGTTTTTGCATTCAAGTTGAAGATTGGTTTTTGAAGTACATAAACATACTTGTGCATATGAGCTGTAATGGAGTCTTGAAGATGAAATGGTGAGTTGTGAAGCTTATCAAGGATTTAGAGAGAAAGGAGAAGGAATTTTTAATGTGAAAACTTCATCATAACACTTGGCATGAGTTATATTAGCAAGAAGACAAATATTCCTATGTTGGGAAGAAGACAAAATGGAATATGATAGTTATAAAGTGGAGATGTCGGACCAAAAATGGAACATTTTTAGTTGTTTCAAACGTTAAAAGCTTAGATATGTTTTATAAGTCTTCAAAAGTGTCATATGTTTCATGAAAATCTGAATAAAGGTCAGTACCTATAATTGACATACCTCTGAAATGTAATGATTGCATTGTGGCGTTTTGGATGAGGTCATCTAGAGTCTTACATTCAAATTGAAGATGCAAAACATTGAAGTGGTTAGGAGTTGAAGTTAAAGAGGTGTAAGATGAGGTCATCCCCATGTATATGTATTTCCTAATGTGCATGAAAATATACTCTTGAGATGACTACATTGAAAATAATGAGTGATAAGAGATAGGTACATCCTTGTGTGTATGAGGCAAATTGTGTATGTATAGAAACCTTCATGAAGATTGAATTAGTATTACTATGAGCTGATGAAGAAATGAGGAAGATGAGTTCATTCATGTGTGAATGAGGGATAATAATTATGTGTGAAAGAGGCTTGGTATACTTTGTACTTGCAACAAGATGAAGTGAAGAGAAGATAGGTGAATCAAGGTGTGTGAATGAAGAGGATGAAAATAGAGGAGCTGAATAAGAGATCACAATTTGTTGATTTAAGAAACTAGATGAAGGTGATCAAAATTTTGTAAAGTCTAAATGGGTGCTTAGAAAAATACGGAGTTTGTTCCTCCATACAAGTAGGTTCTTACAAAAGGTTAAGTGGGTGCTTGACTGAATTTTGGGAGTTGGTGCTTCCATGCAAGTTGGAGCTTGCAATTTTTTTGGAGTTGGTGCTTCAAGTTGAGTGGGTGCTCAACAAATTGAAATCCTTGTAATCTTTTATAGGACAATTGTCCTCATAGTGCATTGATTTCAGTGGGTTTTTCTCCCTTTAAGGGTTTCCCACATTAAACATTGTCTTCATGTGTGCTTGCATGTTATTTGATTATGTTTGAATGTATTTGTTACCTCATGGTAAAGGTTGATCAAGATTGAATGGATTGTTGAGTTTTGAAACGTTTTCAAAGTTTTGAAAAGAACTAATTCACCCATCCCCTCTCAGTGCTTGTGTTTTCCAACAATTGGTATCGAGCAAGGTCCTTATGAATCATTCTTGACAAAAAGGATATCCTTGAAGCATAAGCATGGGTAAACTATCTGAAGTAGTTTTGAAAAGGAAGTTTGAGATTGTTGAGTCCTTAATTCATGGATTAAAAGAGAAAATCAATTGTATGGAAATTAAACATGATCAATCCCTTAAAGAGATGGAATCTCATGTTGAAAGTTTGTTAAAATCCCTAAAGACAAGGAATATTACTACCTCAAGTATGAAGAAGAATTGAGATCCTTGAAAGATGAATTAGAAGAAGTAAATAACAGGTTGGAGATGTATGGAAATTTGGAAGATCTCTAAAATCCTTAATGAAATTTTGGAGAGTCACAGAGCAACAAGTGACAAGATAGGTCTAAGCTTCATAGGAGAACACATGAAAACGTGTGAATATGACAAGGCTTGTCTAAGAAAACAAGCAAAAATGAAGGAGGCCAGTGAGACAAATTCAAGAAGGTCTAACTCAGTTAGGAAACCTAATGTATCAAGGTATGAAATATATTTTAATGGATATTATTATACTTGTAAGGTTTTGGGCATAGAGCTAAGGAGTGTAGTAATTTTTTTCAAAGATGACCATCGATGGAGAGATTGTAGAGATGGGAAATCAAGGAATATAACTTGCTTCAATTTTTAAGAAAAAGGGCACACCTTAAGTATTGCCTATATTAACCATCTAGTCGAGTTTGGAGAGAAGAAGGCTCAAGAGGTATGAACAAGATAGTATGCTACAATTGTAACAAGGTTGGGCACTTTTATAGGAATTTCTATGGTCATAAGGATGCTAATTATGGTTAGAACCTCGGTCACATCAATCTAGAGGAAAGAATGGTGTTATATGTTACAATTATCATAAACGGGGAAACTTGGCAAGATATTTCCATCAAAATGAACGTCTTAGGTACAACATAAGGTTTCAATAATTCAAAGGGAAAGGTAAGAAGGTGTTCAAAGTGAAAACCAATCCTAAGAGTGAGTCCAAATCAACCATGTATGAGATAGTCATTGGAAAGAAGAAGGTCGAGTATAAGTACAAGGTCAAAGACAACGACTCTAGGTATGAAGAGACAAATCATGACAAGAAGATAGTATGTGGAGATAGTAGAAAGGAGAAAAAATAAGAACGCAGAACTATACCCACTGTCATTAGTACTATCATTTTCTTCGGATGCTTCTTGGATCAGTTACAAGCTTCAACATCTATGGAGGCATAGGATATATCTGACGAAAGACGTCGATATCCGAAATAAAAGCATATTCATCATCCTGTATGCCTTTGAGAGATAAGGCGTTTACCTTGGCCTTACCTTTAGCTGTATGTCTTTGAGGACACTGATTTGCATAGTGGTCCTCTTTGCAGATGTAGCAAGTAGGCTTGAATTTTGATGACTTGCCTAGATGCTTATACTTTCTGAATTTGAACTTTTTCTGGGCTTTCCTTCTCTGAACTCTCTGTATTTGTCTTTATGCCTTTTGTATTTCTTTTTCTTTTTCTGCTGCCAAGCACCCTTCCCTTTTGAAAAAAGACAATCTTTACAAGAAGATTTCTTGCGGGAAGATTGGATTTCAAGATCTGGACACCCAAAGGTTCCAGTGCATATTGTTCACAGAAAGCATTGTTCAGAGCTTTCTGGTGTTTGAACGCTTGTTTGCGTTCCCATTTTTCTTTACACATCTTAGCATTGCATTGATCTATAATTTGATTTATATGCCCAAAACTAAGTTCAGAAGTTTTCATACCATGCATGGCCTTTCTGTATTGAGTAGCAAAGAAAGGCGGAAATGACTCGATGTACCTGAGACGCATTGTCTCATCATTGATGTTGCCGGAGCTGTAGTAGAGCTTCTGCATGAAGCATTGATATTCTTTGATGCGAGTCATATCACATAAGCGGGCACGGAGGAACATCGCTGTGTTCATCATTTTGTCATCGTCAATATTGCCGATGAATTCTTTGATTAGGGCTGCTGTCAGGCCTGTGAATCTGTTTCTAGAATTGCTTTGCTTTATTGGGAAGAAGATCCCACCATTCCTTCAAAATGCCAACAAAGCCATTTACTATTGTTGCAGCAATGTTTTTAGGTGATCTGCCATAAGTTTCTTGTTGGGTGTTACCCCATCCAATCATGGCATGAATGAGTTCCTTAACTTCTGCTATAGATTTACATTCAATTCTGTAGAAGTTAGGTTGCAGCGTTTGAATTCTAGTAGCTGCTTGGAAGCCTGGAGCACTAGTTTCTCCCATTTGTTCATCAAACACGGGAGGCTCAAACTGTGGATCTTCTATATGGGACTCAGTACCTTCTATGCTTAACATATTAACCTCTTTATCCTTGAAAAATAGAGGTTTGTACTCTTCTAGTACTTCCTTATAGGACTTCTTTGGAGTAGGATTGGCTAGTTGTTGAACTTCAGACCAAGATACAGCCTTAGTCCAATCTCCTTCTTTTCTGGGAGTCAATTTATGACTCAGAGCTTGAATCTCTGGAAGGATTCGAGGAAGCTCATGTGACAGACACATTTTTGTATCTCATCTATTCGGGAATGAGTCTTCTCATTCTCATCTTGGAGTTGTGAGATGCCTGATTCTATAATTTCATTTGTCTGTGTAGATCTAGAGATGATAGCACTTTTGAGACTGGTAGTGTGGTCTACCAATGGTTGTACAAAATCTGTTACTCTTTGAGATATAACTTCTGGCAAATTAGCAGAAACATTTTGAACTAGAGTTTCTACTTGTTTCTGATTTTTCTATGTTTATCAACTTTGTGATTTAATAAGCTGCAGTGCACTGCAGATATCTCCTTCTTTCTTAACTCTATAGCTTTTAGAGTTCTTTCAAGACTAGAAGTTTTTCTTTAATGAGAACTTACATTTTCGTGAATGCAGATAAGAGGGCCTTATTGGTCCATTTAGCATCTTAGAGCTTTACGAGGGCTCTATATCCTTGTTCACTTGCTCTTTGATACGAAGAAAACTTTCGTGTCTCATCTGGAGAGATTAGCTCATCTTTGGTCTCAGGAGGGAAAACAGTTCTTGTGCTTGTAGAAGCCATATTGATTGTAGGCCCGTTGACAGGGGCATATTTCTGACTTACCAACTTCTCACAATCTGAACACCATAGGAAGTCAGTAGATGGGTCATGTGTTAATGACTTATGGCTACACAAGAATAACTTTTCTTCTTCTTTCTTTTCATTATGTGGGTTGGATGTTTCTCCAACAGTGAAATAAGAAGATGTGGAGGCTACTGAATTACTTCTAGGTAAGTGCCTCTTAGACATACTGGCATCAGAATTTCTTCTGAAGCTGAGTGTTACATTATCTTTACCCTCTGTAACAGAGGTTGCATTTTCTAGCTTTGGTCTGGATGTCTGGACAAATTTTTGGCAAGGGTCCATTCTCTGGGAACCTTTATGTCAGACCATGATATAAGCTCAGGTTCATCTTTTGTGTTTCTAAATTCACGTGTGTCACCACGCTACTGCCCTTGGACACGCCATGTTTGACAGCTGGGTTCATGGTATTGACCAGTCTGTAAATGATTTTATAATGTATGGCTAGGGGACAAGAACCTACGCGCATATTGAGACTGTTGTTCTTAGATGCAATTTGAACATCTGTAAAGATCATCCTTGGTAAGGGATACAGGATAGTTGGGGAAAACTTCAAAGGATACAGGGCCGTTATGAAGGCCAGTTTGAACAGCTGCTAACAGACTATCCTTGAAGTTGTCAAACCTAAGATCCATTAGACAGCATAAAATACTTGCATTTAATCCTCTTCTGAACAGGGGAGTTATGCCTATCTGGACACAGCCTACATGTGCAAACTTGTAGGTGGATTGACGTTTTAAAGACTTAATATCAGCTTTATCAATGAGGGGAATATTATATTCACAATTGTTACTCTGGGCTACCTGAATGACAGACTCTCTGGTCTTAAACACGATTAGAGGCTAATAAGCTGAAATCTATTCAAATGACTATATACTTCATTATAAGCTTTCTTGGGAAGTCTCCACTCAGGAGTGGGACTCGACTCATCTATAACATTAATTTCTTCATTAACAGAAAAGACATCAGATAAGTTTATCAAAGGACTGTCTTCGGAATCTACAGTAGAAGATCTAGGAGAATGATCGGCCATTTGGGACTTACAAGCAAGGAAGCAGAGATTGACGAAACTCCTCGGGCAAAAACTCGTCTTACTGTTGCGCCTGACACACGGCGTCTTACGGTTGCGATAGCCACACCAGTCAATCTATGAAGTTGCTATATGAACTTGCGTTTCCGAGACAGTGAATTTCTCACAATTTCTTTTACGAGATCACTTAACAAAGTCTCTCGAAAAACTTAATTAAATCCGATTCTCTTTTACCAGCTCTGATACCATTTCTTAAAACAAACCAATATCTCTTAAAACTACTCTAGGCTCGACACCATGTCTTAAAAACAAACCAAGCTCTGCATCTTCTTTACCAACCATACATATGTAATCTTTGTAATATTTGAATTCGGCATTACTTCACGAATAACTTTTACCACTATATCAAACACCACATCTGTTTCATACTGAGATCTTCAAACAAAGCCCAACCAAGGATGATCTTTTACGGGATGTTACGAAATTGCATCTAGCAACAACGAGTCTCAATATGCGCGTAGGTTCTTGTCCCCTAGCCATACATTATAAAATCATATCTGGTGAGGTCAATACCATGAACCCAAATTGTTAAACATGGCGTGTCCAAGGGCAGTAGCGTGGTGACACACGTGAATTTAGAAACACAAAAGATTGAACCTGAGCTTATTTCATGGTCTGACATAAAGGTCCCCAGAGAATGGACCCTTGCCAAAAAATTTGTCCAGACATCCAGACCAAAGCTAGAGAATGCAACCTCAGTTACAGAGGGTAGAGATAATGTAACACTCAGCTTCAGAAGAAATTCTGATGCCAGTACATCTAAGAGGCACTTACCTAGAAGTAATTCAGTAGCCTCCACATCTTCTTACTTCACTGTTGGAGAAACGTCCAACCCACAGAATGAAAAGAAAGAAGAAGAAAAGTTATTCTTGTGTAGCCATAAGTCATTAACACATGACCCATCTACTGACTTCCTATGGTGTTCAGATTGTGAGAATTTGGTTAGTCAGAAATACGCCCCTGTCAACGGGCCTACAATCAATATGGCTTCCACAAGTGCAAGAACTGTTTTCCCTCCTACAGACCAGCATGAGTTAATCTCTCCAGATGAGACCCAGAAGGCTGTCTTCTGGTATCAAAGAGCAGTGAACAAGGAAATAGAGCCCTCTGAAAGCTCTAAGATGTTAAATTGGACCAATAAGGCCCTCTTATCTGTTCACGAAGAAGTAAGTTCTCATTCTGAAAAACTTGCTAGTCTGGAAAGAACTCTAAAAGCTATAGAGTTAAGGAAGAAGGGAGATCTGCAGGTGCACTGCAGTTATTAAATCACAAAGTTGATAGCATAGAAAAATCTGTGAAACAAGTAGAAACTTTAGTTCAAAATGTTTCTGCTAACTTGCCAGAAGTTATATCTCAAAGAGTAACAGATTTTGTACAACCATTGGTAGACCACACTACCAGTCTCAAGAGTGCTATCATCTCTAGATCTACACAGACAAATGAAATTATAGAATCAGGAATCTCACAACTCCAAGATGAGAATGAAAAGACTCATTCCCGAATAGATGAGATACAAAAATGTCTGTCACATGAGCTTCCTCGAATCCTTCCAGAGATTCAAGCTCTGAGTCATAAATTGACTCCCAGAAAAGAAGGAGATTGGACTAAGGTACGTATCTTGTCCGAGTTCAACAATAGCGCCAATCCTACTCCCGAAAGAAGTCCTATAAGGAAGTACTAGAAGAGTACAAACCTCTATTTTCAAGGATAAAGAGGTTAATATGTTAAGCATAGAAGTCTTGAGTCCCATATAGAAGATCCACAGTTTGAGCCTCCTGTGTTTGATGAACAAATGGGAGAAACTAGTGCTCCAGGCTTCCAAGCAGCCACTAGAATTCAAACGCTTTGCAACCTAACTTCTACAGAATTGAATGTAAATCTATCGCAGAGGTTAAGGAACTAATTCATGCCATGATTGGATGGGGTAACACCCAACAAGAAACTTATGGCAGATCACCTAAAAACATTGCTGCAACAATAGTTAATGGCTTTGTTGGCATTTTGAAGGAATGGTGGGATCTTCTTCCCAATAAAGCAGCAATTCTAGAAACAGGCTTCACAGGCCTGACAGCGGCCCTAATCAAAGAATTCATCGGCAATATTGACGATGACAAAATGATGAACACAGCGATGTTCCTCCGTGCCCGCTTATGTGATATGACTCGCATCAAAGAATATCGAATGCTTCATGCGAAGCTCTCTACTACTCCGTGACATCAATGATGAAACAATGCGTCTCGGTACATCGAGTCATTTCCGCCTTTCTTTGCTACCCAATACGAAAGGCCATGCATTGTTTAAAAACTTCAACTTAGTTTTGGGCATATAAATCAAATTATTGATCAATGCAATGCTAAGATGTGTAAAGAAAAATGGGAACGCAAACAAGCGTTCAAACATCGAAAGCTCGAACAATGCTTTACGTGAACAATATATGCACTGGAACCTTTGGGTGTCCGAACTTGAAATCCAATCTTCCCGCATGAAATCTTCTTGTAAAGATTGTCTTTTTCAAAGGAAGGGTGCTTAGCGTGAGAAAAGAAAAAGAAATACAAAAGGCATAAAGACAAATACAGAGAGTTCAGAGAAGGAAAGCCCGGAAAAAGTTCAAATTCAGAAAGTATAAGCATCTAGGCAAGTCATCAAAATTCAAGCCTACTTGCTACATCTGCAAAGAGGACCACTATGCAAATCAGTGTCCTCAAAGACATACAGCTAAAGGTAAGGCTAAGGTAAACGCCTTATCTCTCAAAGGCATACAGGATGATGAATATGCTTTTATTTCGACACTGACAGATCTTTAAATCGATATATCCTATGCCTCCATAGATGCTGAAGCTTGCAATCTGATCCAGCAAGCATCTGAAGATAATGATAGTACTGATGACAGTGGGTATAGTTCTGTTCCATCTTTTACTCACTTCAGTATTAATATGGTATCTAATTTTGTACATCCTATGATACCACCAAGTGCAGATCTTCTGAGAAGACAGTAGAAAGTCTTCAGTCAGTTCATGATAGTTGTCCCCCATGGGATACAATGACGAAAAGCATCACTAAGCAAAGAACTCAGAGATCTACAGGATAAATACATCGAGCGGCGGAGCTTGAACAAAGTCAAGCACAAAGCGAGAGCGAGCAATGAGCGATGACTCTTACGAAGCATTTCCTATCAGGCCACCTTTCCAGCAGAGGATCCGGCAGAGACAAGTCCCTGTCAGAGGCAGAGCAGGATCTTGGCGTGGTCGTGGCAGAGGAATCAGTCCTCCGGTTTACTCATCATATGAGCCAGGACAATCATCCACTGACACAGCTTCTAAAGAGGTTTACAGAACCTGGAGAAGATCCAGGATTGAGCTACTTAGAAAAAGTGCTTGCTAATGCCACTGAAGAATACAGCAAGCTGGTAGCCGAAGAAGAAAGTGAAAAGAAAGATTCTGAAGAGAATCTTGAAGAAACATACCATAATCTGGCAAAAGAGAAAGATCAGACAGATCAAGCAAAGGTATGTACTCTAAGTTGCACCCAAAATCCGTTCATTGCAATCACAATATGCATCCCGCATATTAAGCCATATGTTCTTGATGCTATGATTGACACGGGTGCTGAAATAAGCCTAATCAGACAATATGCTATTCCCAGTGATTGTTGGGTTAACACCCATACAAAGATTAAGTTTGATAAACGGGAAGTTGTCTCAAATACATGGCTAAAGTCAGTATAGATGTTGAAGGAAATTCTATGGAATTAGAATTCTATCAACACAATATGGAGAACTATGATTGTCTTCTTGGGGTAGATTTTCTTCAGAAATGTCATACATTCAGCATCTCCCAAGATTTCATAACATTGTTTAAACCTCCTGTTCAAATTCCCAGGAGATATTCATTCCAATCAATAGTTCCTTTACCACATAAGGTAAAGACTGTTAACAATGCCTGGATACATAAATCCATTTCTAACTGTTCTGTCAGTATAGATGAAATTGTATCCAAGATAAAGCAGAATATATGCAGTGAAGATCCACATGCTTTTGTTAACAGGAAGAAACATTATTGCTCTCTAGATCTGCAGCTAGTCAGAGATAGCAATGGAAATGAAGTTGTGCCAAAATTCAAGGCACATCACGTAGTATGCCTCTGCAGAAAAGGAAAGAATGCCAAGGTGAAATTCGGTAACTACTTGAAAGCTGGATTTATCCAAGAATCGAGTCGCCACAGTCTGTACACTGCTTTTATGTTAATAAAAGGAGTGAGCAGCTGAGAAATAAGAAAAGGTTGGTAGTGGACTACAAGCCACTGAACAAATTCATTGCTGCTGTACAACACCCAATACCTGCCAAGGACGACATTCTCAGAAGAATCAAAGGATCAAAGGTTTATAGCAAATTCGATCTGAAAAGCGGATTCTGGCAGATATTCTTGAAGACAGAAGACATGTTCAAAACGGCATTCATAGTGCCAGGTGGACAGTATGAATGGAAGGTGCTTCCATTCGGTCTAAAGACAGCCCCGTCCATTTTCCAAAAGATTATGGATAAGATCTTTGGTATAGCAACTTCATAGATTAACTGGTGTGGCTATCGCAACCGTAAGGCAGGTGTGTCGGGCGCAGCAATAAAGCGAGTTTTTGCCCAGGAGTTTCGTCAATCTCTGCTTCCTTGCTTGTAAGTCCCAAATGGCGATCATTCTCCTAGATCTTCTCTTGTAGAGTCCGAAGGCAGTCCTTTGATAAACTTATCGATGTCTTTTCGAGTTAATGAAGAAATTAATGTTATAGATGAGTCGAGTCCCACTCACAGTGGAGACTTCCCAAGAAAACTTATAATGAAGTATATAGTCATTTGAATAGATTTCGGTTGTTAGCCTCTCTTGTTTTTAAGACCGGAGAGTCTGCCATTCGGGTAGCCCGAGTAACAATTGTGAATACAATATTCCCTCATTGATAAAGCTGATATAAAGTCTTTAAAATGTCAATCCACCTACAAGTTTGCACATGTAGGGTGTGTCCAGAGATAGGCATAACTCCCCTATTCGAAAGAGGATTAAATGCAAGCATTTTATCTTTGCTAATGGATCTTAGGTTTGACAACTTCAAGGATAGTACATTACTTAATTTGTTCAAACCCGCCTTCATAACGCCTGTATCCTTTGAAGTTTTCCCAACTATCTGTATCCCTTACCAAGGATGATCTTTTACAGATGTTACGAAATTGCATCTAGCAACAACGAGTCTCAATATGCGCATAGGTTCTTGTCCCCCAGCCATACATTATAAAATCATATACTCTGTAATCAATACCATGAACCCAAATTTAAAACATGGCGTGTCAAGGGCAGCGTGGTGACACACGTGAATTTAGAAACTCAGAAGATTGAACTGAGCTTATTTCATGAGTCGACATAAAGGTTCCCAGAGAATGGACCCTTGCCAAAAATTTGTCGGACATCGGACCAAAGCTAGAGAATGCAACGACCTCATCACGAGAGGGTAGAGATAATGTAACACTCGGCTTGAAGAAATTACGATGCCGAGTACATCTAAGAGGCACTTACCTAGAAGTAATTCAGTAGCCTCCACATCTTCTTACTTCACTGTTGGAGAAACGTCCAACCCACAGAATGAAAAGAAAGAAGAAGAAAAGATATTCTTGTGTAGCCATAAGTCATTAACACATGATCCATCTACTGACTTCCTATGGTGTTCAGATTGTGAGAAGTTAGTAAGTCAGAAATACGCCCCTGTCAACGGGCCTACAATCAATATGGCTTCTACAAGCACAAGAACTGTTTTCCCTCCTACAGATCAGCATGAGCTAATCTCTCCAGATGAGACACAGAAGGCTGTCTTCTGGTATCAAAGAGCAGTGAACAAGGAGATAGAGCCCTCTGAAAGCTCTAAGATGTTGAATTGGACCAATAAGGCCCTCTTATCTGTTCACGAAAATGTAAGTTCTCATTCTCAAAACTTGCTTAGTCTTGAAAGAACTCTAAAAGCTATAGAGTTAAGGAAGAAGGGAGATACTGCAGGAGCACTGCAGTTATTAAATCACAAAGTTGATAGCATAGAAAAATCTGTAAAACAAGTAGAAACTTTAGTTCAAAATGTTTCTGCTAACTTGCCAGAAGTAATATCTCAAAGAGTAACAGATTTTGTACAACCATTGGTAGATCACACTACCAGTCTCAAAAGTGCTATCATCTCTAGATCTACACAGACAAATGAAATCATAGAATCAGGTATCTCACAACTCCAGGATGAGAATGAAAAGACTCATTCCCGAATAGATGAGATACAAAAATGTCATCACATGAGCTTCCTCGAATCCTTCCGAGATTCAAGCTCGAGTCATAAATTGACTCCCGAGAAAAGAAGGAGATTGGACTAAGGTTTTGTATCTTGAGTACGAAGTTCAACAGCACTAGCCAATCCTACTCCAAAGAAGTCATATAAGGAAGTTCTAGAAGAGTATAAACCTCTATTTTCAAGGATAAAGAGGTTAATATGTGAAGCATAGAAGGTACGAGTCCCATATAGAAGATCCACGGTTTGAGCCTCCATGTGTTTGATGAACAAATGGGAGAAACTAGTGCTCCGGGCTTCAAGCATTCTTACTAGAATTCAAGCGCTGCAACCTAACTTCTACGAAATTGAATGTAAATCTATCGCGAGAGGTTAAGGAACTAATTCATGCCATGATTGGATGGGGTAACACCCAAAAAGAAACCTATGGCAGAACACCTCAAAATATTGCTGCCACAATAGTCAATGGCTTTGTAGGCATTCTTAAGGAATGGTGGGATGTTCTTCCCAACAAAGCAGCAATTCTAAACAGGCTTCCACAGGGCGATACAACGGCCCTAATCAAAGATTCATCGGCAATATTGACGATGACAAGATGATGAACACAATGATGTTTCTCGTGCCGCTTATGTGATATGACTCGCATCGAAAGAATATAAATGCTTCATCGAAGCTCTCTACACTCTCGGCAACATCAATGATGAAACAATGCGTCTCGGTACATCGAGTCATTTCCGCCTTTCTTTGCTACACAATACAGAAAGGCCATGCATGGAATGAAAACTTCGAAGTTAGTTTTGGGCACATCAATCAGATAATAGATCAGTGCAATGCCAAGTTGTGCAAAGAAAAATGGGAACGCAAACAAGCGTTCAAACATTCAAACATCGAAAGCTTTACGAACAATGCTTTACGTGAACAATGCTGCTTGGAACCTTTTGGGTGTCAGAACTAGAAATCCAATCTTCCCAGAAGAAATCTTCTTGCAAAGATTGTCTTTTTCAAAGGGAAGGGTGCTTGGCAAAGAAAAGAAAAAAGAAATACAAAAGGCATAAAGACAAATACAGAGAGTTCGGAGAAGGAAAGCCCGGGAAGAAGTTCAAGTTCGAAAGTATAAGCATCTAGGCAAGTCATCAAAATTCAAGCCTACTTGCTACATACTGCAAAGAGGACCACTATGCAAATCGGTGTCCTCAAAGACATCTGACTAAAGCATATTCATCATCCTGTATGCCTTTGAGGGATAAGGCGTTTACGATAGGGCGTTTACCTTTGCCTTACCTTTAGTTGAATGTCTTTGAGGACACTGATTTGCATAGTGGTCCTCTTTACAGATGTAGCAAGTCGGCTTGAATTTTGATGACTTGCCTAGATGCTTATACTTTCTGAATTTAAACTTTTTCTTGGGCTTTCCTTCTCTGAACTCTCTGTATTTGTCTTTATGCCTTTTGTATTTCTTTTTCTTTTTCTTTTGCACGCTAACCCTTTCCTTTGAAAAAAGACAATCTTTGCAAGAAGATTTCTTCGGGAAGATTGATTTCAAGTTCTGACACCCAAAAGGTTCCAATGCAGATATTGTTCTGAAAGCATTGTTGAAGCTTTCGATGTTTGAACGCTTGTTTGCGTTCCCATTTTTCTTTGCACAGCTTGGCATTGCACTGATCTATGATCTGATTGATGTGCCCAAAACTGAGTTCAAGTTTTAAACCATGCATGGCCTTTACAGTATTGGGTAAAAGAAAGGCGAAATGACTCGATGTACCCGAGACGCATTGTTTCATCATGATGTTGCGAGATGTAGTAGAAACTTCTGCATGAAGCATTGGTATTCTTTTATGCGAGTCATATCACATAAGCGAGCTCTGAGGAACATTGCTGTGTTCATCATTTTGTCATCGTCTATATTACCGATGAATTCTTTGATTAGGGCCGCCAGTGCCGTGAAGCTGTTTCTAGAATTCTGCGCTGATTGGGAAGAAGATCCCACCATTCCTTCAAAATGCCAACAAAGCCATTAACTATTTTGCAGCGATGTTTTTAGGTGATCTCGCCATAAGTTTCTTGTTGGGTGTTACCCCATCCAATCATGGCATGAATTAGTTCCTTAACCTCTCGCGATAGATTTACATTCAATTGTAGAAGTTAGGTCAGCGCAGCGTTTGAATTCTAAAGAGCTGCTTGAAGCCTCTGAGCACTAGTTTCTCCCATTTGTTCATCAAACACAGGAGGCTCAAATTGTGGATCATCTATATGGGACTCAGTACCTTCTATGCTTAACATATTAACCTCTTTATCTTTGAAAAATAGAGGTTTGTACTCTTCTAGTACTTCCTTGTAGGACTTCTTTGGAGTAGGATTGGCTAGTCTTTGTGAACTTTCGAACCAAGATACGACCTTAGTCCAATCTCCTTCTTTTCACGGGAGTCAATTTATGACTCGAGCTTGAATCTCCGGAAGGATTCGAGGCTCATGTGTGATGACATTTTTGTATCTCATCTATTCGGGAATGAGTTTTCTCATTCTCATCTGGAGTTGTGAGATTCCTGATTCTATGATTTCATTTGTCTGTGTAGATCTAGAGATGATAGCACTTTTGAGACTGGTAGTGTGGTCTACCAATGGTTGTACAAAATCTGTTACTCTTTGAGATATAACTACGGCAGTTAGCGAAACATTTTGAACTAGAGTTTCTACTTGTTTTACAGATTTTCTATGCTATCAACTTTGTGATTTAATAACTGCAGTGCTCCTGCAGTATCTCCCTTCTTTCTTAACTCTATAGCTTTTAGAGTTCTTTCCAGACTAGCAAGTTTTTCAGAATGAGAACTTACTTCTTCATGAACAGATAAGAGGGCCTTATTGGTCCAATTCAGCATCTTAGAGCTTTCAGAGGGCTCTATCTCCTTGTTCACGGCTCTTTGATACCGAAGACAGCCTTCTGGGTCTCATCTGGAGAGATTAGCTCATCTTTGGCTGTAGGAGGGAAAAGCGATTCTTGCGACTGTTGAAGCCATATTTATTGTAGGCCCGTTGACAGGGGCGTACTTCTGACTGACTAACTTTTCACAATCTGAACACCATAAAAAGTCAGTAGAAGGATCATGAGTTAATGACTTATGGCTACACAAGAATATCTTTTCTTCTTCTTTCTTTTCATTCGTGGTTGGACGCTTCTCCAACAAAGTAAGAAGATGTGGAGAGCTAATTACTTCTGAGGTAAGTGCCTCTTAGATGTACGGCATCAGAATTTCTTCGCCGAGTGTTACATTATCTCTACCCTGCAGTGACAGGTTGCATTCTCTAGCTTTGTCCGGTGTCCTGACAAATTTTTGCAAGGGTCCATTCTCTAGGGACCTTTATGTCAGACCATGAAATAAGCTCAGGTTCAATCTTTTGTGTTTCTAAATTCACGTGTGTCACCACGCTACTGCCCTTGGACACGCCATGTTTAACAGCTGGGTTCATGGTATTGACCAGTCTGTAAATGATTTTATAATGAATGGCTAGGGGACAAGAACCTACGCGCATATTGAGACCTGTTGTTGCTAGATGCAATTTTAGAACATCCTGTAAAAGATCATCCTTGGTAAGGGATACAGGATAGTTGGGGAAAACTTCAAAAGATACAGGGCCGTTATGAAGGCCAGTTTGGACAGCTGCTAACAAACTATCCTTGAAGTTGTCAAACCTAAGATCCATTAGGCAGCATAAAATGCTTGCATTTAATCCTCTTCGAATAGGGAGTTATGCCTTATTCTGACACAACCTACATGTGCAAACTTGTAGGTGGATTGACGTTTTAAAGACTTAATATCAGCTTTATCAATGAGGGGAATATTATATTCACAATTGTTACTCTGGGCTACTTGAATGACAGACTCTCTAGTCTTAAACACAAGAGAGGCTAACTAACAAGCGAAATCTATTCAAATGACTATATACTTCATTATAAGCTTTCTTGGGAAGTCTCCACTCAGGAGTGGGACTCGACTCATCTATAACATTAATTTCTTCATTAACTGAGAAAACATCAGATAAGTTTATCAAAGGACTGTCTTCGACTCTATAGTAGAAGATCTAGGAGAATGATCAGCCATTTGGGACTTACAAGCAAGAAGCAGCGGATCGACGAAACTCCTCGGCTCAAAAACACGTCTTCTTTATTTGCGCCCGACACACTGCCTTACGGTTGCGATAGCCACACCAGTCAATCTATGAAGTTGCTATATGAACTTGCGTTTCCAGACGGCTGAAGTTCTCACAATTTCTTTCTGCAGATCACTTAACAAAGTCTCGAAAAACTTAATTAAATCCGATTCTCTTTTACCAGCTCCGCAACATCAATGATGAAACAATGCGTCTCAGGTACATCGAGTCATTTCCGCCTTTCTTTGCTACTCAATACAGAAAGGCCATGCATGGTTTGAAAACTTCTGAACTTAGTTTTGGGCATATAAATCAAATTATAGATCAATGCAATGCTAAGATGTGTAAAGAAAAATGGGAACGCAAACAAGCGTTCAAACATCAGAAAGCTCTGAACAATGCTTTCTGTGAACAATATGCACTGGAACCTTTTGGGTGTCCAGAACTTGAAATCCAATCTTCCCGCAAGAAATCTTCTTGTAAAGATTGTCTTTTTTCAAAAGGGAAGGGTGCTTGCAGCGAGAAAAGAGAAAAAGAAATACAAAAGGCATAAAGACAAATACAGAGAGTTCAGAGAAGGAAAGCCCAGGAAAAAGTTTAAGTTCAGAAAGTATAAGCATCTAGGCAAGTCATCAAAATTCAAGCCTACTTGCTACATCTGCAAAGAGGACCACTATGCAAATCAGTGTCCTCAAAGACATACAGCTAAAGGTAAGGCTAAGGTAAACGCCTTATCTCTCAAAGGCATACAGGATGATGAATATGCTTTTATTTCAGATACTGACAGTCTTTCGTCAGATATATCCTATGCCTCCATAGATGGTGAAGCTTGCAATCGATCCAGCAAGCATCCGAAGAAAATGATAGTACTGATGATAGTGGGTATAGTTCTGTTCCATCTTTTACTCACTTCAGTATTAATATGGTATCTAACTTTGTACATCCCATGATACCACCAAGTGCAGATCTTCTGAGAAGACAGGTAGAAAGTCTTCAATCAGTTCATGACAGTTGTCCCCCATGGGATACAGCCAGAAAACTGTCTCTAAGCAAAGAACTCAGAGATCTACAGGATAAATACATCAGACAACAGGAGCTTGAACAAAGTCAAGCACAAAGCAGAAAGCGAAGCGGCCAGAATCATGACTCTTACAAGCATTTCCTATCGTGGCCACCTTTCCAAAGAGGATCCGAGCGAGACAAGTCCCGGTCGGGCGGAGAGCGGGATTATGGCGTGGTCGTGGAAGAGGAATCAGTCCTCCGGTTTACTCCTCATATGAGCCAGGACAATCCTCCACTGACACAGCTTCTAAAGAGGTTTACGTAACACTGAGAAGATCCAGAGTTGAGCTACTAGAAAAAGTGCTTGCTAATGCCACTGAAGAATACAGCAAGCTGGTAGCCGAAGAAGAAAGTGAAAAGAAAGATTCTGAAGAGAATCTTGAAGAAACATACCATAATCTGGCAAAACAGAAAGATCAGACAGATCAGGCAAAGGTATGTACTCTAAGTTGCACCCAAAATCCGTTTATTGCAATCACAATATGCATCCCTCATATTAAGCCATATGTTCTTGATGCTATGATTGACACGGGTGCCGAAATAAGCCTAATCAGACAATATGCTATTCCCAGTGATTGTTGGGTTAACACCCATACAAAGATTAAGTTTGATAAACGGGAAGTTGTCTGCAAATACATGGCAAAGGTCAGTATAGATGTTGAAGGAAATTCTATGGAAATAGAATTCTATCAACACAATATGGAGAACTATGATTGTCTTCTTGGGGTTGATTTTCTACAAAAATGTCATACATTCAGTATCTCCCAAGATTTCATAATATTGTTTAATCCTCCTGTTCAAATTCCCAGGAGATATTCATTCCAGTCAATAGTTCCTTTACCAAACAAGGTAAAGACTGTTAACAATGCCTGGATACATAAATCCATTTCTAAGCTCGCATCAGCATAGATAGATGAAATTGTATCCAAGATAAAGCAGAATATATGCAGTGAAGATCCACATGCTTTTGTTAACAGGAAGAAACATTATTGCTCTCTAGATCTGCAGCTAGTCAGAGATAGCAATGGAAATGAAGTTGTGCCAAAATTCAAGGCACATCACAGAGGTATGCCTCCTGCAGAAAGAAAGAATGCCAAGGTGAAATTCGAAGTTACTAAAAGCTGGATTTATCCAAGAATCTAATTCGCCCTGGTCCTGTACCGCCTTTTATGTTAATAAAAGGAGTGAGCAGCTGAGAAATAAGAAAAGACTGGTAGTGGACTACAAGCCACTGAACAAATTCATAGCTGCTGTACAACACCCAATACCTGCCAAGGACGACATTCTCAGAAGAATCAAAGGATCAAAGGTTTATAGCAAATTTGATCTGAAAAGCGGATTCTGGCAGATATTCTTGAAGACAAGACATGTTCAAAACGGCATTCATAGTGCCAGGTGGACAGTATGAATGGAAGGTGCTTCCATTCGGTCTAAAGACAGCCCCATCCATATTCCAAAAGATTATGGATAAGATCTTTGGTGAGTTGTTTGATTTTCTAATTGTTTACATTGATGACATACTCATCTTTTCTAAATCTCCCAAAGAACATTTGATTCATCTTGAAAAGTTTTATGAGACTGTCTACAAGAATGGGATCTGTCTGTCCCCTCAAAAATGGAAGTCTTCAAGGAGGAAATTGATTTCCTCGGTATCAGAATCAGTTCTGGAACTATTACTATGCAACAACATGTTGTGGCCAACATCCAGAACTTTCCTGACCAAATCCTGGAGAAAGTGCAGCTGCAGCGCTTCCTCGGTTGTGTTAACTATGTTGCTGGTTTCTACCAGAACATAGCAGCTGACAGGGTACTGCTCAACAAGAGATTAAAGAAAGAAGCTCCTAGCTGGACTCAGGAGATGACTCAAGCAGTACAAAGAATCAAAAGGCAAGTACAGGAGCTCCCAGCAATGTCTCTACCAGGACCTGGTAAGAAGATAATAGAATGCGACGCCAGTGAACAATTTTGGGGAGCTGTACTTAAAGGAGAAAGCCGAAGGTGATAAAGAAAAGGTATGTAGGTTTGCATCTGGAGCCTTTTCTGGTTCTGAATTAAATTATCACTCTTCGCATAAAGAAATATTGGCTGCCAAAGAAAGCAATCAAAGCTTTCTTATTTTTTGTACAAAATGAAGCATTCATCCTTCGTTCAGATCTGAAAGATTTCAGAAAAAGGTTGAATGGCGGTGATCCAGCCAATAAGACTGCTTTCAACAGACTCCAGAGATGGGGTCTCTGGTTTGACAATTTTGAGTTCTCAGTTGAACACATTTCAGGAAAACAAAATGCTCTCGCAGATTTTGTTAGTAGAGAACTCAATACTCCAAAGACTGTCGGGGTCACTCAAGTTTTTCATGAACCCCATGGAACAGTATGGGATCATAGACATGCAAAAGAACAAATTAATGCATTAGTTCTCTGTGACAACAGAATGTCCCAAGAAGCTCAGACGCTTCTTGTCTCAAGGGATCTGATAACAACACAGGAGTATGCTATGTCCGAAACTGAATGCAAGTTCTATGATCCAGACATACCCGGACGAGAATACCATACTCTGCAAGAACCAATGGTTAAGTCTGTCTCCATTGGCAATGGAGATCATTATATGCTGTTGAGCAACCGATTTCCTACCTGTCGAAGGTCTCAGGCTCAGACAACTGATACCTAGAAAGGACACTTTGTGGCGATTTGAATTTTCCAGAATGTGGACTGAAGAACATCCACTGTCCTATGATTTGTGGAATCGACCTCCTTCTCTGGGAGACAGGAAGTATATCTCTTCCCACTTTAAATACTTCTTGTTAAAATTTCTTCCCACTAAATTGTCTGATTCTCCTCTTCTCAATGTACATCCGGACACTGTAAGAAATATTCTGATCCAGTGCAAAATACCATGGTTCGTGAAAGTACATTACTATGTCAAGATAAATCACAGGAACTTTGTTGAAAGACCAAATGCTACCTGTGGAGGAGAATACTATTACACCACACCATGGTGGTTAGGCCGCCTGCACCAAATCAAGATTTGCGGATACTTGACCACTATCTGTTTCCAACCAGACCGCATCTACAGCCCAACAATGATGGAACTGCTCACATCTCCCGTGTCTGGCTAGAACAACATGAACGTCATCTTCCAGGAGCACCTCAGCGACATGATAGCACAACATCTTCTGATGAGGACACTGACCCTCCGGGTCCCTCTTCTTTTTGATTCTCCTTAGTGCGCTCCGCACTATCTGCTATTATGGCAGGCATGTTGCCATTGCTGTCGGATAAGATTCCTGCTTATCCTTTCTTTTCCTGTTTGCTTTTGCTTTTTGAGCTAGCCGACAGGCTTGTTGTCGGATTTCTTTTGATAAGATTCGTTCTTATCTCTTCTTTTGTCAGTGCGTGGTGGACCCATGCATCTTTTAATAAAGCTTTTGTGAGTGGGCTGTACTCACGGGTCATTTCGAGGAATCTTACCGATTACCTCCGCTTCCGGTTTCCGGTTTCCATTCTCCCGGTGAAAAGCCTTGGAATGCCTATTTAATAGCGCATCACCAACTCATTCACTACACTGGGTAGAGTTGGAAAGACACTCGGTGGAGTTGGAGAGACCTTTGGTGGAGTTGGAAAGACACTGGGTAGAGTTGGAGAAACACGGGGTTTTGGTACTCGAGATTGGAGAAGGAATACATCGAAGAAAGATTTCAAGAGATAAATGTATTCAAGTCTTCAATGCTAGGCTTCTCTTGTAAGTAAAATGTTCAAGTCTGTACATACTCTTGTTCGAATCAATGGAGATTTAAAATTTATCAATATTGATAAGTTTGATGAGTTTGAAAATATATTTGAATGTGATGATGTTTTCGAAGTTGTTGTAATGGTTTTAGTAGATTTGTTTGGTGAAGATGCAGAAATAGATATTCTGTTAATATTTGGAACTACTGATTAGATTTCAGTATGATCAACACTGTTAGTGCTATTTTAATTGTGGATTGTGAGTTTAAGTTATTGATAATTGAAGAGTTCAGTTTGTTTGAAGATCTTTATGAAACAGATGTGGTGTTTGATATAGTGGTAAAAGTTATTCGTGAAGTAATGCCAAATTCTAATGTTACAGTATTACATATGTATGGTTGGTAAAGAAGATGCAGAGCTTGGTTTGTTTTTAAGAAATGGTGTCGAGCCTAGAGTAGTTTTAAGAGATATTGGTTTGTTTTAAGAAATGGTATCAGCTCAATCAAGACATCAAAGAGTGTAGATAAAGATAAGAAGGAAAAATACAAGCCCAATGCAAGTCATGAAGAACCTTTAGCCATAACTAAGAGAGAGAAAGTGGATGAAGTGCATCATGTATGTTTTTCAGGACTTCAATCAAAAGATGAAGACATAGGAGATGAAATTATCACACCTAAAGGGGAATTCAAGAAGAATGAGAGAATCCCAAGATTATAAAAAGAGAATATAGAGTCTTTGATCTCTTGTGATGACTATATATTATTCTAGTGATCCAATAAGCATTGTGTGTCTTCTCTAGGATTCTAGAAGGCATCCATCATTTGAAGTAAGCATGGTGTGCTAATTGAGCAAAGTCTTCAAGATGTTTCAAGTGTGTGAAGAGTCAAAATTTATGTCTATTTAGTCTTTTATAAGGTCTATATGCACGACTGATCTGAGTAAGGTATTTTAAGCTCATGCTTGTTTATCCAAGCAAAGAAATGTGTGTACTTTCAGTCATTAGGTTTATGTTGGCAAAGATAAAGTTGTAAGTATGTCCATGGTCTATCACTCACTTAAAATTCTGTTTGGTTTGATCAAAAGAGTTATCTTATGTAGTTTATATAAAGGCTATGAGAAGTCTTTAAAAGGGTTGAAAGACTGTGAAAAAGTGTCTAGAGACCATGTCTTGGTATAGTTTATTAGGTTTTTTGAATCAATGCATCTAGCTCGATCAAGTAAGTTATAATGGTCTATGATATCCACCTAATATTCAAGAACAAAGTCATGAATGAAGTGAACTTTAAAGATTCTGTTAAGGTATGCAATAGGTTTGTTTGAGTCTTAAGTGAGTGTCCTTACTATGAAGAGTGTGTGTACTTTTCATTGTAGAAAAGTTGTGGTAGTCTTCAAGAATAAATGGTATATGAAGTAAGTGTCAAAGTTACATACTAATCAGATGTAAACAAGATGCGGTGCTCCAAGTTTGATATATGCTTCATAAGGTGTTGAAATAGTCCATCAATGAAGGAGAAGAAAAAGATTTTAGGGGATCATTGAAAATTTGAGTATGCTTAAAAGGTGTATATGATCATTAACTAATCAAAGTCCATCAAATTCCATCAGGTCCTATGATAAAAAAATATATGCAGTCAAAGCTCTGTGAAAGAGAAAGTGATTAGTTTTGAAGCTTTATGATGCAGGAATGAAGGAGAATGAGGTCATGATGTTACTCAAGGTGTCTTAGGAAATTTGAGGCACATGATGAGATGTCAAGAATCCATGAGATATGGGTATGTTATTTAGTGTTTCATATTAATTCATGAAGAAGTCATATGTGCTCTTAGTCCGAATATGAAGAAAATTTGGTAATGATCTTTTTTCATGTTAATTTAAGTAAGAGAGATGGTCAAAAAGTTTCTATATATGCAAGTCTTAGGATTTTATGGTTATGTCTTCAAGTTTGATCATCAAGTCTAGTATGAGTGACAAACCCACAAGTATGTCTTAATCAAAATCTATGTTGGGGCCATATCCAAAGTTTGCAAGAGAGTTTCAAACGTGATAATAGTTATGTGAAAAGTGAATTCATGATGCTTTACTTTGGTTGATCACCAATAAGGTTTGTGGTCTCCAAAAGGGTATTGCAAGATGGTGATATGTGTAAGTTTTCATCTTCAATTTAAGAACCTTGAAAAAGTTGTGTTCTTTTTCAGTTCATTAGTCACAGAGGCCTAAGAAAGGTTGCACTAGGTGTGTAGAATGATCTCGGTTCATGAATTGAAAGTGGTTTAAAAGTGTCCTGGTGCAAAACTATTGGATTCTTGCATTTGTAATAAGATCATCAAAACTAGATATGTGAAGAAAAGAGATGATTTTCTTAATGGTTAACCAATGTTGTAAATCTACGTGTGAGTCTACCAGTCCATGCTAAAATGTTTGATCTTTAAAACATGCTTGAGATGTCCTTTGAAGGGTTATGTATCTCGGAAGAGGCACGAAGTAACATAAAGCAAGAGTAAAACCATAAGAACTAAGGAGATAAGTTTTACAACTAACAAGCATGGTTACATGCATATGTATCGTAGTAAAGGGATGTGTAACATGGTCTCAAACAAGAAGTCGAGTATCTCAGAGAGTTATTTTTACATAAACTCTTTTGATCACCATTTTTTTCTCCTCGGCCCTTGTTTCTTTTGTTCACTCAGCTAAAAAATTGGCTAAGTATGAAGCTGAATGTGGAAGGTGTCCACGTGTCTTGTTGGTACAATCAAGGTATAATGAAAGAAGAAAAGGCTCTCAATCTTACGCCATGCCATCCACGTGTCTCGGGATTGATAACGATCACCCCGATAGGTTGAAAAGTCAAAAACATAGCAAAATGCAATAGGGCCTCCACGTATTGCTCGAGCGATCTTCTTAGTAAATAAAAAGAGGGGTCCTCCCGAACTAGCGCGTGCCCACCACATGTCTCTCAGGCACAAATTAGAGAATCAAGTTCCAGAAAGGACTCTCAAGCAAGCGTCCATTCTCCATGTGGTGGGAAAGGATTATCACCAACTCTAGAAAGTGACAATTGGGAGAATTAAACACAAATCACAAATATCTCAACAAGTAGTTGAGATATTAACCCAGAAAGGGGAAATCATTGAATGCTACCAGTAGAAGCTCTGATTTCAGACGTTGAAGCAAGAGCCATAAACATCTATAAAAGGATGTTAGATCTAGAAAAAAAGAAGGGATTCTTTTAGGGAGAAGAAAAAAAATACAGAGGTTGTAAAAGAGTTTCAAGGTTTAGTTTTGTAATTGCTAAGCCTTAGCAAGACTCATTTATACAAGGAAATTGTAATTTGTGCCATTCCTTATATATTATTTTCTCCATAAATTGAGTTCTTGTTCTATGCACCATTGGCTTACATGTTCTGATTCTTTCTTTTTTTGAGTAGTTCTAGATAATTTATAAAATCTATCATGTTATATGCCCTTGGGTTTAACTTATCTATTATTTACATTTTCGTGTGTTTTGTCTTCACAGACTTTGATTAATCTAGAGTGTTTTTAAAAAATAGGTAGATCATGCTATAATGCTCTTCAAACTATTTTAAAGGATCCTTTAGATATCTCTCCATCCCTTTTAAATCTATTCATGCATCACCTTAGTTAGTTTTACATTTCTTTTAAGTTTTCTCCTAACCCTATCTCACACCACGAGAAAGAGCCAACTTCTTTAAAATATGGAGGTTACCTTAGGGTGCACATCCCACTAACCTAAGGTATCCAATGACTCTGATGGTTCATCTACAAAGATAATCATCAACATTTTTCTGGCACACCCGGTGGGACCAACATCTACACATCTTGATATTTCATTATAAAAAATCTACTTGATCCTAGCAGTGTTTAGTTGGTCTGCTCTAAAATTACAAAATGGATGTGAACGAGGGCGAGAACAAGGGAGGAAGGTGTGTTTGACTACTTGCAGCTATCTCCACCTTGCAACAGAAGAGGTAGATAGATCCAGAGATCCCTGTCTCCTCCAAACTAGACTCTTTCAACACCTCCGCTAGGTAGGCCCTTCACACAATCGACTAGAACTCTCATACCTATTTTTATGGCTCATCTTCAACCTCAGCCTCTGAGGAAATTTGTCTCATGGGATCAAAGAAGTCTGCTCATTCTACCCACACCCCGGCGGTGTGGAATCCTATTCCAGATAATGTGCTAAAACATTGCCCAAATTCAGTGGAGAAGACTTCAAAACTCTTGAGGAACACCTCTAAGACGTAGCAAAAATATGCATGGTACATTATATAAGGGAGAAAGACATCACCTTACAATTATTATTAGTCACTTCCTTTAAAGGAAAGGCCTTGGATTGGTACCGATCCTTAACTCCTAACACTATCGGCACTTGGGACTAGTTAGGAGAGGTGTTGGTGGCAAGGTTCAACAAGAAGGGAGATAGATCATCGCTCCTACAACAAATTATTAACATCAAGAAGGGCCCATAAGAGCTAATGAAAAATTTTAATACCAGGTTCCATAAAACTTGGCAAAGGATTCCGCCCTAGCAAGGACCACTGCGGGTATGGCTATTGTCTTTTATTTGAAAGCTCTAAATTCAGATATTTCGGTAATGATTCAATCATTAGGAGGGGATTCCTTACCACAAGCCTATAACATTGTTGTCCAAGATGAGAACAATTTAATAGATCGTTGGGAAACTCCCTCTTAGGACCCTTTTCTAGTATACCTTGAGATAGCCCCCTTCCACAAGCGCAAGTACCAAGCCCTACTCAAGCCCCTACGTCCTTATATAACTACCCATCTTGCATATGACTCCTACTCTTTCGTCCTCATCTTCTTCTCTTGAAATGGAGGAAATGAAAAATATTCTAAAAAAATTCTAACGAGATAGTAAATCTTAAAAGGAATCAGGCCACCTATCCAAGACAAAATTATCAAAATTATCAAGGTAGTAGACCCACCTATTCCTCTCAATATCGAATACCTAGAGACCATCGACTGCATAACCATCTAACCAATTAGTTCCCATGTACTGATGCCACTCCAGACTATTCCACCCAATAGAGGGAGAGAGATGGTACCGGAAAAAACCATTTGGCCAAAGACCCCAACGCATGGTGCTTCCCTTGCAATAATCCTCACATGCCGAGGGATTTCCCCAAGGGAATTTACAACAAAAGGTGGCCGAACAACAATCAAGAGAAGGCTATGATTTAGGTATGTCTGGACCTCATCAGTCCACGGGAGTCCAAAATGCTGCTTTCACAACATAGATTCAAGGGATGTCCTTGGAACAAGAAGCAAATCACACAGAAACATGCTCTTTTCTCTTGGATAGAAGGAGAGGAATCCATATTTACAAATGAAGCATCTGTTTCAAATCCTGTTCAATTTAACTACAACACTCACTTTAAGAAAAGGATCATAGAAGCAACACTCCAATCCCAATTTGAATCTGGAAAAGACATGAGAGAGCCTTTAACCATCATAACCACGTCATGTCAATCACCATGAAGGAATCTCCAAGAGGAACTATTTAGAATCAAGATACCCACCACCCCACCAGAGAAGGGATGAAATACATTCATCATCTAAATCATTTCCACCTGGACCAATCAACGTAGTCCAACAACTTAAGAAAGCACCAACTAACACATCCTTGTGGGATCTTCTGAGCATCCCAAAGTAGAAGGAGTTGCTCCAAGAAGCTCAAACCAAATGATGATCCAACCACCTCCGAAAGGAGAAGGAATAGGTAAAAGTCACCTGAGTCTCAACGGAGGTAGTACTATTGAATCAAAAGGGAGAGGTTAGTAAACCAAGGCCCAACCCCTTCTTTATGACTCTCATCATAGGCAAAAATTATTACATAATTCCATGATAGACTCTAACGTAAGCACTACGGTCATGCCCAAGGTGATTACAGATGCCTTGGGCATTAAATATGAACCCTTGAAGAAAGGGGTCATGCAACTAGATGGGAAGTCCATCCAAACCATTGGAGCTATCAAGGGACTCCCATTATAGCTCTATTCCTTCCCGAATATAACCATCGAAGGATATCATGGTAATCGATGTCTTGCCAGTCTTTGGACTTTGCCTCTCTCATGATTTTACAACTAAAATTGGAGGCTATATGTCTCTAGATTGGTCTCATCTGATTATGTGGACCAAATACGGGTCTAAAATGAAGGTCTTGTTAGAACCCCTCTCTAAGGAGCATATAACGGACCAAGTGGTTTCGGTTTTGAAGCTTCCCATGCTATGATCACCAGGAAGAATAATTATACATAGAGGATGGGGAACCCCAAAGTGACGATCATTTATCTAACCTCCCACCGGTGACCCTTTTGGGAACTTTGATTCCACTGGTTTGGGCACTTATGTCATTTTTGATGAAAGATTCTGCATGATCCCTAAGGTGGAAAAAGGACATGATGAAAAGAAAGGGAATCCCCATGAAGATTCACAAATATGGACCCTACATTTTGATGGGGCCAAAAGTAAGAATGACTCAAGAGTTGGAGTGTGCCTATATCCCCAACTGGAAGAAATATACTCCAGTCATTCCATTTCCAATTCTCTTGTACCAATAATGAGGCAGAATATGAGGCCTTGGTGCATGGCTTATCCACAACCCAAAAGGAAGGCATCAAACAGCTGAGAGTGTTTGGTGACTCAGAATTGGTGGTGACACAAGTAAGAATACTTCCACCACAAAGAATCCTAGGATGAGATCCTATCGACATCGGTATGGGATCTCATAGATGATTTTGAAGCCTTGATATCAAGGTAATTCCCCAGAATCAAAATATGGAAGCCGATAGGATGGCCCTGATAGGGTCTCAATTTGATCCAGTTCAGGATTTGATAGCAAACAAAAACACCATAAAATTGATCATCCACCCTTCTATTCCTAACAATTTTGACCATTGGCAGGTATTCGATAGTGACCGACAGATCATACACTTCCTTGAGTAGTCGATCAATTTGTAAATCAACTCCAGCCCAAGATCGAGGAGGCATATGGAGATCAGATTATCTAGCTGAAAAAAAATAAACTTCCAAAAGGGTTAATTACCCTGGAGAGTACTTTTCACTCAAACGATGCCAGTTCAAACTGAAGGAAGTTTGTAGTAGTAAAAGAGGACTATGTCAAATTAGAAATAACTAAGGAGAGATGACTAAAATTTGGGAAGTCAGTGACTCAAAAGGAAAGAGAGAGACTCATGGCTTGTGTCATAAGTATGATAAGGTGATGGCTTGGACGTATGATGATCTGCATGGTTACAACAAAGACATCATTCAACACCATCGACCTTGAAGAAGGAACTAAGCCTATGTGCGTCAAAAACAAAGGCCCGTGAACCCAAAAATAGAATCCCTCATGGTTGAAGAATTGAAAAAACTACTAGAGGCTCACATAATCTTTCCTATTAAGCACACACATGGGTCTCCAATCTAGTCCCGATAAGAAAGAAGAATGGAAAAATTCGGCTCTGCGTGGATTTCAGAGATCTAAATAGGGCCTCCCTAAAGGATCACTACCCTTTACCCTCTATGGAACAAATATTACAGATAGTCATAGGCTCAGAGATGTTTTCTCTCTGGACAGTTTTGGGCTATAATCAAATATGGCTCATGAAAAGGGATCAACATAAGACTACCTTCACAACCAAATGGGGAACTTTTGCTTATGCAAAAATGCCTTTTGGACTCACTAACATAGGGGCTACCTTTCAAAGGGCCATGGATTCCACATTTGGAGCATTGATAAACAAGGTGATCCTTATATACCTCAACGATCTCACGGTGTTCACCAAAACAACAGAGGAGCATTTTGACACTTAGAGGTTGTATTCAAAAAATGCCAAGAATTTGGAATCTCTCTAAATCCAAAGAAATGTGTCTTGAGTTCCCCAAGGAAAAATCTTGGGACATATTGTGTCAAAGGAAGGAATCTCCATCGACCTCGAAAGAATCAGGGCCATTCTGGAGCTCCCTTTCCAAATAAAAAAATTGTCCAATCTTTCCTAGGAAAGATCAACTTCATCAGAAAATTCATTTCAAAATTTTTAGGATGATCCACCCGATCACTCTCATGTTGAAAAAGACCTTAGTTTTAAGTGGATTGCTAAGGTCGTCGATCCTTCAAGATAATAAAAGAGGTTGTTGCATCCGCCCTAGTGTTATGCAATCTAGACTTCTCAAAATATTTTATTATGTATGTATACGGGGTAAACATAGCATAACATCTATTGACGCAAAAAGGAGAGTTACAGGGAGGAACATTCGATCACCTTATTTTCAAAGACCCTCCATGACTACGAAACAAGGTAAAATTTTGTGGAGAGACAAGCTTATGCCATAGTCAAGGGTCTAGAAGAAATTCTTGCACCTCGTCACTCATAATAGGATCCAGGTCATGGTAGCTCATTCCAATGTCGGGAATATATAATGGAGGGTGAGATAACTGAGAAAAGAGACAATTGGATCACTAAGATCCTTGAGTATGATATTGAGGTAAAACCCACGAAGCTTGTGAGAGGCAGGGGCCTGTGTCAATATTTGATGCAGGAATCTATTCCCCTGATTGATGACAAATGTGAAGAGATAATGTATCTTCAGGAAAGTGATTCAGAGGGTTGGGTATCAGACATGATCCACTTTATGTAAACTGGGAAGTATCCTAGTCATCTCCCCTTGAAAAAGAGGAGATATTATAGGCAACAAGGGACCAATTTTTTCATAATTGATAGTTTCCTTTTTAAGAGGAATTTTAACGAATCTTACTAAGATGCCTAGAAAATGGGGAAGCTAAAAGAGTCTTACATGAATTACATCATGAGAGCTATGGAGGCCACTTTTCAGCCTAGACCACAACCATAAAATCCTGTAAACAAGATATTTTTGGCCAAGTCTGTTCATTGATAGTCGCAGCATAGTAAATAGGTGCAAGGTATGCCAAGTTTACATCGGCCTCTGGAGAAATGAGGCACTTTCCTCTCAACCCCATCTAGTTGAGGAACCCTTCACTCAGTGGGTTCTGGAATTCATCGGAATGGTTAATCCAACTTTGAGCATCGATGACCACAAATGGATCCTCACAACAACCAACTACTTCACCCATTGGGTGGAAGCAGTCCCCCTAAAAGAGGCCACTAAGAATGTAATCTTGGGACTCCTACAAGATATAACTACATGCTTCAGGCCCCCCACTATTATATATAGATAATGCTAAAGCCTTTGTGGGAGCCAAAGTATCTTGAATTTGTGGTAAAGCATGCGAGATCTACCTAAAAACATCTTCCAATTATTACCCATAGGAAATGGTTTGGCAGAATCTACCAATAAAAACTTAATCGACTCATAAAGTGAATGGGGCATGAAGCATAAGAAATTATGGACATGAGCATATCAAGACAACCTTATGGGCTGATCGGATCACCCCGAAGAAGATCCTGAAAGCTTCACCATATGAGATAGTTTATGGGAAAAGCGTCATAATGCCAATTTCCCTAGAGATCCCCACATTACAATTATTAAAAAAAGCTGAGATAGATGAGAATGGGGTGATGCAAGTGAGACTCACCAAGCTAGTAGAGCTCCAAGAGAAATGAGAGTCTACTCACGAGGCCATGATTAGCCACCAATAGGTAGTCAAGACTTGGTTCGATCGAAAGACATTGAAACCAAACTTCCAGGTCAGAACTATGGTCTTGAAATGGGATGCAAGAGCTGCCAAGCTTAGGAATCATGGAAAATTTGACCCCTATGGATGGGACCCTTCAGGATTAGCGCATGCAAGCAACACAACTCGTTTGAGCTCAAAAATATGGAAGGTGATTCCTTAGCCATTCCGGTAAATAAATGCATTTAAAACCATTCTTATAAGTCCCTTCGTCAAAGTTGTATCATATGTATAGTTTTCTTTCTATTATTTGCTTTGTCTGTCTTGTCTCTTTGATAAGTGTCTCAGATGTGTGTCCTTCGTGGAGGCCCCTAGCCCCTTTTGAAGTTTTGGAGGGAGTGTACTTCCTATTTTTCCTGAAATTAATGATCCAACAACTTCCTTGACACTCGAGAGGAAAATATTTCAAATTGACACAAAATCCCTCGAAAGACTCAGAGTTTGGCACTTGAGTTCATTAATTAGAAAGGAGTCGTTATGTGAAGTGACCTTATGTTTACATGAGCCATTACTCTTCAAGTGAGAATGACTATTTAAGATATTGGGAGTGTCTAACGAGGTCCATTCCAAATGTTAGAGTTTCCAATCAATTACAAGCATCAAGTTAAAATAATTCTAGCCTTTCCCACCACTCAAAAAGATGCCATGGCAGCCTCCAGTTCTACACCATCAATGAAATCTTACGCGGGATGACCAATTCCCCCCACCTCTACAACCAAGATTGAAGTTTCCAGATGGAGGGTCTCGGTTCAGTGACCCTACTATGATCTCGACCCCACTGACAATGTCTTCGACCCAGTCCTCAACAAGAAGCCTAAATCTTTGAGGGAGGCAACTTTCACTAGGTTTCTCAACCTAGGAAATTCTGAATCTTTCAGCTCTAGAATCTAGAGCACAACGCTCACTCAATACATGGTGCCTTTTGTGCACCCCTTCCCGAAACTCATACGGATGTGCACAGACTATTTCCTAGAGCCCATACCATCCAGGGAAAAAATTTAATAGTGGTGATCACACCGCAAGCCATCAGGGACATGTTGGCCTTGACTCATGACTAGACGACTAGTTTCTATGATATGGCCAAACTCCAAAGTGTCTAGGTGCAATGCCAAAATAAATCTCGTTCCTTAATAGGGAGCTGGGGTAGGCGGACACACGAGTAGTTTAGGAACCGCGGGGTTTACCATTCCATTGAAATCACTTCTAGTGGATTCTCAGATGCATGTTCCATGCGACATTCATTTTTAGGCGGATTCTAACATGGGCATGGATGATTGGAAGATGAAAGTCCTGTTTTGGATGAGGTCTATTGCTAAGGAAAAAAGCGTATCATTTTGATTTCATCAAAATTCATCATGCAAGATCTATTTGTGAGCAGCTTGACCAATTCTTGGTCACTTTAACATTCAGGTATTCATCCTATCTGTTCCATCTCATCCTCTACCAAAATGCTAAATATTTCAGTCAATTTATGGCTCTGAATATATGGGATATGGAGGTGGACCCTCAAAAGGTCATTCCAATATCTGCATGGACCCATATATATCTCGATCGTCGAACATATATGAATTCTTCAATTCTTTCATGGAGCCCCTTTTACTTGAGATTGATCTAGAAGGGATCAACAACAAGATGAAATAATCAATGTAATCTATCCTCACGGACCCTCTGCACGCTTGCAATTAATTCTTCGCTAGAGGGCATTCTATGATTCATCTGCATGGTTTCAAGGAGGAATCTTTCATGCTCCCTAGGGTCCTCATGGAGTGGGTGGTTGGCCTCAAAATAACGAGGCAACTGGTGCTCCTAGACATCAAATTCAGCTTAAGCCGGAAGAAGAAGGCACTTTTCGACCTCCCCTTGAGCAAGGGAGGAATTACTATACTGAAAAGGAAGGTGGAGCATAGTCTTACAAAGAAGTTGGATTCTTATGGGTTTACTTTGATTTAAGACTCTCGTTTAGATAGAAAAATGGCTTCTAGTCCTTAACAAAGTCTCCAACTCCTGTACTCATGTGCTAAGGGAATTTTCAAAGCAAGACAGAGTTCCTAGGTAGAGTCACCGAAATATTTGTCAAGCTCAAAGACATTCGACCTCGATGGGAGGCATTCCACCGGAGCAAATACAAGTATGACCCCACACTCACAATGACTTAAGGGACTCAGCGGCCCTAAAAAATGAGTAGAGCGCAAAAATATTGAAGCCTATTGGAAATATAGGTAGGAGATTGGAAAGACCACCCAAAATTTTGAGGTTGTCTCTAGTGATGAGCAGTGGGAAGAATTCTGGGATGTGGATCATGCGTCTGATACAGAGAGTGAGGATATGGTCATGATCATCCCGGGGTTTCCACAAAATCAATTGCCACTAACAATAGAAACCTCCACCTTCTCCTTTCATTTCCCAACAAAATATTCTAGTCCACTCTCTAACACCACAGCGACCTATGATTATCCCTTCGGAAAGCTCACACTGCGAAGAATCGACCTCAAGCCCAACACATAAGAAGTTAAATTCGGTCATAGCTCTGGTTTCCTCTACCCCTCCCACCTCCCAGGCTCCTCAACCCATTCCTCTTCCACCTCCACTTTCCCCCTCTGGAACTATCCCCTTGTCTATTTCCCTGTCGCAAACTTTCCCTCTGCATGATGCTCCCCTTTTTTTCCATATTTTCCACCATCCCAACCTTTTCCCCACATGTGGTAATGTCCCCTTCCTCATCCTAGTAACTTCAATGCCTCAATCACAAGTTACTATTCCATATGGTCTGTCACCCAAGTTCCCATTCGCGGAGGAATGGTCCCTTCTTCCTCTAATTTTTTGAGACAAGTTGAGTCCACCAAGGCTACCCGCGATCAGAGAAGGGAAAAATAGAAGAAGAAAGAAATGGAAACATGAGCAACAAAGTAGATGTGGTCATTGTATGACCATTAGCAGAGCTCCTTAACAATCACTTGACTTGTTCCCCAAACAACCAAACTTGCTAAACAAATGCATCTTGACGATTATTCCATTAGTGTTGTTGCGAGTCGACCTTTCTAAGTTCCGACCTCAAGATAAGGTCGAATTAATGAATGAAACAATGAAAAATAGTCACTATAGACTACTTGAAGCTCAACAATCAGTTGAAAAGGTACAAAACAACCTTTGAAGGGTGGAGGCCATGGGCCGATCATATGGTCGAAATCAAGGCCAAAGACAGAGAAATAGACCAAATTTGCAAGGAGTTGAGGGGAGGCCCATCACAGGAGGCCCTTGCAACTTCTCACGCGGAGGTGGAAAAAATCCAAGCCAAGTTGTGTGTTGCTCGAGGTGGAAAGGGACAACCTCCAAACAAAGCTTAAATCATCTGAGGACGTGGTCAAGGACTTGACCCGCAAATTGGGACAACAATCCTAGAAGTGGGGAATTGTAACATTAGTGCAGGAGCTATATGCTTCCTGCTATGACCGAATTCCACTAAGGCAATGGATTTATTCCCCACACTCAGATTTATATCTGATGCACAAGGATTGTGCTCCAATGTGGGAACCACGCCTCCACCATCACCAACGCGGTGTCCGCCAAGGTCCCTGAATCAAAATTCTTGATTTAGAAGCTTTATAATGCTTCACACTCCACCATTGATAATAAAAACTAGATCCATCATGGCTAATAAATCCTCCACTCCATGCAAATACATAGGTTTTAGAGGAAGGATTGATTAAAAGAGTTGAAGAAACAAAGAACGAAGAGAAAACAAAGATTTTTTGTGACATAACCCCGAAGTCACCCAATCGAAAAAATCTTCATATATTCTAAAATACATGTTAGATTGAGGTTTCGTCTTTTGTAGACTTCCAAATTTTTCAATACGATCAAGATGCAACAAACGGAAGGTCGAATGGTGCCCTAAAAAATTGTTCCAACAAAATCCCCATTTTGCGCCCTAGCTCACGTTGGCTGGATTTCTCAACAATTTGACATTAGGATCAAGCTAAAAGCTTGCACACATAATTCAAATGAAAAACCTATCACAATGGAGTGGATTTGTTCACGATCGGGGACAAAAACCATACCTTAAAATTTCAAGCTCCATTAATGGCTGCCATGGCAACTTCATGCTCGAAGCCACTGCTAGGTGAAAATTTTAAATTTTATTTCCAAGCATTCTAGTGAGTGAAATCATGTGAAATTCAGAGGACGCGATCACAATGATGATTCGATTCCAACAAAATATTTTCCATCGTAAACTAAGCATCGAAAACCCACTTTCCAAAAATAGTAAGCTTTCCTACATAGGCTTGCTATCTTTGGTAAGTCTTCGTCAAAAGTGACTGCAACAGTTGTGGTGAAGGCAATGTGCACCGAAGGTCACCAGGAAGTCAGAATGAGTGTTCAAAGCATAAAATAGTGAAAATGACCACTTACTAAAAATAGTAAGCTCCTATATGGGTGCTTACTAAAAATAGTAAGTCATCCCAAGAAGTGGCCGAGGTGAAGGTAGTGTGCATAGGAGTGAATGAGGGAGTTCATTGCATCAGGATGGTTAAGAAGAGGAAAAAATCACCTCTTACCAAAAATATTAAGTCTCCCATCTAGGCACTTGCTATTAATAGTAAGTTACACTCAAAGGGTAGTTTTGGCACAACAGGACATAGAGGGATGATCATTCAAGTCAACATCATCATTTGAGATCATCATAGGCATTTCTCACAGGGCATTCAAGATCCATCTCAAGTAACTTGACAATGTTTTTGACACTCACTACATGGTTCAGGTCATAGGTATATCATATGCAGGTTGGAGTTGTGGTCATCGGAGGAACAATTCATTTAACTTGGAAAGTGTTCGTGAGCTAATTTGAAGGAGTTTCTTAGGGTGCAAGGAGTTCGAAGATTCAAAGTTTCACTACATTTGGAGCTTTCCATCGACAAGGATCAACGAACTTCATCGGGAATGACATATCCTCTTCTTCTTCTCTCTCTCTTTCTCTCTCCTCTTCCCCCAACTTTCTCTCACTTTCCAATATTCTAATTTCACGTTGGGGTTACACTTTTTCATGTCTTAATGTTCCTAATGTAATAAGTCACCTTTATGTTATAAAAGGGACTTAAAAGTTTCCTAGGAAGTTGAAAAGTTTTAAGTTGTGCGAGGGCATATGAAAAGGCATTGGGGGGTAGATGATGAGTCACCTCTCATTCTATAAATTATAAATCCATTCCCATTTCAAAGGGTTGGTGATTGATTTTGTAAACTCAAGAGTGTATTGTAATTTGAGAGAACAAAGGAGATAGCCATTTTCTTCCATTCCCCCTCACTAGTTTTCCTCCATTCCCACACTATGTACAACTTTTGTTTAAGAAATCAATACAAGAAGGAGTTTCTAGCTTTATTTGACTAAGGTATTTCTTAATAATTTGTGATCATAAATTCTATTTGGTCTTGTTGCTATTTACAGAGTTGTTTCTTCTCATAAATGCATGTGTTGAAGTTTCTAACTAGTGTGTGTACGAATATGATTTTCTATCTATAACATTAATTATCCTATCTCATTTCTCACTCCTTTCCTGGCTTATAGACAAATTCCTCTCTAGCAAGAAATCGCTAGCTTTTCCATAGGGTCAGTGGAGTGCCCATGTTGGATCCCCTGGTCGAAAGGCCACGACAGAATCCACCTTTACTCATGCATGCATATATAACAGCTGCACCGGTTAAGTAGAGGGAGTTAGATTCCCAGAGTGTTGGAAAGAAATCCACAAGTTTGTCCCCCAATTTTTTTCTCATTGCTAACAAGTAACTTATCGTGTCATTTGATGATATGTAAGTATGCTTTGCTATTAAACTATAAATTTCACACAATCCCAAAACCATCTTGAATTAGATGAATAGAACTCAAATCCTAAGCATGGGTAGAAGATCCTATAAGAAGGTTAGTGTTTGGGTTGAAGTACAATCCATGCACCACTTACATTGGCACTACTCTTAAGATACCTCAAACCACACGAGTTATCCACATAACATGTGATTTATAGATGAATGTAACTAGTTGACAACTTGAATCACTTTTAACATGCATGAGATTATTGTGCTCTTGCTAAGATATTGAGTAGGAGATCAACTAGGTAAAAGACTTCAACTTCCCTCTTTTATATGTGCCTTATATAACACAAGAACTAGAGCTTGAATTTTTTTCATGAGCATCTAGTGTTAGGTACATGTTTTAACTTGATTTTGTTACGAGAAAAAATCATGAACTTATAGAAAAGGATTTAGAATCAAAAAATTTGTGGCACAAAAGATATGGCCATGTGAGTTTTGGATACCTACCTACACCCATCCAATATAATATGGTGAGAGGATTACCTCAAATTAAGAAACATACTAAATTTTTTTGTAGTTGTCTAGCGGGAAAAAATCAAGCAAAAAAATCAAGCCTTCCAAACCTTTAAACAATTCAAAGTTACATGAAAACTAAAATTGGTTGAAAAATCAAAACTCTCCAATCATATCGAGGGGGAATACACCGGTAATAAGTGAACATTTTTGGCTAAAAATGTTATTCTTCATTAGTTGAATCTACCTCACACACCATTTATAAATTAGTGATGTAGAAATATAGAATCACACTATCATAAAAATAATGTGTTGCATGATTGATAATTTGGGTTTGGAGAAAACATACTAGGAAGAAGTAGTCAAAACAACAATTTGTCTTCTAAATATAGTTCTACCTATAACTCTTGATGGAGTGACTCCACAAGAAGCATGGTTAGGGAAATAAAAATCTATATCTCATCTTCATATTTTTGGATGCAAGGTAAGCATGCATGTTCCTAAAAAGAAGAGAAAAAACTAGATATGAAGTTTAAAAAATACATCATCTTAGGGTACGATGAACAAACATTAGGTTAAAGACTCATAGATCTAAAAAAATAAAATTCTATATCAACAAAGATGTTGAGTTTCATGAGAAGAGTGAGTTATATCCACTTTCCATAAATCACCTAATGAATAAATTAGTCGTATTGTAAAATAAAAAGGTGGCCTAAGCTATGATGATGAAAGTGATGATGAGAATGATGGTGATGATCTAGAAAGTACACCACCCATATGAACAACTCATAATATGCTGAAATGGTATATGAATGTGGTATATGATGCTAAGTTGGATGAAGTCCCATAAACATCCACCACTGGACCAACGAAATGCATTATGGCTAGAGACGAGGCCAATTTGGATTTGATGAGTATAGTTGTTGAATTTTTTGAGCCCTCTATAGTTCATGAATACTTAGATTTAAAACCTTGACATGAAGCCATTAATGTATAATATCAGTCATTGATGAAAAAAACACATGGCAATTTGTAGACCTTCCATCGGGAAGAAGATAATGAGTTGTAGATGGATCTTCAAGATAAAGTACAACATATGGAAGTGTCGACAAACACAACGTAAAGCTCGTAGAAAAGGGGTATGATAAAAATAACAAAATTATTATCGGGAGACTTTTTCTTACACACCTAAGATGAAGATAATTAGAATGATATTTCCTCTAGCTACTTGGTTTGGTTATAAAATCCACCAAATGGATGTAAAAAGTAGCTTTATAAATAGATATTTATAGGAAGAATTGTACATGACTCAACCAAAAGGTTTTTGATACCTGAAAATAAGAAAAGATATACTCATCAAGTCATTGTATGGCCTCAAACAGGCTCCCCCTGGCATGGCATATCAAGATTGATGAGCATCTCGTTCATCAAGGTTCTAGAGAAATTCATATAATCCCAATCTTTGCCTCAAAAACAAAGGGGAGATTGAAATTGTTATTTTCTATGTTGAAAATCTAGTCATCATTGACACTTCAGGGAAGATGATCATACAACTAATAAATATATCAATCAATCATTTAACATGACTGATCTCAAGCTACTAAACTATTGTCTTGGAATGGAAGTAAGGAAAAAGGAGCACTAAATTTTTGTGTCCTAAATGAAATATGCTAAGACAATTCTTGAGAGGCTTTGGATGATGGAAAATAAACCATTTGTTACACCCAAAAAGGCAAAGATTTATTTGTCTTGTGTTGATCCACCAATAAAAGTGAATGTCACTCTTTATCGAAAGATGATTGGGAGTCTCATTTACTTGAGTTATGCTAGGATAGACATAAACTACGTTGTCATATATCTCTCACAATTCATGTAAGAAAAAAAATCAGTAATTGGAAAGAAACAAATCATATTTTGAGATACATAAGAGGAACCATGTATTTTAGACCAGAATACAAGAAGAATGATCAATTATTTTTGACAAGTTATTCAGACTCAGATTGTGTAGGTAATATTGATGACCAAAAATCCACTTCTGGGTATGTTTCTCTTCAGATTTGGTTCAATATCTTAGGGAGAATGAAAAAAATTTGTTTCTCGATATTCCAATGAAAAAATATCACATTATAGGATTAGTTGTCATGAATTGATTTAGTTCAACACATACTTGAAGGTTTTAGAGTACTACAAAAGCAATCTACTATCTTTTATGTTGACAGTGAAGGTGTTATCAAGATTGTTCACAACCCAATGTTTCATGAGAGGATGAATTACATTGAGATATATGCTCATTTGATATGTGAGAATATTCAAAAACACAAGATCCAACTCCACTAGCTTGAAAAAATAACAACGTGTAAATGTCTTCACAAAGTCACTTGCATGGGATTAATTTGAGGCATTCCAAGAATATATTTCCTTTACTCTTGAAACCATGATGAATTAAGGGGGGAGTGTTATTAATAAATAATTTAGCATTGGATTGTAATGTAAATTTGTATCGTCAAATTTACTTGATATTTATAGGTAGTCCTAGTTTAGTATGTAACTGCAACTCCATAATTGTTAGGGACAATTTCGTACAATATTGTAGTTACATAATATTCATGTAATCATTTTACATTGTTAAATAAAAATCATATTTTGTTCAACTGTAACAATATATATTGCTAACATTGGTCAAGTTGTCATGTCGTTTCATAGGTCCTAATGGATCAATTAGGTGTTATTGAATGTTTTTACTATCTTACTACTCTACTATTTGATATTGCGTTCTTAGCTATGGATTTATATGGATGATTGGATATGATTATGATATACCTAACCATGAGATTAAATTTACTACTTGTTCTTAAATGTTCATATTTGATGCAAATTACTTATAACACCATGTTTAGATTACATGTTGTATATGGTTCAAATCCTCGATGCTTTGGTTATACACTCTTTATAGGTAACACTTTATCTTCTGAGGTAAGTTATCCTTTGTAGAATCCTTTTTCTTAGAGGGGGTATATTGTAGGATCTTCTAGTAGTTAAAACATATCATAGCCTTAGTGATTTATGGTACACAATGTGACAATATTACCATATTTATTTAGGACATACTACAAGTTTATGCATTCACATCCTTACACATATATCAACATCCTACACAATGGAAATAAGTAAGCCTAAATTCTAAGATGACAATGGGAAAACCTAAATTCTAAGATGAAACAAGCAAGTCCAAATGATAAGATGAGAACTAGCAAGCACTCGAATGTTACGATATGGCTACTCAACAAGAAAAATTCTAAGCTTTTATGCATTATTCATTCATTCCCTATACAAGCAAACTAGTGGAAATCAGGTGTAGCCATTTCATTATTTTAGATTTTAGTTTCATTTATTGATTTTTATACATCTCTATTGAGAATCATTACATATCTTTACTATGTGATTTAGGGATTTTACATTTATGATGTGGGGTTACACTTTATAGCTTTACACACATCACACCCCTAAAATGAGGGAGTGAGAGGTTTGTATTCTTATCCATTTCAAGTATTAGTCTAGAATTGTTGGGTAGATGCAAGATAATGGGGGTGAAAAGGGTGGGATAGTGGCCCCTTTTTTCCCTTAAAAAGAACAACATGTGAACGTGGAGAGAATTTTAGAGGCACCTAAATAAATATTTTTTTCACAATGTAAGAAGATAAATTCTAAAACTTTGAATCTAGTTTCTAAATATGTAATTTTTACAATATCCAAATGAGATAAATCTATGAAATTCATCTCATTTCTAATAGTGACATCGTAAGTTTTTTTGAAAACATAACAAAAGTGCATGAGTATGGAAAAACTTGTTTGGAGAAAACAAATGAATTCATAAATGAAATTTCATACAAGGAGTCAAAAAATGTTGAAGGTTGTTGAGAATATTTTTCACAATTTTCAAACAATGTAATAATTTTACAAGTCAAGAAATTAGGAAAAATGAAATTGCAAGTGTACATGCACAATTATTGAGCTTAAATTCATATAGTTAATTTTTTAAAATAGTAGCCAACAATAATTAGTTGTTGAGATATAAGTTTTTGATACACTCGTTAACTATCAAAAAGTTATTAAACTATTAGTAACACTAATGAATCAATCATAATGAGTTATGTTATGTAGAAATTAAGTAATAATAAAAATAATAATTTAATCTTTAAAAATAAATTTTGAAAACTAGATTCTCCCCTCCACAAACAAACACACACACACACACGCAACACACACACACACACACACACACACACACACACACACACACACACACACACACACACACACACACACACACACACACACACACACACACACACACACACACACACACACACACACACACACACACACACACACACACATTAAAAATCCATAAATTTGTGAATATTTTGTGCCTACGAAAGTGAATAAATGTTCAAAATCCTCTAAAAGCCTTCTTGTGATATTTAGATCCCCTAACAAAAATCTAAGGTTGTTTAGAAGGGAAGAACATTAAAAATTTAAAAATATAAAAAAATGTGTGTGACCTTTGAAAATTTATTATTCGTGTTCACCACTATGCCCCCACTATCTATAAAGTTATAATGAATGAATCAAAAATCGATTCAAAATATTCCATTTGATGCACTTATCAATTAGTTACTTGTCCATTGAGGTACCATTCTCCTAACTATAATAGAATCTAATCGTAACAACCCAACCCCGGGCCCTCATTCTATACGTGATACAACCTGGGGCGATGGATGCAATATCTATATAGATAGGGGCCAGACCAGTAACAACCCAACCCAACCCATGGCACAAGCGGAGGGTGAGGTCCCTTATCTATAGTTGGGGGACTGATGGATATGGGGGTCCAACCTACCTAGATACTAATGCATCATTGTTCGATCTACCCCCATATGTATATCTATTTATATCACAATGAATATGTAGTATATATCACGAGTTGGGCGATTCATCTAGCACTACATTGGATAAGTATGATTTTCAAAAATGTACCAAAAGAGTACTATTTGCAATGGAGAAAAATAGTAAAAAAATACTCTTCTGAATGGAAAAAAGTGACAAATAGATTCCATCGACCCATTTTGCAAAGTGTATGATATAAGCTCCAATCGAAGCATTTAAATTGAGGCCTATTGTAGTTACCCAACCTTTTATGTCTCCTTATGATAATGAGGAGGAGGACTCCACCGATTTCAAGTTTGAAGATCCTGGCTTCGAGGCATTTTATCTGCGCTATTTGCGGCAGTATATTACAAGTACATATCTAGAAACATCAAAAATGGATTATTTTATGATCCATAAGCTAATGGAAAGAGATCATTATCTCGGGTCCATATACAACTTGAGAACTTTGGGCCTTATCGACCAAGTTAGTGCACAAGGCCTTTTGCCTTGACCTAAAGAGGAATCAAATGATGAAGATTATGAAGATGGTGAATATGGGGGCTATCTCTATCTAGTCATTGAAGAACTAATAATTTCATTAGTCTCTATCTCTCTCGACCAACCATTGTTCATTGAATAACGGCGCTATATGTGTCATAGTGAACCCTATCTCTCTTGACCCGGTCATTGAAGAACTCTATCTCTCTCGACCAGTCATTGGTCATTGAACCCCATCTCTCTGTCCTCTATCTCAACCCGATTAGCTCATAGGGACCGCCGTTATATAACCATTCATCAACAGAAGCTGCTTCCCAGATGGGATAGAAATGCAGACCAATGGCTGCAGAGGTAGGAATAATAGCACCGGAGATAATATTGTTTCCATAAAGAAGAGAACCGGAAACAGGCTCACGAATACCATCAATATCTACTGGAGGAGCTGCAATGAAAGCAATAATGAATACAGAGGTTGCAGTCAATAGGGTAGGAATCATCAAGACACCAAACCAGCCAATATAAAGACGGTTTTCGGTCTAGTACCACTTTCTAATGTTCACTATACATTAACTCTTGGCTCTTGATTCTTTCCATCCATATTAACCCCATACTAGAAGATAGTTGATTTTCACATGATAAAAATGACTTAGCACGTGAAAAAACTATAATACGTGCATGGATGATAATGTATTACATCAATGTTCCACACGATTATCAAAAGTGATATTTCCCTCACACATCACATGGGATTGTAAAATCCAAACAATTGAAGATTCTAAGGATCAATCTAGGGTTTGCATGATAATAAAGAATATAACAAGTACTATTCATTAAAATCTAACAATAAGAGTAATGGAATGAAAATTAATCACAAATTTAAGTAAGGGAGACATCATAGGGTCCTTAGATAAACATGAACATTAGATTTCACCATTAGTCACAAAAGATTTACTTTATGCAAAGGTGACGGGACAAATACGACATAAGCCAACCACGGTAGTTCAAGTTTGACACTAAGAATGATGAGGTTCCCCCTTTATTTATTTAAAGGAAACACCATGTGGTGGTAAGCATGAAAATTTTAATACCTATTAAGGAACTTTATAACATACTTTAAAATCTAGCACATAAATATGAGGCCGGTTTAGTATAAACACATAAATAATTTATGGTAAATAAATTAAAAATATTTTAAGAAAAATATACTTTTCTTGGAGTCTTAATAACTCATTATGGTTATTTATTAGATAATTTTAAGATACATTCAATTTTGTACTTATATTAAGCACAAATATATCCATATCCATATCCATGCCTGAATAAATTAGACATTCTAATTGGAAAAAAACTTAATAAAATCATATGGTAATTATGTTTTCAAACCCCATATTTATTTAAAAGGCCTAAATATATTCATAAAACTAAAAAGCTTAAAAGCTTCAAATTTTATATAAGGGTTACAATATTTAAGTATTATACACGGTCCAACTTAAGTTGTAGGACTTGTCAACCAGATGACTTTCCCCCTTCAATAACACAAATATTGGTCACGTATTTGAATAATCAAAATTTATGGTATACTTATACATATCTAGGTAGTGAGTGCGGGAGTTAATATATTCGAGTTAAATCAAAGCATGATGGACACTGGTATTTCAAACTATTTTCTACACCAATTTAAAACAAATTCATTTTTAACAAAAAAAAATAATCTATCCAACATTTAATTTTTTATTTTATTTTGTCCATATATAAAGAAATCTTTAGAAAAATTGAATGATTTCTTTCCTTATATGACAGTAACAATTTGCAGCATAGTGGATTTGTTGATTGAATATATGTTGTTTTATTAAATTCTAAAACATGTTACAAAATTTATTTATTTATAAGGTGTATATTTATGCTTGTCATCCTCCATAACATGGGAGCACATTAATATGTAATTAAAAGAAATCAGATTTTTTTATAGTCAATATTTTATTATTGCTTATGTTTTTTTTTTTGAAATCAAACAATTTTACCAACGAAATAGATCGGTTATAAAGGCAAGTCACATAGATTATTTATAAATGAAAAAAATCAATGTAATAACATATTGTACAAACATCGAGACCAATAATTATTACTAGAAGATTTGATACTTTTAAAAGTTTGAAGAGTAAAGAGAGACATTTTGAATAATTAAAATGAAGAAAAATAACTTGCATATGAAAGTAGAGTTAGGAGTCTTATTTTAACCTTGCAAATATTGGTGTGTAGCCCGATATTTGAGAATCAACCAATTCTTCTTATCTCTAGATACATGTAGATATGCCTCTATTATGACTGGGAGATAGCTTATCCATGATTTTCTTTATTGTGTTTTCATCCAATCACCAAAGAAATAGAAAGAAAGAGAAATAAGTTTGGCATTTTATGTTGTGCCATGTTAGGTGAGTGTGAGAGTAAAAAAAGAATCTATCAAATAAGGATGGAAAAATTCTAATCTTGTTGTTAATCCCATGCAAATGATCTTCCAGTCCACTCTCTACTAAAAATATCTCTAAAAACATGAACTCTTCCCCCAAAACTTGCATCTTCTCCCACACTCTTGTTTTCTCTTCCACTCACAAGTTTTCTAAAACATAAACTCTTCCCTCCAAAACTTGCATCTTCTCCCACACTCTTGTTTTCTATCCCACTCATAAGTTTTCTAAAACAAAATATGTTATTACTTTTATTTGTTTTGTAAATTTATATATTAATGATATTTTACCCTTTTGTACTGCAAAGACATCTTTCTTTCTTGCCTCGTGGGAGTCCATCATACCATAAGAGTATTGGAGGAAGTATTTTACATTGTTCACATGCCTAATAATTAAAAGGAACACCTTTCAACCTCATATTGAACTCTCAAATTTAGAAATTCACATTTTATTATTGGTAACAATGTGGGCATGGTTAAAGTTTGACTACCTTTACAAACAATTTTTAAGTAACGAATTTTTTTCAATATTTCCCATTGAAATATAGGATATATTAGTATCATTTAAAAAATATAGAATGCAATCATATATACAATTTAATAGTTATCAATATATATATTTATAAATCTATATATAAGGAGTATATATTTTAAATGTGCATTTTGAAGGAGATGATTAGTTCAAAACTTTGCAAGTATTTTATCTTGTTAAAAACATGAAATATGTAATGAACTACACATTTTAAAACCATATATATGGGTGGACTAACTAGACCCGACTCAAGATAGAGATTCAAATTCTAAAGAAGGTGTCTAACAGATCTATGGTATTTTGACATGCCGATATTGGGTACGGAGGCACCATAAGGTATCTAAAACCATATGTATATGTGTGTATGTGTATACATATTGTTATGATTAATATTGGTAATAATGTGAATCGATCTTAGCCATCATTAAGTTGATATAGAGATATAGTGTTGGCATATAGTTATAGTGTTGGCATCTAGTTTTAGCATTAGTTGATTTGGTTACGGGTTTTACCTTAATCCAACCACCTACCCGATTTCCTTAACTCAAGGGTAGGTGATTAGGGTTTAGTTAGGAGATTCTTGTTTTTGTTTTAGTGTTGACATTAGGTAAGGAGGCACTCATGGTAGTGAAATAATGACATACTATTGTATTTATTGGTAACAAAATGCTAACTAATTTTTAAAACTATATGGCCACATTTTTTTATGCTGGTTTGATCATTGGCTCTTGGTGTGGGTTGTGGAATTTGTTTTCAATTATTTGTATCATTATGTTGAACTTACATGAAAGGATTATGACTTGTTATGGATTTAGTAGTTGTAACAAGTGTGTTGGAAACTATGGTCTTACTTTTGAGGAGAAGAGAGTCTTTCTTGAGACCCTAACAAGGTATTATGAAGCCAAAATTAGGTAATGCATTTCACTACTCAGTTATTTCAACTTAATTTTGATTATGTCATAAATAAAATATTTGTAAAAATAAACAACATTTATGATTTAAGTTTGGGTAGAAATTATTTTAAATTAATATTGTGGGTTTTCAATTTAGTAATGTTTCATTGCTTTGCAATGGTTGGAATGGATGAATAAGAGATCGATATGTCTCGAACTCGGTATGTTAGCTTAAATTATTAATGGTTTTTTGATTAAATATGTCATAGAATTAATTTAAAATGTCCTTGAGGTATTTTGAGAATGAATTGTACATTCTTACTATAAATGGTTTTGTTTTTGTATGGGGTAAACTCCTAACTAGAACTTACATGTTGGGGTGTATTTTTATGACTAGTTAGATGTTGGTTGTTTACTCTCAAATTTAAAATATTTGTTTCTTTGGAAGTTGGAGGGTAAATTTTATTTTCACATGTTTTATTCTCATTAACCATTTGGAAAACATATTAATTAAGTATTTGGTCTTAGGACTATTGATTGTTTCTCCTTCTTACTTTGAGATCGAGTTGAATGTGATAATTAATATATAGAAATATGTATATGCACAATGCCAAATTAAAAGTATATATTTAGATATCAATCCAGTGTATTATATGGGTTTTTAAAAACTATTTTTATTGATAAAAATATTGGTTATTCATTATTCTTCATTGGTAAGAAGACCGATTCCCACATGTTTGGATTCTTTGTGTTATTATAACGGAACAAAATTTACCTTTGTATACTTTGTAAATTTACTGATGGTTTAAGAAAAGTTAATGCATGATAATAATAGGATATTGCCATTTATGTATTTGAAATTTTCACTAAAGAATTATATTTTGTGTATGCATGCGAGATGTTATGTAGCCTAGGTTGTAAAAACAAATTATAACACACTTTATTACAATTGGTGACAAAGTATGTTATAGTTGGTGATAGAGTATGTTATACTAGGTGACATAGTATATTATACTAGGTGATACATTATGTTATACTTGGTGACAGAGTATGTTGTACTCAAGAATAAAGTATGTTGTACTTACAGAACATAATATGTTACGATCGATAATGTAGTATGCTATATTTATTAGAATTTTTTAATGTAAGTCCAATGTGATACTTTATACAATATTATGTCATAAATCTAATGTGTATGGTTACAAACAACCTATATTACATACTTGCTACAATACATGTACAAAGTCATAATTTTTGAGTGAAGTTATTTGCCACGTATAATTAAGTAACAAGGTCGACCATTGATTATAAACTATTTTTTTAATCTTGTGATCTTAAAATCCATTTTTTCACGATTTCACATGACGGTATGATTTTTGGGTTGATAAGGGCTTATTATTATTTCTATCTCTCTTACTATGAATAGTATATAGTTACTTCTCATGTTGCCCCATGTGGTAATTCTCACTCCGTTGAGCCATGTATGCGAGACTCACTTTGTCCATTTTAGGGATGGTCTATGTTGGAGTGTTTCTACCTTGTGAAGATTTTGTCATTGGAACCAAAAGTCGAGCGATGTCATTAATACATTGTGGACATGTAATTACAAACATACTATTATGAGCTATACCTTATTGCATTACATTATTATTATGATGTAAATAAGGTGTACTGATACACAATGTGACTTTACACTTTTTGATGAGATTATTGATACTCATTGTTGGTAATAAAAGTTATGAATTGTAAAATGGAGATAAATTATTGTATGGGAAAATAATTGAAATTGTCGATTTGCTAAGGTTTCATTCATAAATGGTTATAAGTGGTAAGATTTATTTAATTATGAATGTTTGATAATGTATTTATATGAAGTTATGCTCTTGAAATGAATACCTCATGTTGTGAAATATCACTATCCATAGTTGAAATTATTTATTATGTCATTCAATTATAATAATAATTTATTTCAGTATACATGATTCTTGTGGTCAGTAACTTTGATTTTGAGGACATGATAAATGCATGCTATGGTACACTTAGTATATGTAATTATATGATGGGAAAATATGGGTCCCAACCGGGATCTCAAATGTAGAGATCAAATCTAAGTTTAGACACATGATGTAGATACCAAAGGTGTTCAAGGAATTATAGTGTCATAATTCTAGAGGATAATAACCCTAACCCTATGATAGCTATAGGTTTCCATGGCCTATATCTAAGATAAATATAGGTGTCCTACTAGGATTCAAAATAAGAGTGAGTCAAGAGATGGATAAATCCAAGGGCATAACATAATAAGACAAAGAAATAGATCAAATAAAACATACATCTATCCTAATCTATAACAATGAATGATCAACCATCCACACAAAAAATAAGCAATAAATGGAAAAAATGGATTATAAATAATTACCTATAGCGTGGATGCTAATGTATTATCACCCCAAAGAAAATAAATCCTAGCTCAATATGGTGATCCAAATACAAAATAGAAAGATCTAAAACCTTAATTCTAATAAATACGTGTGAAAATACATGTAAATTCTTGATGTGTAATCAAGTGGAGTGTTTTGGAAAGATGAATGATTGATGAGAAAATAAAAAGTGGAGGGGTAAATATACTCGACGCCATGGGAAAAACCAAGTATGAAACAATGTTGTGGTAGCTTGTTCCAATGATGTGATGCATCCAATGTCTCCTTAGCTTCAATATCCTTCCAAAATATGAGCTCCAATTGATCCAGGGAGGTAAGGTAGTGAGTATAAAAAAATATATCAAGAAATTGGATGGTTGGCTTTATGTAGGTAAGATAACTAGATTGTGAGTAACGAGGAAAAACAAAGTAGAAAATCGGGTATCAGATAAAACCTCTCCAAAATTCGACAACATAAAAATTCTCAAAATTACAAATTTCCCAACCCATTATACCATAAAATTTCCATTTTTATAATATGCTACATGAGGAAGATGTCAAGAACACATGTCGATCAAGAAATAGTGACTCAACTTGAGGAGAAGAAATCAACATACTATATTTAACAAGAAGGGAAGAGGAACTCAAGACCAATCCAACAAGCCTAAATTTAGCCAATTTGACCCAGAAATATGAGAGAAAATCACTTCTAAATCAAAACACGCACTCAAAAACACGTGTTTTAACTTCATGTAAGATGGTGACAAAAGCGCTATTTCCAGGAGGAGCGGTTGTGCAACCACCAACTGGAATGCAAGGCGAAAATACTAGGAGATGAGTTTGTGAGAAAATTAAAGTCTAAAAATTAGAGAAAAAGGATGAGTTAAGTCAAAAGGGGAATGGAAAAGAGAGGGAGGGATATGGATCTCATTTTTACCTTAGAAGGATTTGTTTCATCAATGAAGATGTGTCGCGTTATCCATGTTACACCATATAATTTTTGGGTGCGTACATATTACTACCTTAGAAGAGTGTTTTAGCTATGAATGGGATAAAACACAGTTTCCAAGAATGAAACTTCGAAAAATGGAAGATTTGGAAAATCACTTTATCCAACCATGCTTTGGTACGATTCCAACTAAGCCTTCTCACCTCCTACAAAAGAAGGATGGGAATCAAGTGCAATAATACAATAAAATTTGGCAAACGTTTTGAAATAAAAGTTAACATTACTTACCATTCGCGTGGGGGTGAGAGATCTACTTGCTCCATAAATGTCAACATTGCACCATCTCACTCAAAATGATATTAGAAAATCAAAATATTACATATATATCTATATATATATATATATATATATATATATATATATCAATTTGTTATTTTTAGAAATCATTTGTGATATGCACCTTTGTTAAATTTGGGGCTCTGGATTTATGGTAACCATTTGAAATGCAAGTATAGTCATAATGTTAGGAATTTAGATATGATGACAGAAAAATCTTGTAATAACAACTTAGGGCGGGAATATGTGAGTTATAAGTGCTTTTCTATTTTTGCCCTAGATTTTACTCTTTGCTTGAAATGAGCTCTAGCGGGAGATTTTGGATAACTTTATAGTCAAAATGACTATTAGAGGGATGTTACTGTAGATTTTATATTTTTTGTTAAGTGATATGGTCATTTTTGAGTTTTTTTAAATTTTAATCTTTGAGGGCATGACTTGGCATTTGGTGGCATGGCCGTCATGACAGATGGTGCAACCACTAAAAACAAAGCAATAGTTACACAACCTCCAAAAAGGTTACAAAACCACCACAATAATTGCATAACTACCGAATGATTACATAACCACCACGATTGTTACATACCCGCCTTACTGCATAAGGGGAGGTTGTCTGTTGTCGTGGATGTTTAAGGTAAAATGTCGTAAAAAGGAAGCTTATTAATTTGATTTTTATGGGTTTATTACTCATTATTAGACATATAATTTACTTATTTTTACACTTTGTTTGTGTAAGGGGCCTATGAATGATGGAGCGGATCCTCATGTAGGGGAGTGGCTTGCTTGAGTGCTTTCATTATTGACTCAGTGAGATAGGCTTCTTTAGAGAGGAAAGGATATGATGGTTAGCATAGTCTAGACCAATTTCCCTAGCCATCCGAGGTTCTTTACGGGTAAGTGCATGGAAATGAGGGGACAAAAGGGGGTCTTAAGTGGAAATTTTTTTTTTTCTAAAAAATAAAAAACTTCAACTTGTACGAGTTATTTGAGATAGTTACACTCAAAATTTGAAGATGTTATAAGAACATGAATTGTAGCATTTCGAGTCTAGTTTCTAACTACTATTTTTTTTTTTTTGAAAATGGTTAAGTGTAAGTGGGTTAAATATCTAAAATGTCAATAGGTGCTCTATTTTTGTAAAAAAACATAGTAGACAATTGGTCATGCTCCCCCATTTGTTGAGCACTATATAGTATTTTTGAAAAGTGTTTGGTATAAAGATATATAAGATCATCTAGTTTGGGATATATTTGTTAGTGAGTATTTATTTTAATTATTTTTCAAGTAAAAAGATTTTGAAAATTAAAAAATAATGGATAGCCAACCGTGCCCCCTAACTACCTCAAAAATATCAAAAATTAGATTTTTTTGAATATGTATAGAATTAGGCCTAGTTTTGGGTGTATATATTTTTTCAATTTGGAGAAGTGAAAAAAAGATACATGACAAAAGATAAGCATTTATAATCACTAAAAATAGAGGTATAAAAGGCATAGTTTGAAATAAATATAAATGGAAACCTTAGAATAGTCAGAAAAATATAAAAGTATATATTTAGAAAGAGGATAGTTTTCTTGACATTGTAGGATTTTTAAGAAAGATAGAAAACATTTTTGTAGGATTTATCATGATGGAAGGTGAGTTTTTGCATATATTATCAAAAACACAGGTTGTTGTGTTGTTACATGTCGAGGTGCGAGGTTTGGGAAACCAAAGCAATTACAAGCTGCTGAAAATATTAGTTTAGGGGCATAATAAAGAGAATGCCTACACGTTATAACGTACACATGTTCCTTATAATATAGGCATTATATGTATTTTTGAAGGATTTTATTTACAAAATTATACATTAAATTTATTTTACTAAATATAAGAAATTAGGGTCACTCTGCACCATATGGAACTAGTCTCACATGCCATGAGTCATGGTTTAGGAGATAGTTTTTTATAATCTAATCTGGTCAATACATAGGTAATTTTCAGCTTTCATATTCAACCTAAAAATTTTAGCGTTTAAATTATACAATCGATGTTTATTTAAACAACGAATATAGTCCATTGTTTAGGTTTTGCGGCCTTCTGGATTATTTATTGAAATTTGTAGGAGTGTAAGATGTTTCAAAATTAGATTTTACAAATCTCACAACTCTCAAAGGAAACAACAACTACCCAAATATATGCACTCATGAAATGCCTTATAATATATAACAAATCAAAACACATGTTTTGGACATAGTGTCATTGGTGTTGTCATTGATGTTCAGTTGCATTGATGGAAAAGGCTGTCTAGGTGACATAGGAGCCACCATGAGGTGTCAGTCAATAATAATAATGAAGGTTGATTGGTATTTCCCTGTTTTGGCATCATGAAGTGTTGCATTGGTGAAGTGGCATGGTGTTTAGGAGTGAGTATATGTTCTTGATACATGGTTTAAGAAAAAAAGGTGTTTTTATGAGATCTAAAGGTGGTCAAAGGTTGCTATGGTGTCTGACATGTCCAGAGAGTTGTGTCAAAGGTGTATGTGTGTTCACAAGGTCAGTTTCAGTATGGCATGGGTTGAAGCAAGCCTAACTAGGCCTAGTCCTAGACCTAGTGCAAGCATGGCATGAGGTATGAAGCAAAGAAGGCCAAGGAAATTTAGTGTAAGCATGTGAGGAGTATTGTGACATTGCAAAGCATGTGTGTAAGGTGTAAAATATCATGGTTCAAGTGCATAGTGCATGTTCAAGGTCCTTTGAAGCAAGACATAGAAGACAAGGCAAGAATGCATGGGAAAACCAAGTAGCATGGTGAGTTTTAGAAGTAAGAAATCATGAATGAGAATTAAAAATCATGGAGGAGGTAATTCCAGAGGTGTGTGAAAATTTTGAGGTCATGAATTTGAAGGAAATGCATGAAAACTTGTTTTAGGCTCTACAAGATCTCAAAACACTTGGTTTCCATCTCAATGGTCAACTTTGAATGCTCACCCACATGTGCAAACTCTGTATCGGGCCACTGATTCATTCATAAATATTGAGGCACAAAGTTATGATTATTTTTCAATTGGAATGAGGTAAAATGATTCCCTATCATTTATGAACGATTGTTAAGAGGAAAAGTGGGTTTAAACCATTGTAAAACCCTAGTCTTGTAGTGATGGACAAAATATGAAGGGTTTGGTCATGCAATGACTTGAAAAGGCTAGTATGAAGGTTCAAGAATGTAGAGAATTCATAATTTTTTTTTTGTGGTAGCATGCTCCAAGTATGATGGTCAACTACATAAAAACCTCTATTTTGTGAAGATTTGCATGTATAAGTATGTGTTGCAGGGTTCACGAAGTTTAGAACCAAAAGGAGTAGCTTCATTATTTTGAAATTATTCATAAAATCTTTAATCCTTAGAGAAAATGGATGTCTCCAAAATGTAGAGGATTCACGTATCTTTCCAATTCCTATTTTTTCCCCTCCCAACTCCTTACGAGCTCCCGGATTCTTCTAGATAAGCCAAGTTTCACCATTAAAGTGTTTGTTCCCTACACTTAGAAAATTTGATGTTGAGAATATACTCATTGAATGATCAAAAATTTCCCAAATATTCCTAAATTACCTTCAACACTTCCAAGATTTCCCGAAATAACCTCTGGATGCTCAATATATTTCTTAAACCCTCCCCGAGGGTGTTTTATTAGCTCCAGAATGGCCAAGATAACTAGCATTGAAATTGAAAATTTTGAAGCATGACAAGTAAGCCTTTAATTGAAAATAAGGATTCTCAGTCACCATGCATCCTTCCTCTAGTGATGTAGGAGGATCTTGTTAATAATCAATTTTGAATTTCTTAGGTGACTAGGGGTGTCTTGGGTCCACTTGAGATGGTCATAACTTGTACTAGTCCATTTGGAATCCATAGGAAAGAATAAGGAATTTCCCTCCAAATGTATAATTTGAATAAGGAAATAAGGACAAATTATTAAGTGGTTAGTAGGTAAAGGAAGCAATGTAAAATCATGCTTATTTCTTGTGAATGTCAAGACCAACCTTGAGAAATAGTTGTCTTAGGAAATAAAATCATAAGGAAGTTGTATCTATCATTGAGGGAGTGGTGTTAGAATGTTTTGAATCCTTGAGGAACAAGGGAAAATCCTTATATAAATTTAATCAAGAAGACCTATTGATTGTCCTGCATAGTGCCATGAAGAAGCTTAGAGAGAGTAAGGGTTTGTATGAAAAGCCTTAAGTGAAAGAGGAATAGTTGAGTTATTTTCATTGGTGATTAGGAGATGGGTAAGAAAAGTGAGATGAGTGAAAATAAGATTGGGTAAAAATCGCGGTGAAGGTGAATTTTTTTTTTTGAGAAGATTGTTTAGAGCTTGAGCAAACAAGGAGTCTTAAAAAGACAAAAGTTGAAAATATAACAAGATGATGGATAACGAGTAATGAAACATTGAGGTGTGCTTGAGTAAGGTTTATGGGTGTGTTGAAAGGTGGATGTAAGGTTGAAATAGGTGGTAATCCATGAAACCCTTAATTTTTATTTCAAACCCTAACTAGACCTACTTGAAATAAGGGGAAAGGAGAAAGTTGAATTGAGGAAGTGTACTTTGAGTTGAAGTTATATAAAGAGGATTGCAGGGTACTCTGCATCATCGCTTGACTTGTCATCTGTTTAACCTTTACCCTAGCTCAAAGGAAAGTCATAAGAAGATCATTCAGTGGGTTTCAATGTGTAGGGAATAATGTCTAAGGTGATTGATCAGCTCATTTAGTTTTGATGAGATACTACTTCCTTTGAAGTCCTAAAAGGCCATTTTTGGCCATTAAGCAGCTAATTGAACAAACTTTAGAAGTGTTTAGAGAATATATAAAGAATATGATGGTGATTTTAGAGATAATTAAAGATTTCTAAGTGAATTTAGGAAATAAAATCTCATTTAGGAAATTTTTTTTTCAAGACCGGGTTTTCAGTGCGGGAATGAAAGCTAAAATGATGAAATTTGATTTCTTTGGATGATATCGGGAGTTCTAGAAAGAGTTAGGATTAAAAAAATAGGAATTGGAAAGATATTAGAATAATCACCATTGATTAAAGGCTTAAATACTTGTTGAGGTCATTGAAAACTATACATTGCCCCTCCCGATTCAATATGAAATAGGACCTAAATTTTGAGTTGTAGGCATAATTGTATTTTTAGGATAGTTTCATTGATCATAAAATGTGATTTCCAATGTTTCAGTGAATTATGGATGTCAAGAACATGTAACTCATCCTCAAATTTCATTCAAGGATTCATCCCCTATCTGGAGGAAACCCATTTCCATGAGGAGCAACTTGAAAAAAAAGGTGTCCATGTACCATAAGCATGCTTCCACCCAAGTGTCATCTTGGTCAATAAATTGAATTATGAAGGAGTCATCATGTTCAAAGGTGAAATGTTGATCTCAAGGAGTGACTGAACGATCATCATATCTTGACTCTGTCATTATACCCAAATCTCTCCAAAGAACAAGTTAAAATGAGCTATTCATGCCACCAAGGTATCCAAGACCATCATGTGTGAAGTATTAAGGCATCGCCTATCTCCATGATAGAAATATGAGAAAATATGTGTATGATAATCATGAATTTAATTCCATGAAAGGATGAATTTAGAGCCAGTAAAGGTGAGGGGATGATCTTCATATGGAACACCATGTTTCTAAGAATGAGCAATCATCTGAGTTCACTTGATGCAATTCACTTGGTACTATTCGTAAAAAACTCATTCAACACTTAATAGTGTGATCAAACCATAAGGATGAGGCACATTACAATCACCTCATTTTGGACATAGGATAGGAATCCCATTCAAGGTGTAATCCTCTATCTATAAAGTGATGAAATCATTTCAGAAGAAGCGACAAACATCATAGAGTTGATTCATGGTCACTAAAGTGAATTATGGACAAAATTTCAAAATTGGTACCAACTCAAGCAGTGGTAGGGCCAAAATCTAGTCTAAAAGGTCAAAAAACCTACAAAACGATTATATGTTTTCCCAAAACAAAGACCAACTACAATATATATGCCTTGAAAGTTTAGATCCTTGCTTTGAAATCCTAAAAATGAGTAAATCTTGATTGGATTAGATTTTGAAAAAATATCTTCTAGATTATAACTATTGGAGCTACGGGATCACTTTCATCGGTGCGGAGCGACCTTAATTTCTTATATTTACTAAAATAAATTTAAAATTATTTCTTTATACTTGTATTATTTCTTATACTTGAACATTTATTTTAGTAAATATGCCCCCTTCCCACTTCCAAAATTCAAATAAATCAAAACTCATACGCATTCCATAAAAATATAAATGCGTAATCATTTCCTAACACTAAAAATACATACGCGATATAATGTGTACACGTTTTATGTTTGGAAAATACCAAACCTAACAAAACATAATACGTATGTGTTTTTGGCTAATTTTGGGTTTTTGTCCACTTTTTTCCCCCCAGTTAGTGCACTTACCGTTGTGACTTTTTAAACTATTGGGATGCGGATCAAAACACATTCCAATTCTACATAATTTGGAGAGAGTGGACTATCAATCTAGAGGACATATATAAGATATTGGGAGTACCATTCACATGGAGGAGGTTGATCTTTGAAAAGAGCTAGCTCATTGGATGGGTCTTATAGATGGGAATCCTATTTGGGAGATACGGGGCACTTCATACAACCCCTAGTAGGGTGTGAGGTTGTTAGAAGTAGAGACAAACCCTATTCCTACTCTGTGAGGCCATTATTAGTATATTGGCGTCGTATTGATTGGGGATAAGGGAGGAGAAAAATTCCTATTTTGCTTGGGAACTTGTGGTACAAAGCATAAAGAAGCATGGTAGAGTGTTCACATGGGGGCATGATATGCTATAAAATACCTACCACAATTTATATTGGGAAATCAAATGTGAGTTTACATCACTCATCCATCCATATTGGTCATGTCATGGGTATATGAGAGCAGCGATCCCTTACTAGAGGAGTATTGGGATTGGAGACCTGCTAGTATCACGGTAATGAGGTGGGTGGACATGGCAATTATTAGAGCCATAACACATGGAACAGGTTCAATGATGATAGTGGATATGGTATCTCAACCATATCATGATATGTTAAGACAATGGGGTGAGGAGGGGATCACGTTGGTAGTATGTACATCAACCATTTAGTTAATCAACCAAGGTGGGAGGAGGGATACATATCCAGGTGACATGGGTGACCCAACAATTTTCTAGATAATATATTGACGCCCTTCCTGCGGTCACGAATATTTTTAGAGGGAATAGAGAGGCATGGTCCAACTACATGAGGAGGTTGAGGTGGGTGGTAGTAGTCCCCGGGATATCAATTGGGACACTTGGAGCCACACTTGGAAAATTCACCGAAGGAGGGACATGGCCATCTCGGGTCATATAAATTGGCAAGGAAATTTAGGGGAGTGAGGAGGAGGAGGTGGAGACGAGTTCTAGATTAGATGAGGAGTCGGACTTTAAATGATATGGTAGTGGAGAGGAGGAGGAAGGGTCCGTAGAGGTAGAGAGGGTGATCATAGATCCTAATTGGGTCAATGGAGATCATATTGAGTAATCTTGATTCTCTTTCTCCCCTACTTTCTAGATTAGAGTTATTTCCTTACATGTTAGTAACCCTTATTTTGTTTTGTTTTATTAATTTGCTGATATGTGCATGTGTTTTGTAGCTATGATTGTGGGATGCTAAGAGCTCATCGGGTGGACGAACCTATACTTTTTTCCATCAATTTTGGTCTACCTTGAGACACCTTATTAGAGGATCTAGGAATCTCTACCTAGGATGACCACCACATAGATGTTTTTATGCCATCGACATGCGACAAGAGAGATCTCTTAGACATGGACTGAGATTACAGTGTTGACACAATAAGTTGCGGATTATTGAGAGATCTTTGAGAGAGGGACGATCTACTCATAACAACACTACTCAAACCAAGACCTCACATGAAAATTATCGCGGGAACTCCCATGGGAACTCTCATGGAAAATCCCAATGTTCGACACATGGAGGTTCTCATTATGGACCTCTGAAGACCTCGCCATAGGAGCCATAGTAGGATACCTTGACCTGCCGCCCCATAGGGTCTCGGAGAGATGGACAGTGAGTGCCTTTATTTATTTATCTCATTTTTGTGTATATATCAATTTTTTGGATTTTGGATCACGATTGAGTGTTTTGACCACACTTGTCCTCCAGGTGTGATGACATTGTATTAAAACATTGGAAGATATATATATATATATATATATATATATATATATATATATATATATATATATATGCCTACTTTTTTAGGCTCGACACTCCTTAGTACCTTTTTTCCTTTATTCCAGTTCATTTGTGTACTCTAAAAACTTCTTATATGTGTTGTTTCATCTTCTTAGGGTTAGCCTTAAAATGATAATTCACCTATGAAAGGATTTATAACCAAGTAAATATCACTTCCTAATTCACGGTACTTTCATAAGCTCTTATTAAAAATATCAATATAAAAGGACTCAAGGATCTCCTAAATATTCCTAAATTAGTTGCACATCATTTAGATCCGTCACTACTATAATTTTGAATCACTTAACTAGGAAAACAATCCATCCTCAATTTCCAAGCATGTAAATGTCCTAAAGCCACATCTTAACAAGAAAAAAGTAACTCCAAGAATTTTCAAAGGTCCTCAAGGTACAAAAGGGTATAGTCTATTAGCGAAGCACACCACATCACACTAATACCACATTAGGTACATCATCTTATCTATAGTTAGCATCTATATTTGTGTCAAGATACATGAGGGCGCACATGGGAGGTTGGCATATATCACATTCACATTTGTACCTACACCTAGGAAAACTACATGAGGTTTGATGTCACTCGAGGAATGTAGTGTAAAAATTGGATTGGCTTAGTAGGGTTTGACCACTAAGACTAGTCCATTCTCACACACTCTCTAATTTCTCTTATGCTATCTAATTATATTGTAAAGGGTATTTCTAGTATATAGGGTTTTCACTTGTTGCGAGTTATTATAGGTTATGACAAGGTTGTATGAGATAGAGCAACATATAATGAAAAATATTTCTAGACAAGTTTAGGACATGAAAGTTACAAAACTCCATTACAAGAAATTATCATAAAAAAATAATCTTTAGGTTCATATCTACTATTCACCTAGTCTACACATCCAAATATTCTCTATTCCACTTTGTATAACTAGGTATTTATCTCCTCTCGTGTTTTTGATATATTGATATATCACTTATCATTATTACTGCAAGTATTACTACTTTATTACGATTATATGTGTTTAATGGTACATTAATTAATTAATTATACCCCCTTGTTCTGAAACCCTTACATCACATATGAATTATAAATGCATATAATTCTTAGGGTGTAAACATTTTTGATCCCACTCAAGGGCATGTAGTGAAAAACTTGTTTTGGTTTGGCGGGGTTGATTATCAAAAGGTATTCCAATTTCACCCAAACACTAAATTATTCATTTTTATCTAATGATTTGATGAAGGTTATTGCATGTATCTAAGGTTTCCACTTATTGTAGGTCATTACAGGTTATGCCAAGGTTGTGCAGAAGCTAAAGCGGTATACTGATAAGAAATATTTCAAATAGTTATAGGATCCCACTTTGCATTAAAATATATTTAGATTCATATATACCCATTCTACACATTTAGATATTATTTTTCCACTCAAGATAACTAATTATTCATCTCTTCGTTTGTTTTTTCGGTATTTTTTTATCATTTATCATTGTTAAAAGTATTAATACATTATTATGATTATGTGTGGTTAATGGTAAATTCATTAATTTAGAATAACTCCTATTATAAACCCTCACATCCTATATTGTTGATACTTGCATACAATTCTTAGGGTGTAAACATTTAGTGAACTCGACTATTGTATCAAATATATTGCCAGGTTGTATGAGCTAGAGAAACATACATCGTCAAAGATTTCTATAAAACCGAAGGTGAAATTTTTAAAAAACCCCAATGCAAAAAGGTCCAAGACAATATAGATAAGAGGAAAACCATAAAAATAAATGTAGGATTATATGGTCTATGTAAACATTAAATAATGCACTTATTACTCTTACATTACGCCTCTAGTATGTCGTTATATGCATGATTCATAAGAAAATAAACTAGACATTGATAACACTTATTTTGCTTTACATTGGCATTATTTTGTTTTTCCATGCTTCCATCCTATGCTTTTCTAGAATTATCCCTTTACTTTTGGATATCACACAATGCGTTACCCAGCTAAGAGTTTTATGATTTATCTTTGGAAGTTTGTGGACATAAGTACATAGTAAGGGACAAAATCCACTTGATGCTTCTGTCCCCATGTGGGAAAATCTATGCCTTTGTTTGGTTCTTATATTTTAAAAATGACCCATCATTTGTTTATATAATTTTTCTAAGTTTGTATTGATCACTTTAGGTCAGCTATATATACATAACCTACTAACTATTATAAGGAGGCAACGAGGCTATTACTCTCTATCTACTACTTAGGTAAAAGGAACAACTTAAAGATTTCATTTGGGTTGCATTATTCAACTGCATAAGAAGGGAAATTTTTGAATTTGATGACCCGCATTATCTTGGGGGAAAAATAGTTGTATCCCACTATCTTGGTGAAACTTGCACAAGGGAAACCTAGTTTCAAGGATAAAATTTCTATCTCACACACACCATAACTACATTGAGTCTGAAATATAGTGCATCACTTGGTGAAAATCACATTGGGGTGACTCCAGAGGCCAATATGACTTAATCATTTACATATTTTATTTAGTCTAATGTGTGTTTGAGTCTTGTGCAGGTATCTAGGGTTTTTTTTTCGGTACATGCACGACAAAGAACCCTATAGTGATGTGTACAAAATAAAAATTGAAGTGAATATGACATTATCCATCACTAAAAGAACTAGATCTTCACACTATCTAGGACACTAATACCCAATTTAGAAACTAGTTAGGAGATCCTGTCTCCTTTTGGGTATTTTTATCTAGAATAAATTTCGGATCACTATTCTCCGGATGAAGTACAAACAATCCAGGTGATCTTGTTCCACCATTTGTCCAACTTGGATCTAGTCCGAGACAAATCGGATATCAACTAAGTCACTCTTATCTTCATGTTGGTTATATTTTCTTATAATTGTATATTGATATACTACATGTTTCTAATGTTTCGATTTAGTCCAATAATCGATTAAGATTTAATTTATGTTAAATCATTTGGTTAACCCAATTATCGAATTATGTGCATTAGATCTATTTTTTTTCATATCATGGCTAGGGATTCTCATGAATTTTCTGCTGAAAATATTAATGACCAAAATAAATACATTGTTGACCATCTTGAGAACTTAGATCTCTTGTTATATTCCTCTTGTGAAGAGGCACAATGGTTATCTAAGTCAACCCCTCCAATTACTAATGTTATCCCGATGAGACTCCAACATCTTCTATTCCAATTTCTTCTCCCCACCAATACATGGGGCATCCGCCATCCACATTCCTATTTCCACACCGAACACTCACTTTTCTTCCCCTATAATTTATCATATTCAACCTAGTTTCTCTTCATTCACCCTAGTTTCTCTTCATTCACCCATGCCTTGAGTCCTTGTGCCATGATTTATAGGCTAAAATTCATCAATTCTGCACACACCTTTTATTCTTCATCTCCCTCTCTTGATTCTTCACTTCTCCTACATAGTCCTCTTACACCTAAGGTTGCTTCTTACCCAATTCCCCTAATTTTGTTTCACCTAAGTTTCCTCTTTTTGATGATCATGTGGATCCACAAGATCATCTTCGATCATTTCATGTTGCATGCTTGGACTATGCTTGTGATGATACATTATTGACCAAGTTGTTTCTTAGGAGCTTACAGGAGTATGCTTTATGATGGTTCTATGATTTACCTCTACACTTTGTTAGATATTTCACTCCTATAGAAAATATATTCTTGACACATTTTTTTATGAACATTGGAACTAAAATATCATATGCACAAATGGCTAAAATGAAGCAAGGATCTAATGAACATCTTAGTGACTATGTTTTGCGTTATAAGAATAATCTTACCAAAATGAACAATGTATTGGATGAATCTGAATTACAAGATCTATTTATCCAAAGTATCTTTCCTCCTCTACAATAATGTGTGATTTTTTATTATTTTCATTCTTTTGATCATTTATGTCATACTCTTAAATAATGTGAACACAAGTTACTTTCTATGGGCAAGCTTAAGTATGGTGATAATAATTCTTATCAATCCAGTAACAAATTCCTAAATAATTTTTCCTTTAAGAGAAAATATAACGATATTAATCCTATTGTTAATGTTGTATCTCAACCAACAAAGCTCCAAATCCAACCTACATGATACATTTTTACTATATTTCCATATCCACCTCACATCTTGTTGCCTAAGCTCATTGAAAGCAATATGATTTCTCTTCCATCCCCTCTTGAGCTAGATCCTAATCATCCTTGTGGTAATAATTTTGATGAAAATGAACATTGTGATTATCATAGATGTAATGGAAATTCCATTGATAGATGATTTAATCTTAGACATTTGATTTAGGACTTGATTGATATTAATGAGCTTGAATTTCTTGAACCCACTATTTCTAAATCTACAAATGACAATGAAAAACTCAATATTTTCAATGATCCATTACCCAAACATGACAAAGTGGTTCCCAAGTCTTCTTATAAACATAATTATCACACGGTTCCACCTCCATAATCTTTTTATCATCCTCTTTGGTTTATTGTTGGTACAATTAATATTCCCTCATTTGTTATTACTTTTATTGATGCATATTTTCAAGCTTCCTTCTCATCACATGGAATACACATTGATGCTTATGTTAGTACTGATGTTGTTATCAATGTTATGGTGCATCCTAATTTCAAACATAGTGCATGTTAATCATCTTTTTTATGAGATATTGGATTTCCATTATCCCCGAGATGAAACTTGGAAAACCTACTTCTTGTGGATCATTGTTTGGCCTCTTACTATCTATATGCCTTTCTATATTGGATATGAGGGTACACATTATGATATGTATTGGTAGTTCCTTGTCTTAAGTCCGTTAAAGGTATCTCATCCATAGTTCAGTTATGTCTTAAGTTTGTACATGAGCATCACGTTGTCACTATTCAAGGCATCCCACCACATACCTAAATCTTTGGCACCTATCACCACCACATCTTCAGTTGTTATTACCACTAGTGCACCTAGTTTTGTACATAGTTATGATAGTACCATGGCTTTGACATACACTACTACAACATCTTGAACTCCTATAAATCCTACAGATAGTTCTACATCTCCACCTAGATCTCCTCCATTTGTGATTTCTACTTCTCGACCACGATGTCTTTATTGGTCCCATAGCCCACCTCATAGGAATAGGTCCCCACATAGGATACATGCTACACATGTAAATCTCAGCCCACTTCATGATCTCATTCCCTAAATACATGACACAATCCTACTCCACACGTCATAACACATGCAATTTCACATGACACTGGGTCCTTAGATCATGTTCACATGCTTTCCTCTTTCACATTAGCATATAGTGGGACCTCTCCATCTATCCTCATTAGATGGATCACTATGGAATTCACACTTGGGGGACATCTAATTTCCCCTTGCTACCCGATGAAACACTCTTGTTCTAGGTTCAAACATGATTGTTGAGGGTGCACTTACCTACATGAACCTCACTTTGCACACATACACACTAGGGGGCAACATTACTTCCCTTCCCTAGTCATAGGATATCATATTCTAATAATATAAAAAAACATTCAGATATTTACAAAAATACAAAAAAGCTTAGATCTTGGTTGAATGTATCTTTTATTACTTATACTATCCATGTTACATTTTACCTACCATGTTTGTTTGATTCATAATGTGTTCTATCCTTTTTACATATACACATGCATACGTTCACATGGTACTTTGAGGTGAATGTAGGTTATATACAAGTTATTACATGATGCATGATGTATGATACTTGACACTGTTCTCTACCAGTCTCCGTCGAGGCTCCTAGGGTCATCTATCTTCCATACCTTTCTATAGTCAAGATCTATCATTGTAATACTACTTTCATTTCTCTTTCATTCGAGATATATACATTATGACATACTATTCATTATCCTAACATGCTAATAGATGCTTCATGCATAGAATTGATCTTGTAGGCTTACTTGCCAACCATGGTTATTTTATTATACTATTTGTTTTTATCTTGTCTTCTCCGATTGCAAATTTTTTACTAATGTTTGTAGACTATTCCTATGATTGCTCATTTTCGTGTATGGCCTTAAATGCCGTAATTGTCTTGTGACATCCTAACTTGTTTCCCATGTTTTCTACTAGTTACTTTTTTGGCCTCTTGATGTGTTATTGCATGTTTAACTTGGTTCTATTACATTATACCACACTTATTTGTCACTAATTATTCTTACTAGTTTTATTTCCCTTGTTTTGCATGTGCCATGGTTGTTACCATGCACAATCCATATTTCTCCTAAATGAATCCTTCGTATATGTGCACATCGATTCAAGTCCTCTCATTTTAGCTACACTCACATTGGTTCATCTCACACACCCCAAATGAGGGGGAACCATCGGGTGATTATTTCACCCTCTTAGTAGTTTAGAAATCATGAACAAAATTGTATAAATTAGAATTGGACAAAGAGGGACTCTAAAAATGGTTCAGAATTATACATGGGCCAAAAACAATAAACGAATAAAAGTTCCTAGATCAAACAATAACATTGGGTACTAGTGTTCCACCTCAATGGGTTTTTACGAGGGAAAAACATGATTTGATAGATGCTATAGTTTCTCGGTGATAGGATTGCACAAAATATAGAAACACACATTCAAATCTAGTTTATTATCGAGAAGAAAGAAACAAAATCAATAGCATATTTCATACTTTGAGCAAGGGAAATAACTACTCTTATTTCCCGGTTCACATTTTTCCTAACGATATCTAATTAGGAGTGGTACCCAAGGCATATATAGGGACAAAAATATGTCGGAATGAAGTGTCATCTATGGCCAATTACTATTAGGTTGGTGACCATATGTAGTGGAACTTATTCATGGGGAAGTGTCATGGACACGGGAAAAACCGACTTATCTCCCAACACTCTTCCTCTAGTAGCATGGCGCCTAAATCGTAAGAGTATTCACATTGGTTTGGGGATTGATCAACCCTAACCCATCCAACTATATCCAAGGAACATTTCTCCAAGGAAACTATACATAAGGCCATTTTTATCCTTTCTCTCTCGAAATTCAGGTGTACTCTATCCTTGATTCATTTGTTTATGTTACACACTTATATACATAAAATTATGTTTTCTTTAAGTTAAAGTTCAATTTCATATGCTATGATAATTGAATACACTTTTCTTCTTTTACAAGTCCATCATTATATTAAAAAAAGGCAACACAAATAGAACAAGAAGTAATCTCAAGCACATGATACTCATGCAAAGGCAATACTTGGTTACAAACACATGCATCCTTTTTCACTATGCACAAAATTCACCCCTAGGGTTCTTATCCCCTCTTAGACTCCACAATACACATCCTAAAATTTCCATTTGGCATGTTATAGGTTACGATATCCTTCAGCTATCCACAAGATACACTATTCCTAACTACTTTATGTTACGAAATATTCATTCACTGGCATAAAGTGGGCGAAAATGTAGACACAAATTATGTGCTATTACTATTACATTACATCTCTAATATTTCATTATTTGCATGATTCTAAAGCAAGAAAAATAAACATTAATAACACTTGTTTTCCTTACAATGATATTTTTAATCTTTTCATGTTTTCATCCTCTACTTTTCTAGAACTATCCCTTTACTTTTGGATATCACACAATGCATTACTCAACCGAGCATTTTATGATTTAGCTTTGGAACTTTACGGACATAAACACACACAAGAAGGGATAGGATTGGTCAACGCTATTTTCCCCTCGTGGGAGTTTCTATCCCTTTGCTTTATTCTTATTTTTAAAAAATGACCCATCACTTGTTTATATTTTCCATGTTTGTATTGATCAATTTTGTTTCCTCTTCTAGAGTTGTTAATGTCGAAATTCAAGCAAATGAATTATATATACATAACCTACTAACTATTCTAAGGGAAACATGACTATTAATCTCAAACTACTACTTGGGAAAAAGGAAAAACTTAAGGATTGCATTTGGGATGCATTATTCAATACATAGGAAGGGAACATTCTGAATTCCATGATACACATTATCTTGGGGGAAAAGTAGTTGTAGCCTGCTATCTTGGTGAAACTTACACAAGGGTTGCCTAGTTTTAAGGGGCACACTTCCTATCATACACACACTATAACTACATTTAGTCTGAAATGTAGTACAACAATCAATGAAAATCACATTGGGGTGACCACTAAGGTCACTTTGACTCAAGCATTTACATATTTTATTTAGTATAATGTGTGCTTGAGTATTGTGCAAGTAATAGGGTTTGTTTTACAGTGTACAGGTGTAACATGATAACCTTACAACAAATTGGATGTAATATAAATCAAAGTGAAGGTAAAATTATCATTCACCGAAAGAAGCAAATCTACACACCTTTACTAGGACACTAACACCATGTTTAGACACTAATGCCCACGCAATCATTTACCCTTATAGGAGGTTCTATTTGGAATAAATTTTAGATTATTTTTCTCTAGGGAAACTACATGCAATCTAGAATGAGAATGTTCCACCACTGTGTGTAGACACAAAATCATGCACTTTGGGTAATTATCTAGTCTCGATTACATACTACTATTTACATGGTTCCTAAGTATAAAAATTAATAATCAACCCATGTCTTTGGCCATATTTTGTTACTTTTTGTTGTTACTTTAAGTCTTTAACCTTTATCAGCCTATTTTGTATTTTCATACTTGGTTTTACCTTTTCTCGACTAGAACACCCAACCAAGATGCTAATGTTAGGCGCCTCGTCCCCTAGGCGCTCCTGTCCTTTTTACACTTTACTCTCACTTTTTGGGTCCTTTCTAGCCGTTTGAACATTCTATCTTTTTGGTAGTCGACCTTTTTGGGGTTAATTATGAAATTAAAGTGAAGGAACCATATAAATATAAAGTTATGTGATCATAATAAGGGACCAAGCACTAAGCACTACTTATCACCACCTAAGGTTACATCCATCAAGGCATCTAGAGCTCTATTTGCATCCATCTAGCTCCATCACAAGGGAAAAAGGTGGTTATTCTGCATCACACTTCATAGGAGGGGATTTTATTCTATTCCATGCACACATTATTTACATTCTACATCTATTTATTGCTCACTACTCATAAAGTGCGACACACACAAGAGCACCTAGGGCACAATTCCACACACACACACAAAACTACATTGGGTCTGAGATGTAGTGTAGTGCTTAGTGATAAGTCCACAATTTTGGCCCCGAGGACAAATGCCTCGACCCGTCATTTTCATATTTCATTTTTAGGGTTTGATGACTTGTTTAGGGTTTTACAGGTGAATCTTTTATAGTAGGATTACTAGTGCTTCGGTGATCACACAATGTCATTCATTCAACAGGAAGTGAACACATGCAAACATTCAACAACACCTCGAGAGGAGGTTCCTTGGTAATTTTTGAAGACCAAGGTGCCCCCATCCTTTTTCAGTGCCCTGTCTACTTAGACAACTTAGTTTTTAATTTTCTCAGGCTCTTGTGTGACACTTTCCTCCTCCTATTCATTTGGTCTCAATTGTGACACAATCCCACAACCTTGACGAATAAGCTAAGGTTCTTCCAACTCTCTTTTCACATTAGGGTTTTACGTTTTATTGCTTGGTTACTTGGGTGTATTTAAGTATTACATTATTCATTTATTTTACTTCTCTATAGTATTAGATTAGGCATTTATTTTCATATTTAGTTTAATCATTTTGGTGAACCCGAATGATCCAACCCTTCCTTTTGAACATGTCTTCTCCTTATCAAGTCATGAATCAATCATCTTATCCTTCTTTTGCACCGACTAAAGTATCTGGTATAGTCACTACTACTTTGTTGATTTCATGCAAGTGCGTACTCAACATCCTCTTTGCTTTGTTACGCCTAGGGATGATCCATCCATCAATGTAGTTACTACTCACCGCACTCATCCTCCTACAACTCCACCCAATTCTCTTTCTCCACCTATCGCTTCCTCGACTCCTCCTAAGGGTTATGATATCATAGAACAACTTAAAAACACACCATCTAAGATTTCTCTTTATGACCTATTGCGTAGTGCACAAAACTATTGTCAAACACTAGAAGTAGCCCTTCGTGCCATTCATATAGAAAGTGATAACTCTACGGTGGCCTTTACACACCTCATATAGTCTCTCAAAAATTTTCCACATGCTATATCCTTCACTGATGAGGATCTATCACCTTTTGCTAAAATCAATCCATGTGTGCCCTTGCTCATTACTGTCATTATTAGCACCACTTATATAAAATGTGTACTTATTGATAATGGGTCATCTGTCAACCTATGTGCTCATTCCCTTCTCAAACAATTGGGTATTAATGACAACATAATTTCTAAAAATTCTACTCTCATTCGAGGTTATGATTCTACCACTCGGACATGTCTAGGGACTATCTCATTACAAATTCGGGTTGAGCCTAAGACCATTCTCATTGAATTCTATGTTATAGATGCCTCATTTCAATTTAATTGGTCCCATCTATTGTTCACTAATGTGTCAAATTTTTACATGATGGTTATGAACATACTATTACTACTGATCTCAAACCATTTAAATTCTATCGTATAAACCATTTTACTGGTAAGTCTATTCTCCCCGCATGACCTTATTCCATATGGTAGTATTGACACATATGACATTGGTTAATCTATCACTTCACAAAATTATTTTGCCTCTCTCGAGTACTTCGGCTATTTATACTCACACTATGGAAATTATCACACCTACGATCTGCTCCGCTAAACACAACTGCTCCACCTATCGATTCAGCCCCCACTTCTCCACCTAGTACAACTCCTAACAATATACTTGAAAAACATATGCAACATGATAATGCTAACAAAAATTATTATGAGGACTTTGCTTTGATAAGGTCAACGCTTATTGAACTCACTTTGATGAAGCATTAGAACAATTGAATTTTACACCTATTAATGTTAACGGCTCTTACTTGAAGATACCTTTGGGGCTAATGGCCCGAGTGAATATAAATTCAAGACCCCTCCTTCTACCAATGCTATGATACTTTATCAGGGATCTATTAACACTTTAGACAGTGTTTCATTTTCTCCCATGCGCAGTCTACATCCCTGTCACCTCCTTTCACATGAATACTATTAATCAACAACTCCTTTTAGACAACATCATGATTGATTATACTTGTTCAAATAATATTTTCACACTTGAGGGCTTAACTAGGATTGGTTTAACACTTAATGAAATATTACCACCAATTCACTCACCTCATCTTTACCATGGTTGTTGTCACATTATGACCACCTATGGAATTCATGTGTTTCACTTGATAATATTCGTTGCATGCACCCCTCGTAATTATCCAATAACACTTGGGAAATCTTGGGTTGACTATATTGGTAGTAATTTAGACACAGAACACATTTCTCTTAAGTTTCCTATGCCATTCGGAAATATTTCCATCGGTAATGAATCATCTCAAACTTATGCTCCGAATCTTTCTCATTGGTACACACACGACTGTCCACCAATACCCTTTACTGATGAAGAGTATGCAATGAGTATCTACACACTACGTCGCAATGGATCTTTGTATGATCCACCTCATTTTATTACTTATCACATATCTAATGTTGCTCGAGTGGGTTTCGATCGTGACAAAAATCATCTTTTAGACAGTATCACATGATCATATTCCCCACCACACACGTGAGGGCATGAAACTCACACCCCCTTAACATCAACACATATCATGTATTCACATTTTCATACATCAACTCCTAACACAAACATCATCATCTACACATTAGCATCGACCATTACTTGATGACGCACTCTTGTGATTCGGTTCACACTTGACTGTTGAGGGAATCCTATACACATGAACCTCACACACTGCATAGTAGACACTACACATCACATCTATTCACACATATTACATTACATCTCACACCGTACACCTTACATATTGCATGCTACATATTACATTTACTCTACATCCTTCGCATCTACACATCATACATATCCTACACACTATACTATTAGTCAATCACACACACATCGCAACTATATCATATACACATATTGTATTACATGCTACACATTATACACTACACATTATATGAATCACATAGAAATTTCTCATCATCACACATACTACACACATTGCATATTCTATTCATCTCCTCTTACGTGGTACACTCATCACCCTATGACGCACTCTAGTCCCACAAACATTCCATCTTTGGACTATTGAGGGTGCACATCACAAATGGACCGCATCACATTTAAACATTCATCAATCAATCTTTTCTCACGTGACATTCCTAGATTTAGTGATATACGCCATATGCTACAACATCACTTCGTCTAGCATCATTTTATGACATACGCTCTAGGATAATAGTCACACATTTCATCATCTTGTAGTGGTATATGCCGTAGGATACATCACCACCTCTTTTGATCATCTCATCGTATATAAAGATGATGTATAAAGATGCATGATGATTTATCCTAAAGCATATATCACGATGAGATGATCAAAAGAGGTGGTGATGTATCCTACGGCATATACCACTACATCATCTATGATGTCATTGTATTTACCATACACACATGTGTGTTCACTTGATTTTCTAGTTGTGATCATAGATACAAAGCTTCTACATGCAACATGGATGCTTGACACACTACCAATCCCATAATGGCTCCTAGGGCATCCAATTTTGTACACTATAGGTATTATTGTTTCATTTTGTACTTAGTAATTTACATTATTGATTATAAATGATTTTGACATACATTTTATCTTTCTAATGTTCTAATGGGTGTTTCATGTGCAACATTTAGTTTTTAGGATTACTTGCTACCATGGCTATCTGTTTTTTTATACTTTCTTGTCTCTATTTATCATTGTATGCAGGGCCTTGTCCTTTTGTTTTATGTGCGCACTTTCTTGTTTGTTTGCAACCACTATGGCCTTGAGTGTCTTGTGACATCATGACTGGTGCCCCATGTTTACAACCTACTTTTCACAATTTATGTTGGTATTTTATGTGTTTACTTGCATCCTAGCTTACACATTGTCTTTATAGCTTATACTTGTCTTCTACATGCATGCTTGTTCATACTAACATTTTTTTCCCAGCCACTTGTTTTGCAGTGCCTCGGATTCTACCAAGCACATCCCCCTATAGGGCGTAGTTTTAATTTAAGTAGTTGGTCCTCTATTTGGGGCCATATAATCCTACTACGATGTCGCATGCACCCACAAAGAGGGGGAATCATTTGGGTTTACACACAATACATAGCACAATACGATACAGCTTTAGTTTTCGCTTTTATCCATGACACAAAGGTTATGCAACGAGTGGGTTCAACATAGTCTATAGAAATCCATACACAATGGATTTTATAGGAATAATGTCCTTAACATTTTGGGGAGTAGTTATAAGTTAGGGGATAAACCAAACCTTTCTCTCTACACTACTTCACCGGTGGTGCCAAATTGCCAAAAACTAGATAATACAAAGATCTCTTCAGTTTTGGGAAGTGGTTACAGGTTGGAGGATAAATAAGACTTTCCTCCCTACACTTATTTGGCCAATGGCATGAGATTTCCCAAAAACTTGTACAACATTGACATGATCCTTTCTACACCCTTTTTCTCATCACAAAGTAGGTGCACAAGTTCCTTTTTCATTTTCATACTTTTATTGCATGCTTTTTAAATATATAAATGCATCTTTACACACATTTTTACACATATGCATGCATAATTGAATACTTGATCATATTCTCTTTCGTAGGCCCGTCCGTATGGGAAGAAAGCAATCAACATCAACAAAAACATCACTCGACATCACACACATTGACACTAACATGCAGGTACATCACACATCGACATCTACACACACACTTTCACCCTAGGTTCACTCTCATCACTTTTTACACTTTTGCATCTTTAGTCTCCACGCTCCATGTTTTTTCACTCCATGCTTTATCTAGTCCTTTGGCACACATTCTACATAACTCTACATGGATATCATGTACACATCTCTATCTATTTTATGTTACCGAGCATTCCACTCACCAACATAAAGTGGGGAAAATGTAGACACAAAATCATGCACTTTGGGTAATTATCTAGTCTCGATTACATACTACTATTTACATGGTTCCTAAGTACGAAAAGTAATAATTAACCCATGTCTTTGGCCATATTTTGTTACTTTCTATTACTACTTGACCTTGCACCTTTATCGGCCCAGTTTGTATTTTCATACTTCAATTTTACCTTTTCTAGACTGGAGCACCCCACCATGACACCAGTGTTAGGTGCCCTTGTCCCCTATGGGCGTCCTTGTCCTCTTTACACTTTAATCTCACTTTTTGGGTCCTTTCTAGACATTTGAGCATTCTATATTTTTGTTAGTCATATTTTTCTGGTTAATTATGAAATTCAAGTGAAGGAACCATATAAATATAAATTTATGTGATCATAATAAGAGACTAAGAACTAAACATTACTTATCACCACCTAAGGTTGCATTCATCAAGGCATCTAGAGCTCCATTTACATCTATCTAGCTCCTTTACAAGGGATAACAGCTGGTTATTATGCATCACACTTCATAGGAGGGGAGTTTATTCTATTCCATGCACACATTATGTACATTATACATCTAGTTATTTCTTGCTACACATAAAGTGTGACACACACAAGAGCCCTAAGGAACAATTCCACACACACACATAGAATTGCATTTAGTCCGAGATGTAGTATAACGCTCAGGTGATAAGTCAACCATTGTGGTGGTGAGGATATTTTGACCCCTTCATTTGCATCTTTATTTTTAGGGTTTGATGACTTATTTGGGATTTTGTAGGTGATTATTTTATTGTAGGTTTACTGCGGTGCTTTGATGATCACATAAAGCAACATTCACGTAACAAGAAAACATTTAGTGACACCTCGGAGGAGGTTCCGTGGTGATTTCCATAGACCAGGGGCACCCTAAACGCCCCCATATTTTCCAAGTGCCCCAATCTACTCAGACAAATCAGATCTACATTTTCTCGAGCTCGTGTGTGATGCTTTCCTCCTCTTGTTCACCCGGTCTCAATCGCGACATATTCCCACAACCTCGACGAATCAACTAAGGCTCTTCCAACTCGTTTGCACATTAGGGTTTTACATTTTATTGCTTGGTTTCTTAGTTGTATTCTAGTATTAAATTATTCATTTATTTTACTCCTCCTATAGCATTAGATTAGGAATTTATTTTCATATTTAGCTTAATCAATGTCTATCCCGGATCTAATCTAGATAGTTAGATATCAACTAAGTCGCTCTTATCTCTTCTTGCTTGTACTTGATTAGCATTATATGTTGATATATTACATGCTTATGATGTTTTTTATTTAGCCCAATCCTTTGATTAAGATTTAATTTCTATTGAATAAATCCAGAAAAAGATAACTTCCATCTACAAGATAAAAAAAATGAAGCATCTTCGTGGTTATATCTACCTATTCACCTAGTCTACACATCCATATGTTATTTGTTCCACTAAGTAAAAATAGGTCTTTGTCTCCTCTTGTGTTTTAAAGATATCATTAAATTTTTATTATTTTTAAAATATTAATACATTATTATGATTATGTATGGTTAATGAAAAATTAATTAATTCTAAATAAGCCATGTTATAAACCCTTACATCCTAGAGAGAATCACTATTAGGTGAAGAAGGAGAACACCGTTACTCTCCTAGAATCACTATAGATGAACCAATAATGCAAGAAATCCAAACAAGAAGAATATTTTCTAATCCAATCCAAGAAAAGTGCAAGATGAACCAAGAGCTAAGTAAGAAGATGTAAAGATGGTACAAAAGAGTAGAAGCGGATGATAGTTCCTAAGGTTTAGGATTCCTTGCTTTTGAATGTCAAGATGTGATATCTATATATAGGACGCCATCTCCCATGGGTGATGACATGATCCAAGAGAAATATAACACCGACACCATCACTCATGGGTGATGGTGTTGGCCAAATATGGTGAAAAGAGGTAGTGTGTAATACAAAGTGAAAATAAGTGTCATGGATCAAGAAGGTGTATGAATAAAGTGCCAGAAGAACAAGTGTAAGGATGATTAAGGCAAAGAATAAATAACGACACTCTCTCTGTGTAATTTTTCTAACCCATATTGGCTGCATGAATAACTATTTGCCATTCCTAGTAGGCCCCTTAAGGCACCTGCTCAAGAAATAGATGCATCAATGACCCTTATTTACACAAAGGAAATTGTTAGTAACAAGTATGAAAGATGAAAATTAAAAAATTAGGTGTATACATATGCTAACCATTGATCACTACATGTCACAATAGCAAAACATGGGGTGGTCAATGGAAATAAATAGTCTATAACACCAATATCGAAAGTAGATATTGAAAGTAAGAAAGGACTAGCTGAAATGAAATATACCCACCAATGCGTACTTAATAATGTCACTCATCCTACCATGTGCGGGTACAATCAATGCTGCAAGAACCCTAGAGAATAAAAAATGAAAGGAAACACTAGAGGATCATTAGTAAAATAAGACATAAATCACCTAACTAGGGGCCTATGGAATGGATGTCGTGGTCGTAGTGTTGAGATGTCGTAATTTTATAGATATTGTATGGTGTCAAAAATAGGCCAAAATCAAAGATTTTTGAACGTATACCATCATAGAGGTGAGAGGGAATTACATGTATCGTGGAGACCATTTTAGTGGGAAAGGTCTCGAGATAGTTTGGGCAATCGATGCCCATGGTGATACCACCATTGCCACCCTACTAGTGTCATCATGTCAGAGAGGCTGCAAGGGCAGAGGATAGGGTAGTGAAAATTTGAACCCATAAGATACGGGTAATGTGTGCACATGGTTAGAGGAAATGTTAGTCTAGTGGGGATGCTTAGGGCCCACCAAAAATTATAGTAGTGAGTGGTTTGGAGGAGGGATTTGATAGAGGATCCGTAGATACAGTCTGCATGCCAAAGGTATAGGCAGAGCTAGTCTTATTACCCGAGGAGGAGGATCCAAAAACTAATACCATGACTTAGAGAACACAAGATGTGATGGTCGGGAAGAGGATATTTGATGTCGATTAAGGTTCGGATGGCCATGCATTTGAGAGAGAGTCTTAGACCATGACGTAGAGGGGACATGATATTGGTGCCCCGAGACAGGTAGGAGTGGTATGTGGGATCCTGACCTCGTCATGATGACAAGGAGGTGGAGGTATTGGGAACTCGCGAGACAATGAGATTGTCATAGACAAGCCCGAATAACCAGATATGTGTGATATTATGTTATTTAGATTATTTTTGAAGGGTGGCTTATGTGTGTTATATTGACATTGTAGGTAACATATGTTGGTTTTTGCTTTTTCGAGCGTACGGTGGAGGAGTGGCACACCTTGATCGAGAGTGTGCACCATGACAACTGGATCTAGTGTTAAATGTCTAGGATACTAAAGTGACAGTGGATCTTGCAACATTGTTGGCCAAAGATTTGGTGAGCTCATTTCATCTAGTTAGAGAGGCATCCTGGAAACCACATCAATATCAAGATGCGTAGGCATTAACAACCATTGAAAACATAGACGTGATATTGCAAAGCTTATTACAGTGCATGAAACGCTAGTTCAGGGAGTAGGAAGATCACCTCTTAGATGCCTAGAGAGCAGTATAGTGGATTATTGCATAAGAGACACAACTAGTGAGAGCACAAAGAGAGGCCTCAAAGTCGATCTGGGACGAAGTCCCTATCCCGAACAACCAAATATACTACCATGACCCCATTGGCTAAAAGCATCCAAATACCCCCCCTAGGGGTGAAGGTGCTCAAGTCACTTTGTAGATGGGCTAAAGCCATTTTGTAAGATTTTTTGATGTATAAAATAGATTCGATATATATATATATATATATACATATATATATATATATGTATGTATATGTATATATATACATATATATATATATATGTATATGTATATGTACATATATATATATATACATATATATATGTATATATATATATATACATATATATATATATATGTATATACATATATATATGTATATATATATATATACACACACACACACACACACATATATATATATACACAGTATATATATACACATATATATATATGTATGTATATACATATATATGTATATGTATATACATATACATATATATATATGTATATGTATATATATATATATATATATATATATATGTATATATATGTATATGTATATACATATATATATATATATATATATGTATATATATATATGTATATGTATATACATATATATATATGTATATGTATATATATATATACATGTATATGTATATATACATATATATATATATATATCTATATATATATATATATATATATATATATATGTATGTATGTATGTATGTATGTATGATTTTTGAGGGTATTTGGGTGTTTGATTTACTTATCATTTTCCTAATGTCCTCATGTATGTATGCAATGATACCATGGTATTTGGAAATAATGATAATGTGATTATATAGGTAAATCTGGTGAGAGGGGATTGATAAGATAACAAAACCCACATGATGTGAAAAAAGAAAAAAGGTGGAACAAGGTGAAGACATCTAATGATAGGATGTCAAGGAGGGATCAGGGTATATAAATCAAAGCAAGGACATAAGCCTAAACAAGGATGAACATAATTCTACAATGATCCAATAGAAAGACCAGGGAAAATCAGAACCGAGGAACTCTAATGGTAGGAGAAACCAAGGCGTACGTGGTGATAAATCCAAGCGAAAAAACAACCCAAGAAAGGCTATAACAAGATATTTGAGATAGTGTGATAAAAAAAAGGGGATCAAGAGCCCAAATGAAGGCAAAGGTGTTATGTAAAACCCAAGTGGGGGCTGAGAGCCCAAGAGAACGTGAAGGATCAAGCCAAATAAGGAAAATAAGATGTAATCAAGGTATTATAAATAACTAGCCATAAGGGGCAAAAGATCGCAATGCATAAGTGATAATGTTGTCAACTTGATTCAAGGATGTGACTTCTAACACGATTCATGAGGTCCTCAATGACATACTATGTAATAGTGACTTTCTAATGAACTTTAGACCATGTGGAAAACAAGGTGTCATCTATCTGATCCTCCACCGGTGATAATATCATGCCGAACAACATCCATAGTGGGACGAGGATCGGTGCGGGGTGGTGGTCCATAAGAAGGTTATGGTCTATTTGGTCAAGGAAAGGTGGTCGGTTCTAAGAAGAATCAACTCCACTCTTCGATTGTGGGAAGAAGTGTCGAGAATGGGATGCTTTCTATGCAAAACCCAACAATCGGCATTGATATGTGCATAATACTTGTGATGAGAGAAAAGGAACCAAGGTTCATTTTAGGTTCGAATATTCGTAAATTGGAAAATATACAGATTTTGGAATTTTGAAATTGGTGATTTGTTTACTACCATATGGTAGCATGTTCACCAAAATTATGCGTCCTAAATAAATTTGACCCTAATTTTTCCTTAGTGTTTCCACTAAGGGCCGACCAATGTTGGTATATTCGCCTTTATATTATAATATACTATTATATATAGGATTAATTTACCATAATGTAGTAATAAAATATAATTTCAAAATTCATTAGTTTTGAGATCTGAGTCAAAGCCGAAGGTAAAAGAGAATAAGTCCTGTGAAAAATCCAAAAGAATAAGCCAAAAATTTGAAGGTATAAGTGAAAAAGTTTGAACGATCAAGGTGTTTTTACTGAAGCTGTTATCGACGATAACCTATGATTGATGTTCTTGAATGGTAGCACGTATTTGAGTTACTAGACAATAACATGCATTTGAGTTACCGGATGGTAACTTGTAATTGAGTTACCCGACATTAACCTATATTTGAGTCACCATTTGGTGGCGTATAAGTATACAACCGTGTGTTATGGTCCGATAATGTGTTTGCATAACCCCTCATGTTTAGTAGCTTAAGTCATGTTACCATGTTATCATGTAACATGAGATTTATTTTTTACAATGTCTTGAATTTATTTTAAAATTTTATATTTTTGTCACATGTGTAGACTTCAAAATCACTCATATGATGGCCCCTGGTGTAAATGAGAAAAGAGCTCAAGGAAAAAGAAAATGCAACATGGAAATTTCAAAATATTTTAGTCAACCCACAATAACACCAAATCGAGAAGGGGTAATTTTGACTCTTATTATGCTAATGTTACTTTATATTTTGATTTATTGAAAGATGCATTAAGCAATTAAATTTGTTTCAAATGCAGAAAACCCTACCAATGAATTTACGCCATATGAAATTCATAATCAATAGAGTAATTTAATTCACATTGATAGTAGTGATAATCCCAATTGCCATCAAACTCAAACTTCATATAAATATTCCAGAAATAGACATCAGAAATATAAGAGTGGGAAGTGGACTTTAGGAAGAACTTATAAATTTGATTAGTCACCAAATATCCATTTAGTGAACCTATTGAGCCGAAAACACTCACGGAAACAAAATGCAATTGAAGTTGGACACAATAAAGAAGCATTGTGGGAAAGTATATGATTCGAAAAAGAAAGAAGATTGAATTGTAATAAAAACATCTAGATGAAAAACAATGGAAGATTGTTTACATATGAGATATGCAACAGAATATGACAAGCATCATAAACATCTTTAAGACCTTGTTGAAAAAGGTGGAACAACAAAGGCTAAATTTACAAAAGCTACTGATGCAAGTCCTTAGGAAAAACTTATACAATTCCAAATAATATTTCACATTTTAAAAAGGGGAAGACCTATTTCATATTTAATTGATTTTTAGATATTATTTCAATATAATGTGTTTACAAACATTCCAATAACACATTGGTCAGATACCCGTGCTTGGAAAATGACTAAGTGTATGGTAGAAATTGAAATCACTGATTTGAGAGAGAAGGTCAAAAATGTGAATTTTATCTCATTGTTGATTGATGAGGTCATAATAGTAGACAATACATCATGGGTGTGCATGCATGTATACACTTTCAATAACCATTTGAGGGAAAATCATCTACTAGAAATGAATAAAATGATGGAGAATTGTAATTCTAAGAACCTCTACAAACTAGTGATTAAAAATTTGAAAGAAATAGCTGGTATGGATGATCATTCAATATCTACGAAGCTGATTTATGTTGGAGATGATGGGGCATCTATCATGCAAGGTCACAAAACTGGGCTTTGTATTCACCTTCAAACAACCATTTCCTGTACATGATACCTATTCACTGCATGGATCATAGAATGAATCTCACTTACAAGATTGTAAGTAATTTTGAAAATGTTGCTAAAGTGGAAGAACTTATATGTGATTTACATTCATACATGTCAAGCAGTCCTAAAAGATTTTTAGATTTTCAGATTTTTTTGATGGAATTACAAATGGTAAAAATTACTTTGAAATATGTTGACACAAGATGGATATCATTGTATGATCTAGCTTGCATAATTTTTGAGGAATACAGGTCATTAGTAAGGTATATGTTCAAGAATCATAGAGAAGTTGATAAGGCAAAAGATATGCTATATCACTTAACTAATATGGAGACATTATTAACATTATGTGGTATTTTTCCAATGTTGAAGGAAATAAATAGCTTGGTGAAACAAGCTTAGGAAAGATCTATATACATTGTTGATTTTATCAAATTAAGGAAACATGTATGTATGATTTTGGATAACTTATATTCCAGCCAAGAATGGTTTTAGAAGCCAATATTCAATAGTTAGAAGGTTTTAATAGATACAAAATATCCCAATAGCTATTTGAAGTTCAATATCAACGGTCATCTTTATATCTCAGTGGATGGGAAAAATATACCAATGCACACTTTCCAAAGAGATCCTTATGTCCTAGGTTCTGATATTGAGGAAGTACTAGTGATAAGCCTTCTATTTGATGCTGCAGTGTTTGATACAAGAAAAAAATTAATGAAGATATCTGAAACATTATCTTTTGAGATCAAAGAATGATTTAAGAATAGTGATATGCTTGAGGCCATGGGAGTTATAAATCCCAATTTCTAGAATCCAATGATTGGTGAAGAACAAACAACTCAATTTTTTAACAAAATACATGTCTAGACTAATGGATCAATTTTGCAAATATTTAGATGTTAATGGAGGAGAATTGAATGGTATATTGAATAGAAATTACTCATATCATAATCATTGCATTTTGCCTTGAAAATGAATGATCAATATAAGAATCTTATTGAACCAACAGAAAAGGGATCTATCACACTATTGTGGAGGTATGTGTATCAAAATAACATTTTGAGGAAACTATAAATAGTCAATGAATACTTCAAACTGTATGAACTCATACAGACAATGATTCTGGGGTAAGTTGAAGATGAAATGGTTTTTAGTGCATTAAAATTTGTTAAATCAAAACTTCGCAATAGATTGGAAAAAAATATGGAAACTTGTTTAAGACTTGTATGTTTCAAGATATGGAGTGGACACATTTCCATATGAAAGAACATTAGCTACTTGGACATCCCTTGGAGAGCGGAGAGCTATTAATCAAATAGAAACCAATGAAGACTCATATTATGGTGAAATTGACTTGGAATTTGGTGGACCAATCAGCAAAAGATAAAATAAGTGATGAAGGACCATTTAGGATAAGGTTGTTTCAGTTACCAGACAGTTGAACATTTTCATTTTCTGAAATATATATATTTTGAATCATCATTTTGATTTAGTTATTTTTCCTTTACATATATTTTGTATATAATTCTTGGAAATTTTAAATCGCTTCTATGTTTTTATAATGTTTGGAAATAAAAAATAGTAACTAGTTGTGTAAACTAAAACAAATTGGATGATGTAATTAAATTTAATTACATTACTAGGAAAGCATGTTCAATATTTTATTTCTCAATATCGAATCCACACGTGTTCACAAATATATTATAATCCATATATCCAATCAAGATTCTGAGGATTAATAAAAAACATAGGAGTCTAGAGATAATGTTTTCTATATTTAATTCAGCAAATTTGAAAATACACTCTAATTATAATTAGAATCTATCTATACATGAAGAATCAACTATCAAGATTCAAGAGAAAAATCAAAATGTACATTGTACATCCATGTTTTCAATATTGAGTTCATACATGTTTAAAACTAAATTGTACAATGTAAATCCATGTATTACTATTCATCAACTCAAGCTTGAAAGAAAGATAATGTTTTCATAAGAAAACAGACATGAGATAAATACAATGATTTACATCAATAGTTTTAGTTCATTTGGTCGATTCTATTACATCAACAACATTTGAACTATATTTTATAACACCAAACTCGACTAATTATTTTGCAATTGCATTAATATTTTCTAAATTTTGTCTATCTTCGCTAGTTGCATCTCTTGCTAAAAGGAGATTAGAATCCTCATCAATTTTTTTCTTCAATAGAATATCAAAATCTAGTCCATGCTCCTTTATAATCTTTCGCAATGTATTGTTTTTCTTGTTTAACAGAACAAGTTTCTCTTTGAAGGCGATTGCACTTTGTGAACACTTTCTCTAGATTTTTTCAGGTGCTCATCCAACACACACACTTCACTCTTCAATGTATGGTATTTTGATTGCATGGAAAAAAACTGATAGTTAGAAATTAGATAAACTATATAGTATAACAACATAAAATATGATCTTCAAAATATTAAGTACTTACCATGGCCAAGTCTTTCTCAACATTTGTAATAGTGAAAAGTTTTTTCTCTATTCTAGTTATTGTAATAATCTTTGCCTCAACATTCAAATTGACCAATATATTAAGCATTATATTTAAAAAATTATCATTATTGTAAATATTATTGGTGATTGAATTTCTAGATTGTGCTTGAGCACATAAAGCATTAATTGTCACCGTTCATTTTTAATCAATGGAAATGGTTTTTACCTATTTGAAAAATTATGATATATTTCATTAATTTAGTTGATCAGAGCTTTCAATCTCATCTCCCATATCCTCATTTCCTTAATATCAGGAATAAAACATTTCATCACAAGGGATGTAGCATTATCAACCAAAAGAATGTCGACGAGAAAAATCTTGTTTTCCCGTCATCATCCAAATTTTCCTCCGTAATTGGGGAAGGAGGATATAAAGTGGATTGATGTTATGACACTGATAAATCCTTATGTGCAGATCGAATATGATCTTTGTTATGTTTCCTTGTTGCTCCCATGTTGTAAATGCTATCAAAACTAAGATACTCCTCATCCATATCTATATTATTTAAAATAGAAGTTCCTCTAACACTCTACACGTTACCCAATGAAAATTTGGGGAGCTCTGATGCTTTGTATAATTGTGCATCAACTTGATCAATCCAGGGAGCACTATCCTCTTTCCCCTACCATGAAGTGGAATGGGAGGTGGGCATGTTGTACTCCTTAAGCATCGAGGTTGAGCAAAGGAGGTGGCTGCACCAAAAAAAATGAGATTGAGGTTGCAAAAATTCTGTGAGCATAAATAATTTAACAATATCAGTATGTTGTATTTATGAAGTCAAACAAGAGAACACTAAGCACTTAAAAATAATAAAATCAATATAGATTTATTACACTGTGAATTTTGTTGTCCATAATCAACAAACTGTGGCATTGGTTGGAAGGGGGTGGTGGCATTGCAAGCCCTGATTTTAAGGAAAACAATTAAATTGAATGATAAAATCCTAAAAGAAAGACTAATATAAATAAAATTTAAATCTATGATTTATTCATACCTAAACTTGAAGGGAAAAGAACTTGTGTAGATTGAATCTCCTATTTCTCAGGAATGTAAGTTATGTCTACAAGAGTAGACACCATGTGTTTGGGTGATGTGTCAAAAAATGCTACACATTAGGAAAATGACATGTCATTGTTAAGATTCATATTATCATTAGTATATAATTTTTTATCAGATTTAAAATGATTTTCAATTATGGATTAATTAAAACTTGGATTGGGCCTTAGTATGCATTATGTCCTAGATGTGGGACGATTCAAATGAACCGCACATCTGTTTGCTTCTACTTCTATGTTTGTTGGGTGCTAGTGAAAGCTATGTAATCATTTTTCATGGTGATATAAACTTGAACCTTCTCACCACGAGCCCTCGTGCCCAACAACATTATGTGTGTGAACTGCTGCAACATGTCAAGCCATTGTTTCGCCTTCTTTGACCTGTTGAAAACATATTATATATTTTTCAGAATTGATTTTAAAATGATTATTTTTATGAAAAGAATCAAGATAGAATTATTTTAAAACAAAATAATCACCAATGTTGGTCCATAGACATTACATATTTATCCATATTCTCATGTAGAGTAGTTGGAATAATTGTTGATTTCAACGCAAAAAACCCTCGAATAGAAAGTAAGAATAAAACAAGAAGAAGAAATAACTGCACTAGGATTCACAATGGATTTGTCAAGGTTAGAGCGAATCCTTGTTGAAAGATATGTACACCAATCAAATCTAACATTGGAAATGGTTTTGAGAAGGTAGTACACTTCCCACGAGGAAAGTCAGTGTATCTTCCCTATAAAATGATGCGGGCCTGGAAAAATTCCACCATGGCTAGGAGAAAGGGGTCTTTAATTGATTATGTGTTAATCCCTCTTTTGGAAGGATTATTAACCTCAACATCAATTCAAAGTTTGTAATGAGACTCTATTTATTTCTTTTACTCATCAAGTAAAATGGTTTTTGTGGATACAAGCAATACGTTTTGATGGGGTAGCCCTATTAGATGATGAATGTCATCAAGGGTTATTCTGATGAAAAATTGGTGCGATGGTAATGAAACTGTGAAAGAGCCATCATAACTATTATACAAATGCATTAAATTATCTAACAATTTGGTTTTGTCTCATACTGAGGCATGTAAAGAAGTCCATGGAACCCTAAGTTTCCAATCCAATCAGATTGACTCTTAATTTTTGGGTCTTCCAGTAGTTGTAGTAATTACATAATACAACATGTTTCTTTAAACAAAGGACGAAGTGCTAATCAATTTTTTTATGGTGCCATGATTGATGATTCTTGAATCTTGATATTTTGAAAAAGTGGTGTTGGAAGATACATGTATGGGTACTATGTACTTCTAACATGAAGAGATAGTCACATCACGTATGGCTAATACTATAAGTGGACGAAGATAGTAGAATAAACTGTTTGCAAGAGTGGAGGACGCTATGAAAAAATCTAGTCTAGAGAAATCTGCATGTGAAAATGGGAAAAAATGAATGAGGACGGGTATATATATAGGTAAGGAAGGGGCCCATTGGTTAATGACAGGGAACATGGAGACGGGTAAATTTGGTAATAAGGGAATGTTACCGAGCAAAAACACTCACATAATAACGTGCGACAATGCAATGTTTGATGTCCAGTAACCCCTTTGTGCTGTCGAACAATATCAATATTCCAAGTTGTTACCATTCAAAATTATGATTGTGCGGATGTTTGACAGGGTGTAAATATCCCGTACATCAACAATTCTTGGAACACAAATTGAACGGTAACATAAATGTGTTACCAGGTGGAAACAACTATGAATGTGCCACATGGTAACCCGTTTATTACCGTCCGACAAAAAAATGTGTTATCGGCCGATAATACAAAGTATGTAGCCAATTGATAATCGATAAGTATGACCAGATGAAACTTCACCATTTGTTACTAGCTGGAAATTGATATGTGTTACCGTAAAATAACAAATATTTGTTACCATACGGTAACAAACTTAAAAATTGGATTCAACGCCATCCCAAAACCCTCCTTTCCAAGATTTGCTAACAATGTGAATAGTTTTTTCTGGTACATTCGCCACCATTTTTATAATAATTTTTTAGAGGGGGGTCTTAAAATGAACCTTGAAAAGAAGGGAGATGAAGTGGAAGGTTGTGTAGCCTTTTTTTGTGTCACGTTTGACCTCAACTTTAAGTTACTTCATGTGGCGTCGATAGTCTCTACAGTTAGAAACATGATGCTCCAGAACTTCATGCCATATGAAATAGGACTCAGTCGTAGAGGATCGAGGAAAAATAAGAGTAAGAGATAGGGATGAGAGTCTTGTAGGTTGTACAGGGCTAGTGAGAGTATCCGATGATGGAAAAAATGCAATGGGTGAATATGACACCGATGGAGGAGTGTGTCACCCAATAATTGAGGCATAGTAGATAGGCTCATCACCCATTAGATAATTGGCTTCGTAGTCAAAACCAACAACCTGATCATTTTCTTCTGTAAGGGAAAATGGGTCGGTTGGGTCAATATGGTAGTATGTGGAGGTGTAGCCGATGGAGCAATCTGAGGCTTAGACATCGGTGGAGAAGGAGTGTCAATCGTGTTATAAGATTCCTCTTGTATGAGGATGACATTTACATCTTGATAAAAATTTATGTGAAGGGTTTCTTGGTAACAAAATAATTCCCGATCATGAATTAGGGCATAACTAGCCAGGTGAGGGTTGTATAAAGCATAACCATCTTCGTAATCTGATGTGGAAGCATCCACCACACAAAAATTGACTATGGTCTCGAGTCAAACCATATGCTCTAGTGGGATGCTATGTACATGAGATGACCACTTTGGAATCGAAGGCTCCTTCTTGCGAGGCCATAAGGAAGGAGGAAGTTGAGATATGAAAAGTTTAGGAATATCAAAAGTGTTGATTCTAAGTGTGACCTCATCGCATTTGTCATCATCTGAATCCAAGATATTGGGAGGCGTGTGCCTGACCAACTTGGGATGATCGAAATTTTAGTTAAGAGTATCTATAGGATAATTAAAATGGTTATATTATTGAAAGGTAACAGGAGATAGTTCGTTAAGTGTGGGGAGCTTATATGTCCCCTTTTGCTAAAGTGTATCATAATTCTAAGGGTAGTGTCCTCCTGAATCTTATAAATAGCTCCTTGGTGAGAAAAATTCACACACTAACATGGGGAAGAAGTAATGGCATGCATACGATGATTCCAAGGATGCCCTATGAGAATATTATAAAATAGAGGAAAATTGAAGACCATGAATTTGATGTGAAAATTCCTAGGGGAACGGTGATGGGTAACCAAATGTACCTCATATGAGACATTTGTCGGTGATTGTATCCTTAACAAGTGGTTCGTGTAGATTTTAGGTTATTTATAGAATAATTAAAAGCCTTAATGAAGTCTAAGGAGGCCACACATGTACCTTATCCTTCATCAATGAGAACACAATTGATGATAGTGTGACCGAACTGAACTGAAATGAAAATAGGTGGATCATTTGCACAAAGCAAGAGCTCATCTGAGATCATAGAAGTTATAAGGAAGAAAATGCAAGAGTGAGCATCCGTAGTAAGATCAATATGAAGAGAGAGCTACTCACATTACCAATAGATGATTTCCTCCAAGCCATGCAATGCGAGACTCTACCCCAAAGAGGGAGGAAAATGAATGTTCATGTCAAACAACGTAGTCATGAGATGCTCATGATGGTGATGTGACGTACACATCAACTCTAAGAAGATAACTTGGCTAGAAATTTGGGCTAGTGCTTCAATAGGATCCCACTCATCATGAATAGATTGTGGTAGGCTGAGAGTGTTGGGAATCCTTAGAAATAAAGCTATAATGAACAAGGGTGATTAAGGATATTTCTAAAAATGAGTTTTTTCTCAATTCCTACGCCATCAGCCCTAAAATTTTCATTTTCATAGGGGATGATGGTGTCTATGGCAAAAAATATAGATCCAGACACCATCATCCATGTAGGATAAATTCCATAGGGGAAAGTGGTGTCTAGAGGAGGCAAATTTGTACTTTGAGAAGATTGGTTTTAAGGTACAGAGGAATATATGACCCTGTGAGTACATGGTTGGAATGCTACATGGTATTCTGGTTCTACTAAAGCTATGACATATTTTACATCGTTAATTGCAACCGTATTTTTAGGAGGATAATCCATGTCAACTACATTGGTTGTAGCATTTTATTGCTTCTTAGAACTTTTGGTGACATCATGATTAGGCATAGGATTAGAGAATATCTTTAGCTTCTCATTAGCCTGGTTGATAGCTTCATGGTGATCCTTTTGTTGAGTCACATCATGAGCTTTGACCACTTTGGTCAAATGCTCTCGAGTGATGGCATCATAGTAAAATTGGGGACCTAGGAAGAAGTTGATGGCATCCATTCATAGTGCATGAAAATTTTCATGGGAGTGACCCCAATTAGCATGCCACCAAAAGAACTTACTTTCATCATGCCAATGAGGAATAGGTCGAGAAGGATCCAAGATCATAGTAAATGGCTTAGGTAAGTGACATTTCAACTCTTCCTTACTCAATGGTTGATGATAGTTAGGCTGAATTTTTTTGTTATTAGGTTGTTGATCAATGTTAAAAACAATCCTATTTGAAGAAGCAATAAGAGGAAGAGTATCAAATACTTCATCGTCTGTTGCATTCTTATTCTTATAACATTAAAGGATTTAGACTTTCTTGTTAGTTTGTATCTTAGGAGGAGCTTTCTCGAATTCCCTCATGAGATAGTATTGCATTTTGGCTTGTTCAAAGGCCTCTTCTAGGGAAGTAGGAAAAAGGACCTCACCTTGTATTGAAGGTGAGGTTCAAGAGCTCATAAGAAAGTTGGAAGAGGATATCATTGGGCATATTATATTTTTCTCGTGTAGATAGGGTCTTCCAACACTTGATAAAAGCTTTTATTGATTCATTTTAACATTATTAGAAATTGATGAAAGCACTGATATTTTTCTCAAGTAGATCATGATATTGGAATTCATTCACTAGGGCTATCACTAGGGACTCTAGATCAACTATGGAATTAGGAGGAAAAGTATGGTACCAATCTAAATCATCTCTAGTGATATTTTTAATTAGGAGTTTCTAGAAGTGTATGATGATTTAATAAAAAATGAATTAAATCTTATTTTAAGAGTAACTACTTGTACCAAATGATATAAAAGTGATAATATATAGTAAGACACAAATAATAAGAAATTAAATGATTTGAAACCCTAAGTAAGAGAGGAATAGAGGGACTTAGCTAATTTCTGAATGAACAAGAAGTGATTTGGGTAGGTGAATAGCTGGAATAGAATGTAAACAACATCATTGATGCTGACTGGAGGTTTTGGGACCCAAATATGTGTCATACAGGGAGTGTCCATGGGAGGATAGGAACACCTAGGCACTAGCATACTTTCGGGCGTAGTGTCTTTGTAGGTGCTCAAGAATTGGTATTTTCTGCGCAAGATGATCTTCTTTATTGGTCTCTGTTTTTCGCTATAACTTCGTTCCTTGATCGCTGAATGTAATTGTAACCTGCAAAATAGATGGCTAGGTGCACATACACAAAAACACATCAAAAATAAAAAGAAATATGTATAATGGGGAGTTGGGATGACCACAAAGGTAACCCGAAGAGTGATCTTATGGTGAGCTCGCAATGTATCTCGAGACTCCATGTAGTTCTTGTGTGTGTGTGTGTGTGTGTAGAAATGATGCCCTAGTGTAAGTTGAACAATGATAGTGGGATAGATCTAGAATGCAACAATTTCATAGAATGTGTAGGATGGAATAGAAAAAACTTACCCTCCTATCTTTGTGTATGCGGAAGTGATGCAACCCTTGTCATTTGTATGAGTGCTAGATGGATGTCTTTGATGCTCTTGTGCCTTTGAATGCAAGCTTAGGTGATAGTATGTAATGCTCAGTACTTGGTCCCATATTTTGAAAACATAAATGTTTATTTATATGATTCCCTTGTTTGAATTTTTTAATTGATATCTGGAATGCCAACCTAAATTGGTAAAAAGTAATTAAGAAGTGAAAGGGGTCCAAAAGGATAAGAAAATGGTAAAGAGAGACATGACGCCCAGGAGGATAGGAGCACTGACACTAGTGTCTTATCTAGGCGTTAGTTTCTAAGGCCATAAAAAGATAAAACAATAAAATGTCGGCAAGAGTGTAAGATATACAAAGCCAATGAGAGTGTAGAAGTCAAAATAAAAGGCTAAAGGGAGTTTTCAATTACTAGTTTTCTTATTTAGGAATCATGTAAATGCTAACATGATTTTAGAACCTCGAATATAACCAAGAGCATATATTTTGTGTCTACATATGTAACGCTCAAAATTACAAGAGCTGGAAAATGAGGATTTTTTTTTCTTTCATAAAAATAAATTACACAACTACAATCATACATATTAATTTAATCAAATACATTAAATCAGATTTTTTCTTTTGATCTATCTGACAACATCCATGTAAGCCATGTGCGGCTGAGAAGGGTGTATCCAGATCTCCATGATCTCCCTTCGTCACTACTTCAAGTGACAATGCTTACTAGCATTTTGGCTTAACCTTTATTAGGTCATGGGAACCATGTGAAAGTCCTTGGGTCTACCATGAAGCTAGTTTCCTAACTTCGTATTCCGGTATCTGACCATTGCCTACCTCATGTTCAGTGTTCAACTTCCCATGATCAGGTTACTAACAATTTTTATTTAATTGGAGGACTAGGTGATCAGACAATGCACAACCATCAATGCATTACTTTGGCCAAAGTTATCCGCCATGCAGGTTACGGCTAAACTCAAGACAACACACTAGTCTTATGATTTTTAAGTCTTTCGCCACCTCACAACTATCCCTTTCACTGTTATCTAGATCTTATGGTTTGTATTTACTTTATTTTGAATAAAACTTATCTTGCAAGAGTTTATATCAAGATAGATGCCAAGGCCAATTAGGATCATTATGAGATGAGTAAATTCGTTATGCTGAAATGTAACTATTTCAACATTCCGTATGTACTTATCCCTTAATATGCCTAATGGATCTTTTCATCTAATTACCTTCCTATCTAGTTTCTCTTTTCCTGATGTTCAATTTTTAACCTTAAATTATATTTTTATAACGATACGCTTTACAATCTTAACAAATTAATGTCAAGTTTACCGGAAGGCCGAATTAAATATATATTAATATATATTTAATTATTCCTCCGATCAACTACGCCACTAAATAGCTTTTTACTTTAGAAATTACAAGACAATTGAATGTTATAATAATTGTCCAATTTTTGGCTTCATACATTGGTAAATATCAAATAAATATATATAACAATTTATGATAAGTAAGACCTCTTAATTCTAGTATTTATCATTTACTCATATTGAGATATTATTCGTATAAAGTAATCATCTCTTTATTAAAAACATAAATTACATATGCCGTCAAGGAAAAATATATAACTGATATTGTAACCCACACATAGTGAGGTTTGAATATTAACAATGGGTCCAAGATCCCCATAAATTCAGTCAAAATTCTAGGATATCATCTTTCTACAAATTAAAATCCAAGTAACTCATTTAGATCCATGCTACGATAAAACTTCTCAAGACATGAGTTTTGCATATCCGAATGTGATGGCTAATTGTCCTACAAGACTGGAGTAGTGGTATGACGTCAGTTCAAAATGAACTGGCATGAATATTGCCTCCATTTTCTGATGTAATTATTTAATAAAATATGAAAGATATAAATGTTGTTTTATCAACAAGCGCATGATAATACAACTGAGAAAGTATTACTACATGTTTTCCATAAAGATACAACTATGAATGCACACAAATAGAACAACCAATTTCTATTTCAACGATCATGTTTCCCTCTAATCAACGAGCAACTTAACAAAACTGTCTGAAATCAACATTTCCAAATACCAATTAAACATATTCTCTCTAGGTAATGAGCAGCTCATCATATCATCCAAGAACATCATTAACAAAGAAAATAAAACATAATATTTTCAGTCAATGAGCAGCTCTATAAAACGTCAAAGAACATCATTAACAAGAGAAATAAAACATATTAATTCCAGTTAATGAGCAACTCTATAAAACGTACAAAATATACCTTTCCAAACAATCAAAACACATTTTTCTTATATATATGAACAACCCAACTAAACAATGTAAAAACACCATGATTACATCATTTAAACATGTTCTTTTTGGTAAATGAACAACCCAACAAAACAATATAGTAGCACCATGATTACATCATTTAAACATACTCTTACTAGTAAAATAACAACTAATAATTTATTTCATACAATATCATTATATTAAACCCAATCATGCCACCAATTACTCCTTGGTATGACTCGGTCAAGCTGTCCTGGCTTTTGTGCCCTTACCAAGAAGAGCAATTTCTTTTTCACAGCCATGCAAGAATCCAAGTCATATTGCCAAGTTGGAATTTACATGCTAAATGCCATTTTTTTGTAGTTATTCACACATAACAACACACCCTCATTTATACATGAACCGATTTAGATGCCCATAATAAAGATTTCTGGAAAATGCAGCCCTATGCAAGAGCTTTGACATCCATAAATTTTCATTCAAAAGATCTCAATAAATTAAAAAAATCAGACCTGCATATAACAACGCCAAGAGGGAAAAAAAGTACAAAACCCCAACCAATTGCATATCCATATCGATTGGGTTACCCAAATCGATTCATTTATGCAAATCGATTTGTATACCCAAATCAATTTGTTTACAGAAAACACAATCAAATTTCTGTTAACAAAAATGAAAACCCACAAGCACAAATCGATTTGAAACACACAAATTCACAAAAATGTTTTCCTTCTTCCAATACAGGAAAAACCCAACTCTTTTCTTTTTGGGTACAATTTATTTTAATGTAGAGAAGGAATTTTAACTTTCATTCTATTTTTATTTTTGCAGATCAAAACCCAAAACCCTATCTCGCATTTTTTTTTTTCTTGGGTTTAGCTAAAACCACACAAAGAAAACTTAAGAGAATACAAAATCCATCAATTTCCTTTTCAAATTTCATCTCCAAGCAATTAAATCAAAAGCTGTCCACAAATTCCTTTGATTGCCATTAAAATAGAATGTGTAATTCCTCATTTTTATACAAATAATGCAGCAGAGAAGGGAGAAGATGTTCATGCCTGAAGTAAACCCAGAATCAACAACCTCTTACTCTTCCAGGCTCGATAAGTTGAATCTTTCCTTCCTCCAAAACTCACGCAGTATCCCGAGAAGGCAAGAATAAAAATAGACCAGGAGAAATAAAAGAAACAAATATAATGAAAGAAACTATAGTTGGGCAACATATTCGAGAATTTTTGGGCTTCCCAATGTTGGCACATGCATTAATGCATGCCACATACTTGTCTTTATGTGAAGGTGTTTCGCTTTACGAAACCCACAAATTTTAAATATTAAAATTAATATATATATTTTTTAATATAACTTTTGACTTACATGCCAAATCCTTCTAGAATATATATTACTAATTTTACAATTTATTATTGCATTTTTTCAAATTTATTTATTTATTTTTATTTAAGTTGTTATCCAACTTAATGGTTAAGTTAAAATTAATCATCATAATACAAGTCCACATATTACCAATAATATATTATAATAATAATAATTTGAATTTCCACGTTCCATATGAAACATTCCAATAAACGAAAAACTACCAAGTCTGTAAATAATAATTCAAATATTCTCATAAAGTTGGCTTGACATAGCATCGTCAAATAAAACAAAGGCAGTTATTATTACGGTCATTGCAAAAGTCGAACAAAACAAAAGACGACTAAACCGATTAAAATAAAGTAACCAAAATATAAATAACTGAAATATTCGTTATCGTTTATGAATCGTTTTACCTATGGTCAAGGCCTAATCACATTTAGGAAGGATCATCAAGGTGGGTGCGGGGTTACCCATTCATAGTGTCATGCCCCACAATAGAAGCTATGGGTCATGACACGATGAACCAAATGAATTCTTACACACAATGATGATCTCGTCTAATCTTGATTAGACATAACCGTAGTTAATTTAACTTACTAGAAATTTGGGATGTTACAACATATGAATTGGTTTTGATCCACTCCTTATAAAGATTACCAAAGGCCTTGATATGAAGGGTGGGATCAATAGACCTGTTGTAAGAGATAGAAGGAGCAATGCCACCAATATCCATGTTAGCAATGTAAGGTGCTAGAGGCTCTTATTGGAATAATCTTAAGACTTTGTTTTGGATAGGGGGTTGGGTGATGGGCACCCCATTAGGCCCATTTGGAAAAGGAGGGGGTGTGGTTCCCAAGATCCTGTTGTATGGCGATTTACTAATTGAGCCATGTTGGCTTGTATTTGGAGGAATTGAGTCGTAGTAGTAGATTGTTGTTGGTTCATCCTATCAATAAGTTGGAGAATGAGATTGATAGGGTCATAATTAGAGGTATTTTCAAATGAAATTACTTGGTAGCTTACCCCTTTTATGCCCTATGGTCAAGTTGTTCGTAAATGAATTCAAGAAGACATTTTCCAATAATTTCATCGATTCATTTTTATATTAGGGAAATGGAGATAGAAACTTTTGAATCTTAGGAGGATGATCAAAAGTGTCATCATTATGATTTTCTTATTCTTCATCCTTAGGTGGACCATTGCGGTGAGTAGAAAGATTCTTTCTAGGTCCTCCTATGACGCAATGTCCTTACAAAAGGAAAAATTAGCTTCGAGATGGTATGGTTCAAAAAATGTCTCGCACAATAGAGTCGAGAGGACCCCGGACTTATATAATCCATGATGGAGTGATTATCTCGGCCGAGAAAATGTATGAAAATGGACGCTATAGACATAATTGGTAGTGAAAAAAAAAAATGTACATAGGGACCGATAGCATTTGGAATAAGATATGGAAATATAAATAGGATCAACAATGTAAGCGAGTCCGTACGAGGGCCGATGGCATTTAGAAATGAGCAAATTGGAACATACATGATCACCCTTGGGTGATGTCTATGTTGACATGATTTTTGAGATATTGTGGGTTTTAGATGTTTAGATGAGGTCAAAATTTAAGATGGGTGATTTTAATGAGTTACACTTGATTATGAGGTTTTTAGGATTCACGTCGGGTTTATCGAATTGTATAGCGGGCCTAGAATTTGTTTCATAACTTGCACTCCTAAATCATATATTCTGTAAGGGTATCAAGGCAATGATTGAGAGACACACATGAATTGATATACAATGGATAGATTTAAAGGGGCTACAACGAGTGTTAATGTTGTGTATCTAGATGGCGCAATCTCTACACTAGGTCAACCTTGGGTTTCCAAGGCCTGCAATCAAGATAGAGGAGAGCACCCTACTAAGATATCGGTGGTTGGGTGAGGATAAGTATGGATCAATGATAGATAAGGAAAACATGCACAATGTGACTAAAACACATTTAATGGAAAACTAATGAGATGGTCATAAATAAGAGTATTATGCTAATTAGCATCCAAACATATGTAATACTAAGATAACATAACACAATGAGGGAAGGAGATGAAATGATCTATGAGTAAAATGAAAAAGATAGTTAGAGCACTCACCTTATACCTATAGGGTGGTCACTGATGCATCTATCTCTCTAAAGAAGTAACACACTCGAGAGAGAATCACTATTAGGTGGAGAAAGGGAACACCGTTCCTATCCTAGACTCACTATAGATGACCCAATAGTGTAAACAAACCAACCAAGAAGAAGAGTGTCTAATCCAATCCAAGCAAAGTGCAAGATGAACCAAGAGCTAAGCGTGTAGATGTAAAGATGGTGCAAAAGAGAAAATAAGATGGCAGTCCCTAAGGTTCATGCTTCCTTTCTTTTGAATGTCAAGATGTGATGTGTATATATAGGACATTATCACCCATGGGTGATGGCATCGACCAAGAGAATCATAACACTGACATCATTGCCCACAGGGGATGACATAAAAAAAAATGGTGAAAAGAGGTAATGTGTCATGCAAAGTGAAAACAAGTGTCATGGATAAAGTAGATGGATGAACAAAGTGCCAAGTGGTGAGAAACAAGCAAGATGTAGGGGGTGAAATGTGTGTGATACCTAAGGAGACAAGGACAACTAATGTAAGGATGAATAAGGCCAAGACCAAATAGTGACAATATCTCTATGTACTATTTCTAACCCATATGGTTACATGAATAACCATTTCCCATTCCTGACATGCCCCTTAAGGAACCCGCTTAAGAAATATATGCACCAATGACCTTTATATGCATAAAGGGAATTTTTAGTAACAAGTATGAAATATGAAAAGTGAAAAATTAGGTGTATACAAATTTTATCCATCTTGAGGAAACATAATCACGTTTTGAGGAGGAAAACCCACATTGAAGGATAAATTGATCATATGGGGCATAGAGTTTATATTTGTAAGTGATTTTATTTCTAAGTTTGAGATTGATCGTGAGAATTGGTACTTTGTAAACAAACTTTGGGTCGAATATTTTTCTACAACCATTTCCCATTCCCGACAGGCCCCTTAAGGAACCCGCTTAAGAAATAGATGCACCAATGACCTTTATATGCATAAAGGAAATTTTTAGTAACAAGTATGAAATATGAAAAGTGAAAAATTAGGTGTATACAAATTTTATCCATCTTGAGGAAACATAATCACGTTTTGAGGAGGAAAATCCACATTGAAGGATAAATTGATCATATGGGGCATGTAGTTTATATTTGTAAGTGATTTTATTTTTAAGTTTGAGATCGATCATGAGAATTGGTACTTTGTAAACAAACTTTGGGTTGAATATTTTTCTACAACATAACATCCATTTTTATATATGGATTTGGTTTGGTGTCCCAAACATAGATGTTGTTATCATCACACCCTTATAAAATTCCTTGGCCTAGAAAAAGATATGGTTAGATCACTTTTATCAATTTAAAATCAGGTTATTTAGATCCCCAAGGCAAGGTGGTTTGGAATTTTGTGCCTCTCGAGTTCTAACACTTCCTTATTAAGTGATGTTTGGGGAATTTACACTCCTCAAATCACAAATTCAAAAATACATCTCTTGGGGCATATTCACCCCAAGAAATTCTCTAATCAATTTTAAAAATGACAACTTAATTCATAGGTACCATAGGTGTATTCTTTCCTTATCTTTTCAACTTCAATCTATTTTTATTGTTCACATATTTCAATTTTCTTATCATTATAAGACATTAATATACATAGGTTTTCTTGCATATTTTTGAATGATAAAAATGATTCATTCTAGTTACACTTGTCAACACCCATAATGATTATCACAAGTACACATTTTTTTATCATTTTAATATAGCATTTTTCAAATGCCATATTAGAGGGGGAAATTGTTGACACCTAAATTTCGTGTAAGTTGATATTAATTTTTGTACTCTTCGGCACATTTGGACAATTGAAATATATTTTACCCTTGATCACACCTTCCTCTTATCTATTTACCCATTTATAGTCTTGGTCACTCTATTTTATAGTCATAGTCATTCGTGATTAGTTCGATCTATGCAAAAACCTTACATGTCCTAAAGAGACATTCTCCAATCACCAAATCCTTAATTATTACCTTCGAAAATATTAAAAACCTCAAATGATTCTATCTACCAATAGTGTCACAATATATAAATAATGTCCAAAATCCTTTAACAAATAGTCATCAAATTTAGTGATCTAGGCCAGCCTAAAAAATGTTTTACGGGTAATTTTTGGTGAGTAACTAATGAATATATATATAATACACAAATGGACCTTAAGGTTATTCATCACCTCTTATCTCTTTAGGATCACCCAATCACTTAATGCACTCTTACACATCTTAGAGATCACTACTTAAAAGACATAGTATCATTCATAATCTTCAAAAGTAGCCCTAGAGAATTACTCCACTAAGCTAAATTTAAATACAAAGAGGTATAAATTACAAGGTTTCAAGTTTCAAATTTAGAAGAAGGATCACATATAAATTCCATGTGATTTTAAAAATTCACACTCATATAATCAAGAGAACTATGTGCAATTTGAGCCCTCTTTATAGTAGTGGTATGTAGGGGTGTATGCACATATTTGGGGGATAAAAAGTGGCTTAAAAACTTATTTTAAACACAAACACATATGCATTATCAAGGAACACATATTTACTTTTAAAAGTGCAAACACGGTCCTTACACTTTTGTAAATAGTAGTTACCAAACCAAGACTACATATGTACTTTTGAAACCATGTATGTGATATAATGCGGATGCATTACACCATGCACGTGTTCCTAAGTTCATAGTATAAAAAATAAGACGAGGGCTTGCTCATTTTTCCCACCAAAAATGTGATTTACTCTCCCAAGCTTCCATTATTAAAAAAACATCATTTTGGAGTGAAACATCATCTGTAGATTGTGGAGAATGATACCGAGGACTAGTTTTGACAATTTCATGCTAGAAAAGAGGTAAAAAAACTTATTTTTGCCAATTAGAAATATTTTTGTTACTTCTATAATATTTAGATTTTTGTATTTTTGTGTTTATAACCCTCAACTCCCTTCACATGCGAGAAAAAACTGTTATTATTGAAATTGAAGAGGAAAAAACTCTAAAAATTCTCAACCCACCTATCCCTCTTAACCCTCTTATCCCTCCTAAAATTATAATAGACCTTTCATGTAGTTAGGAGTGAGTTAGGAGGATTTGGTAACACATATAGTGGAGAATAAACTAAAAATACAGGGAGTTGATTAGGGAAATGAGGGATTAGTATTTGACCAACCCCATTTTGCTTCCTTGACAAACATATTAGAGTCACTACATTTGGGTGAGGTTGGTGTAATAAAGGGAAAAATTGATAGGTGGACATCTTATAGAGAGTTTTGTAGGACTTATTCTGTTAATAAATTATTAACAATTGCAATGAAAGACAAAAAAATCATATAATACCTCATTTTTACATTATTCACTAAAACTAGAACCAATTCATCTCTTTTATTGTCATGGAAATGGTTTCTAATCTACTGGTGCAACCATGATTTGATAAGAAACAAATTTTGTGACCAATGGTGGATGGTGGGTGGTTTTTATCATTCACTTTATAATAAAAATGATGTTCGTTGTAATTTTAAAGAAAAATCTATTGTAAGTTTATCCTCAATGATATTACAAATTACTTTAATTACCTAGAGGTTTAGGGCTGAGGAAAAGGATCTTCACAAGATATATTGGGTACATGTTGCACACTTAATCAATAGTCAAATTCCTATCCACAAGACACTTCACCTAGGATGGTCCCTTTATAGTGAAGGAAACCATAGACATTGACACATTTCATTTAAGGTGTTGATCTATACCCTCATTGATCATACAATCTATCTTTCCCATATCTATCTAGCTAGCACTATCATGACACCACACTTTTATAGATCTTATGGTGAGGTATGAATTGAACTTGAGAGAGACAAGAGTTTATATATATTAGTTTTGGGGGTATTTCTGGTGGGATAGATGAAGTGATTTTGTGTGATAATTTGTTACATAGAGGCTTGAATTAAACATATCAACTACATCTTCGACCAGGTATTTGATAATTTGTTACATGTTACAAAAAAAAGTAAGACATGTAAGTTAAATTATAAATATTTGTGTTTTAACTTGGTCAAAATTAATTTACACACTTTTTTATATTGTAGCATGAGATAGTCCCATTGTCCTCCCAACTATATTTTATGCTACCATACGATGTGTGTACATACATAAAGGTAATTTTGAATGCTTTATAATTTTTGTATTTATTATTAATGTTATATGGTTCATGTATGTATTAATGTGTTTATATATATATATATATATATATATATATATATATATATATATATATATATATATATATATATATCATTAACTAACAATGATATTTTATTTGTAAAGTTGATGATGACAAAGGAAACTTTTCTATTTGTATGGGAAAAATAAAACATAGTTGTTGTTGTTATGATTTCATTTGTGCAACAACTCACCAACGTATCACAAACCGTATAACATATAAGTGTTATTAATATTATGGAATTAGTTTAATAATTTGCCTCATTATGTACAATGGAAATAATCGACGTGAATGTATTGTGTATGGAGGATTTACCCATGATGATTGGTATCCTAGTATAATTTCAATAATAAATTTAGCTATTATACTTGTAGTATGTATTTAATTGGCGTAAATATTTGTATGCATTAAAAAAAAAAAAAAATTTCGATAATTCTATGAGCTAATTTTGAAGTTTGATTTTGTATATTTATATGGATTGAGGGTCTAACCCCTTCCATTATCACGAGAAAGGGCACAAAATACATGTGTTTCTCACTTTGACACTCATATTATGATCCATATAGTCCTCCGTTGACCTTTCGAGTGTGAGAGGGCAATTGAACATGAAAAAGAGCCTATGGTAAGTGTGTGCATTTAAATGATTGCATTAACATAACTTCAATTGGATCAATATGATCTCAATTATATTCATGATTAAACTTGTTGACTATTTGGTTTATTATATGATGAAACGGGGCCAAATGAGTCTCAAATAACTTCTTATTCAATTGGAATGAATATGAAAACATGAGATAATGATTGGACCAATTGATTTATTGACTAAATATGTGATGAAATAGGGGTTAATTGAGCCCCAAAATCATCACCCAAAGTCACAATTAGGTCGACATGGATCAAAAAGAATCTAATTGGCTCTTTCATTTTACAACTTGACTTTCTAGATCATTATACAATGAAATTAAATCTAATTTAATCCAAATCACATCTTATACAATTCAAACTAGGAGAACGCTGGGCTCAATTTTTCGCCCAAAACATGTTATCTTTGGTTGGACCGATTGATTAATTGGTTTAATCTATGAAAAATGAAAGATAACTAAGCTAGACATCATATCTTGTCTTGCAATCAAGTTTAAGGGTCTCACATTAGCCCCAATTTCCCATTTTATTGAACTAATTGACTCTTTGGTCATTCTTCTATGAAATTAGGCCCAAATGACCCTTAAATCATATCATATACAACTAAAATTAGTTCACAATGATCAAATTATCTCAAGTCATGCAACTCGTTATGTCGATTAACTAATTAGGTCATTTTTTCATGAATTGGGGCTAATTGAGCCACAAATCACATCCTTTAGTCACAATTACATTCATACATGGCTTAAATTAACATCACTCATCTATATGTGGATAAAGCAATTGACTTTAGCTCATTAAATGATGAAATCAGGGTTAATTGTGCCATAAATCACATCTTATCAAACCATAATTTGGTTCATGTGGCTTAATTTGACCCAATTCACGTAATTATTTGCACCAAATTTACCTAATTGGTTCTTACATGTGATGAAATTGAGATTAATTGAGCCTCAAATCAAATCCTAGTCACAATTAGGTTCAATGGGCTCAAATTTGGTTCACGTGGTTCAATTTATCCCAAATTTGGTACACGTGGCTCAATTTGTTCCAAATTAGCCCTAGTTGCTTATTATGTATCTTACTCAAGGGCTTAAATTGACCTATTTTTCCTATGTCAATGAACCATTTGAATACACTTGGTTCATCCTATGATGAAATTTGGGCTAGTAGATTGAGCCCTATATTGAACATCTTGATATGTACTTGATTATCCGAATTAGGTTCAAGAGTCTCAAATTACCCTCAACAAGTCTACATGAAGGAATTGATCAAATAGATTTTGTTCACTTTATGATGAAATTGGGGCCTATTGAACCTTAAATCACATCTTATATACAAAAATAACAAAATTCATGGGCTCAAATTCAAATTGATTATGCCATTGATTTCCCTAATTGGCCCATTCTACGATGAAATTGGCCCAAAATCACATATTACAATCTCAATCACATTTAAAGGGATCAACTAGACCCCAATTACCTTCGTGACAAAATCTATCAACATTTTAATTCATTATGCAATGAAATGAGAATCAATTGAGACCTAAATAACATTATATACTATCAAATTTAGGTTTAGTGGGCTTAATACAAGACCTAAGTTAATTTTATTTCCATTTATGTATGCTTCAACCTTGAAATCACCTTTTTTCCCGTGACATACTTAATTACAATCTTCCTCAAGATAATCATATGTTATTGGGGACCTCATAAGAAAAACTATTAATATGCTCCTTAGTCTAGTAATATGATTGTTAGGCACGAAAAATGTATTAACTTCAAAGGTTATACAAATGTAGATCGAGAAGGAATGTTTATGCTCTATAGTGCATACACATTCTTAGGCGTATGCATTCCTTCTATGTAAACATCCATACACATGCCTCAAGGTTCATAAATGGATTGGATTCTCGAGCCTAAGACCAACATCCGTGTACACAAACCAAATGCATGTTTTTTATTAAAAATGATATGTTTTCATCTTTTGCCATGATAAATCCTACAAAAGTCATTGAACATTTCCTACAAATATGACTACGACATCAAGCTCACTCTCCTATTTCTACTTACATATATTTAATATTTCGACTACTTTAAGGATCCATTCTATATTTATTACAAACTATGGATTTTTATGCCTCTTTAAGCCATAGTTATACATGCCTATCTTTTTCTACATATATTCTGTTTTGTTCATCCAAACTAATAATAATAATACAATCCCAAACTAGGCCTAATTTTATACACATTAGAAAAAACAAAAGTAATATTTTTGAGATAATTATAAGGCACACATGGTGGACATCCATTATTTATCCTTTTTCAAGGGTGTTGTTCTTGGAAAATCATAAAAAAATATTCACTAAAAAATAAAAATAATGTATGCCAAACTAGATGCTATCATCTAAATTTACACAAAAGGGTTATAGAAAATAGTAAACTATGCTCCAAAAATGTGGGGACACACGATTTACTATAATATTTAAAAAAATAGGAGTACCTCTTCAAATTTTGCCTCTTTGACTTATTTACACTTTGACAATTGTTTTAATTAAAACAAGTAGTTTAGAAACTAGATAAAATTGCTACAATTCATGTCCACATTACATTTTCAAAAAATAAAGTCCACTGAAGACCCCCCCTTTGGCCCTTCAATTCCCTACATTTACCCATAGGCAACATCAGCCATCACGGGATGTGCCAAGATAAGTCCAACTCAATATTCTAACATCTTTTTTTTTTTAGAGCCATTTCAGTCCATAAACCCTTTCACATGTTGGCGGCAAACCCAAATAGTGTAATTAGAGGTATCTGAATTTGTTGAGTGTCCAAACAATCCCTTACTCTTCACTTAAACCCCAACAACACATTTCTAAACCGATCTATAGATAATTTACAATCGCTAAGTATTTTGTCCCTCCTATTATCTTGTTTATTCAAGTTAATCAATTACACATTTTTCTATTATTACAATTCATATTTAATATATTTATCACCGTTATTCTATCATTTGAATTAACGCATAATTTTAGTTTATTGTATCCCATTGTTTATAGAACAAGTAGGATGCACCGTATGTAGCCAACAATCTCATAAATAGCCAGGCTGATTTGAATAACACTATATATGGTAATGAATTTAAAAAAATATAAAGGATATACAATTAAGATGTTTGATTAAAACAAAAGTTATTTTAAAACAGTTATTACACCATTATATGTGGAAAATGTACTTGAGTGGGACATAAGTTTTGATTCATTTTACATATATTTTGTCTCGACATGGCAATGCAGCCAAAAATGCAAATCATCAGCAAATGAGTTAAGCATAAAGTTAGAAAGATTGAGAAAAATGATCATACCTTGAGTGGACTCCACACTAAGTTCGGTAGATTTAATGTGATGATTATATTAAAGATTAGTTGTTTCACTTTTACTAAATTTGGTAGGATTGACGACAACTTTTACTCTACCTTACGGTAAGGGTGGACAAATACAGGGTCAACCTGGATATTTGGATATTAAAAATTACATTCTCCCTCATTGAGAGTTATATGGAGTAATTGAAATTAATAGTAAATAAAATGAAATGGTTTTAGTTATATTCATAAGAAAGGTTTATAGAATAATGAAATTTTCAATTCCGTAAAATTTTGTATTCTTTTGAATAGTTCTATTATGGAATCAATCATTAAGTTTTTTGATACTTAATTCTCATGTTTGTGTATTTTAGACACTCAAGGATGAAATGTTCCTACGTACTATCTAGTGCATACAACACAAGTCTTTTCTTCTCGCAGCTCCTTAGATGGTGTCCATCTTGCTATCCCACACCTAAACTTTAACGAGCTTGTCCTTAATTGAATAATGATGATTTTTCCATCCATTTAATTTCAACAGCCCCCTATATATGCATTTTCACAATTTTTATTTATTAGAGTGAACTTTGTAGAATATGGATGGAGTTTCGGATGAATTGGTAATCATACCAAGATTTTAACGATATTCTATTGAAAACTCTTATTTCTCATGTACATTCATAGCTTTGAACATATGACCTTATCTAGCACTCACAAACATGGCACAGTCCACACTCTCCTCCAATAAAAAAATCAATACCCAAAAGTGCTAAACATTATTAATTTTTTGATCGGTGCAGATATATGGGCCCTACCAGTTTGTGCGTGCTAGATAACAATGGCCGCTTTGAGCAGCCTCTTAACCCACAATCAAGACCAATTGTACAACCTATTGTATCTATACATATAACGACGGCTAGCCTCATTGTCAATAAAATAAAAAAGAAGCCCCACTTCCTCTCAATAAAATAAGAGTAGAATTAGTTGCAACATCGTAGTATAAGAAAATTAAGAGTAGGAATTAATTGTAACATCAAAAGTACAAGAAATAGTAATGACAGATCTCTACGTTGTCAGTTCATCCACCAACACAAAACAAAAAAACACATGAAAAAATGGCGAAACATAGTTTCTAGGTATAATTATTTTTCTCTAGATCTATGTGAGAGCGTACATTCCTTTCACTTTAATTCAAGATGGTCAAGCACTATTGCGTTGAGAGTACATTTTAATCTAATGATGGAAGATTGATTAACTTAAGAGTGAAGAAACGTGGACAGATTTGGCATGATGAATGCAATGCTTGCAGAGAAGAGAAGTGGTGATGTACCGTTAACAACTGAATGAAAACTCAGCAGAAAGTTATGCATTCCCTGGTCCAATAAAAATAGGGTTTTGGAAGGAAAATATGATTGGAGTTTTTTAATGATAGAACAATGATCCGTATTCAAAGCAAAGAGTTGGTTGCCCCTGGTGTAATGATTGATGATTCACGAGGGGGAGAAAATGATGTCAAAAGGAGTCCCCACGCTCTCAGAGAAACGTCAACTGTGTCTTTCTTTTCTTTTCCTGGATAAATTGAATTCTCTGCAGTCGTTGGTGAGGGCACTTAAGAGCAACCAGGTGGACCAGCGTTTTCACAGGAAAAAAACACAACTAACATGAGCTGCACTACAGAGGCTAAACCTAAGCTCAGAAAAGGCCTCTGGTCGCCTGAAGAAGATGATAAGCTCATCAACTACATGATGAAAAATGGTCAGGGCTGTTGGAGCGACGTCGCCAAACAAGCTGGTAACGAAAAAATTGCATTGCATCAATTCAACTTGCAAACTCATGTGATGTTTAGACTGAGCGTATTTGCATTGTATACCCAATGCGAAGTTTTGAAAAAGAAGAAGAAAAGAAATCTGTTGATTTTGTTCTGCAATGCCAGGGTTTTCTTTGAAATAGAAAAGAAATCTGTTGATTTTGTTCTGCAATGCCGGGGTTTTCTTTGTAATTCACTGGTTTTTCAACTGTTTGGTCCGACGTTTTAGGTCTAAACCAAAATGTGGGATGAAATAGTTATTACCCAGTTGATTTTAGAAAACCCTCACAAATTTTTGTGATTTTAATTATTTGCTTGTGTACTGGTTGGTTATAATTCAATAGGTTTGCAGAGATGTGGAAAGAGCTGTAGGCTGAGATGGATTAACTACCTGAGGCCTGACCTTAAACGGGGAGCATTTTCACCTCATGAAGAGCAATTGATTATTCACTTGCATTCCATTCTGGGTAACAGGTTTGTTTTCCATACCCAATTCTCTATCCCTCTCCGGCTCACACTTTTTGAAGCATTATAGAGTAGAACACTTGTATTAACTACTATGTGAGACAATGTAGGATATGTAAGATGTAAGATCTATGGGAAAGAAATATCAATAATCTCTAAGACAGATACTTTTTTGTTGCTCCTGCAATTCAAACTCACTGATTGTAACCTGTCCGTGCGTCGGTATTGATCTTTCTCCGGTTTAACACAAAAATACACGCAAAAATGTAGAACAGCCTGCAGCTTATACACTGATTCTGGAAAAAACCCTTTCAACCACACTTGTTCTATGAATGCTAATGTTATGGCGTTCAATTTGTACCATCTAAACCATTGAATTTCTTGTAAGCAAATCAAATAGTAATGTGAATGTTGTAATTGTTAGTATGTAGAGCAATGCTGCAGCTTCACATTAGCACTTTGAAATTAAGTTGCAGGTGAGTCATATTCCCATACACAAACAAGTGCAAAAGTATTAAATATGCGCAATGTTTAACCATTTAACAGCTTTGTGCTACTAGCTACTGCACCTCTCTGTGCAATTATAAGGCCCATATGCTATAACCTATCAAACTGCCTATTCAAATACTTAAAAAAATAAAAAGAGGTTGTACCGTATAAGGCTTAAGATTACATAAGCGCCTAATCATAGTTTCCTTCAAAGATAATGTATTATTGGGTAATCATTGGGTTCAACTCATAACGATAAATTATCATTTTCTCAGCTTCTTTTCTATCAAATTTGCAAAACAAATCAATGGCGCCTAATAATTGTTAACACAGTTGAAGTTAATTGTCATTCATTAATCATTTCATTCTATCACAAATTGGCGGGGGAGGGGTGAAAAAAAAACCAATGATTCAGAAGGAATTTTTTGGCTAGAAGAAATTTACTAAAACTCTCCTGATGACTTGCTTGCAAGTTTTTCTCGAATGATTAGCAAATAATGTTTTCCCTTTCAAACGCCGTTATATAATAATAATATTAGGCACATATATGATACTTTATGCATTAACACATGAAATACAGTTTGAAACATATATGATACTTTATGCATTAACACATCAAATACAGTTTGAAACTAAAGATTCATACTTCAAAATAGGGAAACAAACTTTTTCAAGAAACTTTTATATGTGAAAATAGGTTATACAGTTCAAATTTTACAGGGGTTGTTTAAAAATAGATAATAAAATTTAAAATATTAAAAAAATGATATTGTTAATTGAAATAAAAAAATAAATTATTTAAACCATTTTTTTTTGGTAAATTGGAGGGATTAACGAATATTTAATGACCCGAGTTTCAAAAAGCGAAGCTCTAATACAAGGAAAACACCACAGATCAATTTCATTTGAAGCAGTATACACCAAGTCCTCAATGCATGAATTATTCAAATCATTACCCAAGTTTTTTTTAAGTGAGTGATGTTCTAAGTATAACGTTTAAACTAGTTTACTACATTCCTTTTGGATCCGAATTAATCTATTAAAGAGATTGTAAATTTACTCATTACATTTCTTTTGGGTCCTAACTTTACTACTAATGAGATCTTCTTACACTCATATAATTTTAGTCATGAAAATTAGATCATTTAAATAGTGACTAAAACACACACATAAAAATCCCACAAAAATTAATAATCTAATTAAATTTATTTAAAATTTTTTATAATTACTGTTTTTTATTGCCACCCTAAAATGTGTGACATTTTCCATCCTATTTTATAGATTCTTATTAGAATTATATTGTATTGATCATGTAGTTTTGCAATGGTGCAGGTGGTCTCAAATTGCAGCCCGTTTGCCTGGGCGTACAGACAACGAGATCAAGAATTTCTGGAATTCCTGCATTAAAAGAAGTTGAAACACAACAACAACAGCATCATTAAATCTGCCACCTCAACTGCTAATTCCGCCATGTCAATGCCAATGCCTGCCATGTCAGCTCGTACACAGCCACTGGACGCCATGCTGGCAAGGTACCAGCCTTCCCTACGTGCAATAGAGAATCAGTTTTGTATTCCAGAGGTACAGAGATCGAAACGTGAACAGAACCAGTTCGAGGATTCTGCTGCCAACTCCATGAATTCATGCCAACTATGGAATACTTATTCTACACAAGAAAACTTCTCTCATTCTCTGAGATCCATGAATCTGCAGGTGCCAATGCCAATCATTGAAATTTAAATACATTACTTATTTACGTAAAGATAATATAGGGTAGTTGTGAAAGCTCTTAACAATTATGTACGTTGAATTGTCAATGGAATGGACATTGAACTACAGTCAAGGTGGATTACTATATAGATAATATATCCTGTTATTATTTATATAGTTATTTATTTTGAATTCGTAGCTTTGAATTGTTATATTGTAGTCAAGGTGGATTATTATGTAAGTAATATATTGTGTTGTTAATTGTAAGTCAGCTGCCAAAATTTGACGGTTTTGTAAAGTTGTTCACATATGGATTTTATTACAACGACATAGTTTGTTTGTTTGTCCACCCTCTCACTTCTCCAATCTTAAAAACCTCTTTCTTCACCCATAGTCTTCTCCTAATGATACTCTCTCTCTGATTTGACTCCTTCAACAAATCCCTTTCAACGTTTCCATAGTATATTTCATAGTATATTTCACGTACGATTGCTAGTATAACTATTTACTAGCAATTCATAACTTTAAATTGTTATATTATAATCAAGATGGATTACTATATAAGTAATATATTGTGTTATTAACTGTAAGTCAAGAAATTGCCAAAATGAGAATGGACATGATCTTTAGATACAACGAACCTATTGATAACTGAGGCAACATGTTGATCTACAATCCTTGAGTATTAAAATAGGGGTATCGTGCTATAATACTCATTGATTGCATGTCAACAGGTTGCAACTCTAGTGATCGATGTCTTTAAGAAACGTTGAATCTAAAAAATCACGTCCGTTTACATTTTCAGCATTCTGTCGACACAAAATCAAGGCAGGGTACTAATATGTAACATTATTATCCAGTGATTCATTTTGACTACAAATCAATTGAGTGATTTAACACATTATATTGTTATTTATATAAGAACTCGTTTTTAATGCAGATTGATGAAGCTGCACCCAAAATAGACCCCCAATTAAAAAAATTAACTCAATTTCTGTATATTTGTGATCTGTTTAGGAACCAAGCCAAGCAAGGTTATGCGATCAAATCTCGTGGAGCAGTAACACACAGCTGCCTCTCAATTATACCACAATTCCTGCTCTGGTCGACAGCGAGTTCATATCATTGAAAGAAAATCATAACAACAATAATCAAAACGAGTTGATGACGGCCTGTGATAATTACCATGAATCCTCTGGGTTAACAGCATGGAGCACCTCTTATTCAGATAACACAGAAAACTGCAACCCAGTTGGAAATATTCTGTGCAATGCAATTGCACAGCCGATGGAATGGGCTATCAACGAGGAGAAAATTAGCTATGAGTTGCCTCAAGGGTATGATTGCTCCGGAATTAATGAAAAAGAAGAAGCAGGCGCAGCAGCAGGACTTAATTCATTAGGAGGAGGTGACGAGTTCGAGTTCGAGTGCGAGGGTGCATCGGCGGTTTGGCAGGATAATATGTATGATATTCACACAGCCGCCTGTGATCTCGATCAAATGTATTTCACTTAACAGAAGACATTATTTTCTTACGTGGTTTTATTTTGTAAATTTTTTTCGCGATGGGAAACCAATTTACATAGATATTCGGATCTCTTCCCATGTTTGAATTGTGGATACTTCAAAAAAAAAAATTGTTTGTTATACATTTTTGTCACATTAAATTTTTGTATTAGATATATTTGATTTTTTGGGCAACTTATAATGGAACAACCAATGAGTTGTTTACTACGTTTTTGGTGTGGGTTTATGATTGATTGGTTGACCAGTCAACCTTACAAATATATGTGATGTTTAAGTTAAGTGTTTTCTATTAATTAAAATTACTAAAATATTTAATATTTTTAATATAATTTTATGATTGAAAAAGATGCGTCGAACTATTTTGTATTTGTTAATTTCATTATCATGTACATGAATTTTATGTAATTACAAAAATAGATAATTTAAACAATAGAGATTCAATTAAAAATTGTAAGCTCATTTTAATCCCCGAACATCATAGTAAGACTAATATATTTACAATTTAATATTATAATGAATATGAGAATATGAAGTGTATTTCTAGATTGTTTAATTGGTTTTTCATTTTAAATTTTGATACATTGTATTTTTAAATTGTTTAGTTGTTTTCTCTTTTTCAATTTTCAATTTTCAATTTTCGATTTAATAGATTTGTGTCTTCATAAAATGATAAGGTAAACTATTAATTTTATTAATTAAAGAGGGGTTTCTTGTTGGAATGGGCCTTAGCTTTGAATCTAAAACAACTCGAGAATATAAAAGGTAGAGATTGAAAGTTGGAGGATGCGTTGAAATCTCACAACCAACAATGCGTCGACAACGACACTGTCGACCTATCATTTCCCGAAATCGGTGGCACCATTGTCATATATGTCATTTCCCAAAATAGGTGGCACCATTGTGTACATTATATATGTTTACAGCAAAATATTTTCAATCTTAAGAGGAACCAAATTGTAATACCCAACACAGTGTGTAGGAAGATTTGTCAATAGTACAAGAAATAGTTAGTGTGAGTGCCGATGAGTTGTTCATTGCATGATCGCAGGTTTTAGCGACGTGAATTTAATCACTGGGTACAACAACGACCGTGTATAGAGGTGCACTCGATATTTCGGGCATAAAAAAGACATTGCCGTAAAGAAATTGAAAGATGAAATGCAAGACAACATTTCCGTTGATGGGAACTCGATTGTTGAAGTTCAAGCATTGGTTGTGGTTAGACACCGTGAATCAAGGGTGCATGTTCAACTCTTCAGTCCTCCTCACTTCCACCACCAGTTTTTAATTATTTTTTTGATCTTTCAGTTAATAAACTGCAACATGTCTCAGTCATTGTTTAGTGGCATGATCCATGCCTGTTTTTTAGGATCTAGTTGAGTTCTTCTTCTGTTATCTCCTAATAAACTCGTAGCTAATTCTTTTTTAAATGTAATCTTTTTTTCTTCACTCTTCTATGCACAATAGAAGGAAAAGAAGATAATTCGAGTTTGAATAAAAGAGAACTTTATTATCTTTGTTGTTCGCTCACTTTGTGAGCAGATTTACTGTTAATTTCTGTGTGTTTTGTTTTCTTTATTCAATAAGATATTCAGTATAGTATAAGTGCTGAGTATTAAAATCTTCAATTGGTATCAGAGTTGGTTGTAGGACTATTTTTTTTTGCAAAAGTTGCAGGTTAACGGTTCTCTCCAAGAATTATCAGAATGTCAAATGGTGGCAATTTTTCATTCCAGCTTCCATTGTTTACCGGAGACAACTATGATTACTGGAGTATAAAGATGAAGACCCTACTATTATCCCAAGATATCTGGGATTTAGTAGAAGGAGGATACATAGAACCTGCAGATCAGAATGCTTTAAATGCTTTAACAACAAATCAATGAACTCAATTGAAAGAAGACAAAAAGAAGGACAATCGAGCTCTTTTTGCTATCCAATCTGCATTGGATATATCAATTTTTCCCATATAGCTGGTATGACAAAGTCAAAGGATGCATGGGAGGCCCTACAAACTGCATACCAAGGATCTGACAAAATAAGGTTGGTAAGACTTCAAACCCTTCGAAGAGATTTTGAAAGTTTAAGTATGAAGGAAGTGAGTCTATTCAAGAGTTTATTACTAGGGCTCAAAGTATTGTGAACCATCTTAAAACTCAAGGGGAAAGTGTCACAGAGCAAAAAATTGTAGAAAATATTTTGAGATCTCTTCCTCCAAAGTTTGATCCAGTGGTCATAGCCATTGAAGAAAGTAAAGATCTAACCACATTCAAAGTTGCAGAGTTGATAGGTTCTTTGCAATCTCATGAGGAGCGTATGCAACATTCTACAGTGAACCTAGTTCAAGCCTTCTAGTCTACTGTAAGAATTGAAGAAAAATCTACAACCCCTTCTCAATCAAGCAAATCTCAAGGGGAGTCTTCTACATCTAGAGGACGTGGCAGAGGAAGAGGAAGAGGAAACAAAAGAGGAAGAGGAAGAAGTTCTATGGATCGGAGAAGCATCCAGTGCCAATATTGTGAAAGGTATGGACACTATGAATCTGAATGTAGAAAGAAAAAATATGATTTGAATAAGTCAAGAGCCAACTATACTGAAGAGTCTTTTGAAGAAGCAAAACACTCTACATTCTTCGCTTGCAATTTGGCAAAAGAACCTCAAAAGGATGTTTGGTTCTTGGATAGCGGTTGCTCAAATCATATGACAGGTAAATCTGATCTCTTTGTCAAATTAGATGAATCTGTAAGGAGTCAAGTAAAATTTGGTGATGATAAAGAGGTTGATGTAATGGGAAAAGGTACCCTTGCAGTGAAAACTAAGCAAGGAGAAACTACATTTATTCATGACACTTTGCATGTGCCCAAATTACAACATAATCTTTTAAGTATTGGGCAACTTGTAGCAAAAAATTACAAGGTTGTGTTTGAAGATAACTGATGCAAAATATTTGATAAATCAGCTAACCATCATCTTGTAGCAAAGGCTTGTATGACAGAGAATAGATTATTTCCTCTCACTTTGGATTCCACTAAGATGCATGCCCTCAAGGAAACCATAGATGATTCATGGTTATGGCACCATATGGTCATTTGCATTTTCAAGGATTAAGTTTGCTTCATAAGAAAGGCATGGTGAGAGGACTTCCTGCAATTCAGAAAAAGAAGAAGTTTGTTCAGGGTGTGCACTTGGCAAGCAACATCGAGACAATTTTCTCGGTGAACAAATCATGGAGGGAAAAATCTCCTCTAGAGCTTGTGCATAGTGACATTTGTGGTGACATGCAAGAGGAATCTTTGGGTAAGAATATTTACTTTCTGACATTTATTGATGATTTCTCATGCCACACATGGGTTTATTTTCTTAAGCAGAAATCTGAGGCATTTGAATGCTTCAAGCATTTTAAGGCTATGGCAGAAAATCAAAGCGGGTATTCTCTCAAAATACTCAGAACAGATAGAGGGGGAGAATTCACTTCCAATGAGTTTGCTGATTTTTGTAATACTCATGGAATTAAGAGACAACTTACGGCAGCTTATACCCCACAACAGAATGGCATTGCAGAAAGAAAGAACCGTACCATTATGGAGATGGCACGAAGTATGTTGCAGTCCAAAAACCTTCCTAATTGCTATTGGGGAGTTGCAGTAGCAACCACAACTTATATTTTGAATCGAAGCCCAACAAAACTCCCAAGGAAGCCTGGAGTGGACACAAGCCCTCAGTAGCTCACTTTCGTGTATTTGGTTGCCCTGCATATGTTCATGTTCCAGAAAAGAAGCGAAGAAGTTGGATGCAAAATCCCAACTTTGTATCTTTGTGGGCTATTCAGATTTCACAAAAGGATACAAATTCTATAATCCTGACACAAAGAAATGGATTATTAGTCGAGATGTGGTTTTTGATGAAGGGGGAGTATGGAAATGGCAAAAAGGAGTTCAACAAACTACACCACTCATCATGGGTATTGAAGATGTTCAACAAGTTCCTCCTCTCCCCACAAGCTCAAGTGGAAGTTCAAGCCCCAGTTCACTAAGTTCACCAAGTTCCTCTTCAGGTGATAGTTCTAGTCCACAATCAAGTCCAAGTTCTTCACGAAAGGTACGAAGTTTAAATGAAATTTATCAAAGGAGTTCTAATGTGAATCCAGTTGCCAATTTTTCTTTGTTTAGTACCATTCAAGTTGAACCTTCTGTGTATGAAGAAGTCATGAAAGAACAAGTATGGATTGATGCTATGAATGAAGAGATGCATGCAATTGATAAAAACAATACATGGGAATTAGTGCAACTTCCTAAAGATAAACAAGTGATTGGTGTCAAATGGATTTATAAGGTGAAATATCATGTTGATGGTTCTATGAATAGACACAAGGCAAGATTAGTTGCCAAGGGATTTGCACAAACACCTGGAGTAGATTATTCAGAGACTTTCACTCCAGTTGCAAGATTTGATACAGTCAAGATTATATTGGCTATTGTTGCACAACACAAGTGGCCAATCTATCAGATGGATGTAAAATCAGCCTTCCTAAATGGTTTTATTGATGAGGAAGTCTATGTGGAACAACCTATTGGTTATGAAATTCTAGGAAAAGAACATTTGGTTTACAAGCTAAAAAGGGCTCTTTATGGGTTGAAGCAAGCACCTCGTGCTTGGTATGCAAGGATTGACAGTTATTTCTTGAAGAAAGGATTCATTCGAAGTTCCTCAGAGCCAACCCTCTATATCCAACATCTTGGTAATGATATTCTAATTGTTTGCCTTTATGTTGATGATCTCATTTATACAGGTAATAACCCATCTCTCATGGAGAAATTTCAAGCAGAAATGAAACAAGAATTTGAGATGTCAGATCTGGGACTCATGCATTATTTTCTTGGAGTGGAGGTGCAACAACAATCTGAAGGTATATCCATTTCTCAAACCAAGTATGTGGCTGATCTATTGAAGCAGTTTAGAATGATGTCATGCACTGCAGTTGCCACTCCTGTTGCCCTTGGTGAAAAATTAACCAAGGAAGATGCAAGTTCCAAAGTAGATGCTACTTTATACAGAAGTTTGGTTGGGAGCCTCATGTACCTCACTACCACGAGACCTGATATTATGTATGTTGTGAGCCTCATCTCTCGGTTCATGCAGGATCCACATGAGTCTCATTGGCGTGCTGCAAAAAGAATTTTAAGGTATGTGAGTGGTACACACAATTTTGGCATTCATTATTCTCCCACACATAAGTTTGAGCTATGTGGTTACATGGATTCTGATTGGGCTGGTTCAGTGGATGATAGAAAATCAACATCTGGTTATATTTTCTCACTTGGTTCTGGAGTTGTCTCATGGAGTAGTAAAAGCAGTAACCATTGCTCTCTCTTCCGCAGAAGCAGAGTATATTGCAGCAACAACAACTAGTTGTCAAGCCATATGGATTAGACAGATTTTGGAAGATTTGCAATTGGTTCAGGAACATCCAACCACTATTTACTGTGATAACAGTAGTACCATTGCAATGACCAAAAATCTAGTGTTTCATGCTAGATCGAAGCACATTGAGATTCGACATCACTTCATCCGAGACTTAGTTCAAGATGGGACAATGGAATTACAGTTTTGCCCTACAACGGAGCAAGTTGCTGATATTTTTACCAAAGCTCTACCTACAACCAGTTTTGTTGCTTTGAGGAATCAGTTGGGACTCATCCCCATTGCACATGCAGGGGGAGATTGAAGGATGCATGTTCAACTCTTCAATCCTCCTCACTTCCACCGCCAATTTTTTAAATTAATTTTTAATATTTCAGCTTAATAAACCGCAACATGTCTCGAAATAAGGTGTTTAGTGGCATGATCCATGCCTAATTTTTAGGATCTAGTTGAGTTCTTCTTTTGTTATCTCCTAATAAAATGTAGCTGCTCCTTTTTTAAATGTAATATTTTTCTTCAGGTCTTCTATGCAAAACAAAAGGAAAAGAAGACAATTATGAGTTTGAATAAAAGATAACTTTATTATCTTTTCATTCACTCACTTTGTGAGTAGATTTACTGTTAATTTATGTGTTTTTTTCTTTATTCAATAAGATATTCAAGATAATATAAGTGTTGAGTATTAAAATCTTCAAGAACTTAGTTAGACTGTTGGGGTATTGTTTGGTGCCCATGAACAAGGCCTTGGTTATGGAATTGATGTCAAATAGAACCTTGGCCTCGCATATTGAAGAGTAGGCGCTTAAATAGGAGAGTTGTGTGAGGATTGTGTGGGGTTGTGGCTTGGTCATGTATAGAATTATCCCCACGTTTAGGGTGGTGCCCGTGCTTTTACCTACTACCGACGGCTTCAAAATGCCCGAGACCTTGGACGGAAGTAGGCCGAGGCCTACATGACCAAGGTCCTTTAGGTTGAATTCCAATCAAAAGCCCCGTTGCAGCTGCCGAAGGCTACTTTATCACCGCGTGTAGAGAAATTCAAACTGGTATCAATCATATGACCGTGATCGATGATCGACGACAATCGTATGGCCATATGGAAGTGCTTGCAAGAGGGGTATAGACTCGGTTGTTTGTTGCTACTGAATTCATTCACCATGGAATTCTTCAAATTTTCTTTGGAGAGATTCTCCAAATTAAAAGTGTGACTAATGCTCATTTCTTCTTCTTAAAGCTACTTGTTCTATTGCCTATTTAGTTATTTAATGGATTCTTCAACTTTTCCATGGAGATGCTACAAATTAAATGTATGACCGATGCTTGATTCAATTGTTGAATCATTAACATCATGTCATTTTTTTAATAATTCATTTCTAGATACCGCAAATGTGTTGTTTTTAGTTGTTTTAAGTTCATTTTGTCTACTTGAAGCTACTTTGACATTTTATTGAATTATTTAATTTTCCGTTTGGATATTAATGTATGTTGTTAGTTTCATTCATTTTTATTTCTTGTGGATTTGAGGCCTCACATAGCTAAGCTTAAGGGAAAGTAGTTGTTGTGGGGGCATGCTTTCATTATTCATAGGATTTTTGCTCTGCTTTTGTTAGAAATTTGGTTGCAGGAGTAATTCTCAAGTGTTGGAAAATGCGTAGAAATGTAATATCTCCACACAAGGATCGCTAGAAGGTTCTATTGTCCTCACCCCGCTCTTGTGTATTATCATCCCCCTAATCATGGCAACAACGGAGATCCCAAAACTCAAGTCTCCATTTCCATTCATGTATCCACCGTAATGGCAGAGACACTTTATGTGGTGTATGCTTGTGCCTACAATTAGTGCTATTGAATGAAGGGTTAACTTTGTATATCTTATACATGTGGTTCTAATAATTTCATGTTGTGTGTTCTTGAAGGGTTTGCAAAATTAAAAACCTTCCTTAGGCACTGATTTTGTTTTTTTCTCGTGGTTATGGGAACCTTTGAAATATTAATATTTAATAAACTCCGCATCTAAAATATTTTTTAAATTGGATTGTTTTATCTTAAAATAAATTTAATGTTATTTAAACTCATGGATAAATATGATATATGCTCCTATTTTTTGGAAATTGGTAAACGGTGAGGGTGTTGAAAGGACCCACATCCTTTTACAAAAGGCCCACAAGGCCAGATATAACATTTAAAAACATACTACACAATGACAAAAGTCAAAAAGTACCAAAATCCAAAAGAGAAAAACCCACGTAGGGGTTACATATCTAACATATTCTTAAGAACTTTAACTGCTTCATAAGTAGCAGCATCCGGTTTTTTGTCACCATTGCTTCAGCCAAGGTAATGAGATCCTTACAACCATTCTGGAGATGTTCCTAGGTTTTTTTAGTGTAATCCTTCCAGTTTTTGACGACTGTGAAGGTTTTATTAATTTTCTCAAGCACACTATGGAGAATCTCAGTAGTGTCGACAACCGCTTCATCCTTAGCCACAAATTCAGCAGGTTCCTCCATCACAACATCACCAACAACATCACCCCAAAACTCCATAACATCTTCATCAACAACGTTTTCATTTTCCACCTTGTCCTCATAAACAACACTAGCAGAGTTTTCCTCCTCTGCAATTGTAGTAGAGTCAACATGTGAACTTGGAAGAGAAGGACAGGAGGCTTTGATTAACATAGGACATAAAAAGGAGAACATTAGGAATTACGTTGTTGCCACCAGGGATCGACACATCCATTTCACTATCAGAATTAGGAGAAAGGGCAGGAGGTGATTTGTCCATCGCCACCAAGGGATAAGCATTAGGGCGGGGTGAGGGGGAAGACCGAGGCGAAGAAGCAAAGGGGGAGACGAGGTGGCATCCCGGGTGGCTCGTGACTACCACCTCTCGAGTCGAGGTAGGTAGAAGATTGAGACAACGACGAAGGTGGCGGGAGGAGGAGCGAATAAGGGGTGGCAAAGGGGCGCAACGATGGGCCGAACTAGTCACAAGTGGGAAAGCGGGCCAAAGCAGCATTGTCAACAACATTTTTAAACAAAAGATACAGAAGCCCTTGGTGAAGAAGAGGGATTTCACTGACACAGGCTTGTTTGATGGAAAGGTCAAGGGACTGAAATAAGAAATTTACTAGATTTACCTTGATTTCATTGCGGAAATGGGCTAGTAGGAAAATCTGAGGGCCGTAGACCAATTTATATCTCCTCGAGCATGAAGTAGCGCATTATCTATTCAGCGACTTTGTCCCATGGTGGAGGTAGAGAGGCGCGCTCATAGCTTGACTGGTATTTATTGACCCATTCTCTATTCTTCAGAAAGCTCCCATCTCAACTTTGAGGGAACACTTAAAATTAATATCCCCATCTGCAGGGAGACCCGTGGCAGTGGCGATAGTTTCAGTAGAGATTTCAAACTTAGTCTTCCCCACTTTCACTTTGCCCTTCTTCCACGGCACTAGAATGCTACTGGAAATGATGACAGAGTGACTCAATAGTAGTTCAATGAAAGGAGTAACTCCTTTCTCTTGTAGTAAATTCCATACATCGAGGTCCTTTTTCAATTCATCACAGTTAAGCGTGATCCATGCGAACCCAGGACAACCCATGACGCATAGAGCATAAATGTTTAGAAATTCCAAGTTGGGAAAATTATAATTCAAGTGTAGATTTTTAATTTTCCTCTCTCTATCCCTATCTCATGCCAACTGGAAATCTGAATGTGGTTTTTATGATTAGAAATTCCCTTCATGAGAATTATTACCAAGATCTCTCCTTCCCACGCATGAATCCCATCATTACAATAAATCGTAATAATATCACAATTAATGCATTCTTCGACGGTGGTGGGATAGGTATAGGAAATGATAATGTTGACACCCACTAAAGCAAAAAATAGAGTGTCTAACTTTAGCAACTTCTTACTAATCATTTTTAGGATGATCATCTACTATCGCCTTGAGAAGAGGCTCAAGAAAGTTCCCAATCCAAACCTGTTGTTTTTCAATAGTTACTCCCAGATTAGCTAATTGGTCCGTGACTTTGTTGCCTTCCCTGTAGGTATGTTGATATTGAATATTGTTAAATCGAGATTGCAGATTGCGAATATCAACTATTATGTTGTTTATGGTCTAGCTTATAGTTCCATTGGCATTAAGAATACGAGATAAAGTTGAGGGAGTCACTTTCCACCATTAGATTAATCTTTCAAATCTATTAGCCAGCACATCCCTTTGAGGATTTTCAAGGCTTCTGCTATATGATTGGTCCCATTACCAAAATTGATAGCAGTGGCTGCCATTGGCTGTCCCAATTCATCTCTGATTATAGCTCCACCTCATGAAGCCCCAGATTACCTTTTGTAGCTCCATTTGTATTAACTTTCAACCAACCAATTGGAGGAGGGATCCAAGAGGTATTGGATCTGGCAACAATAGAAGAGGGAGGTCTGTAATGGGATTTGAAGTTGCTTCAACCAAGGATCCTTCGATTAAGAGAGATTTTACATTTATGTTGTTTCCAGATGGAGCAATTTAAATTTTCCTGAAAACCAACGACCACCATAGTGTACACCGGAGGGGGTTATGTGATTGATCTTTGAAAATTCTTATGTTTCTCTCTTTCCAGATATTCCATAAAGTATGGGACAAGAGGAGTTTCCAGGAAAGATTAGCAACTTGATGTCTAAAGAAGGGTTTCCATTGTAGAATGGCATCAGGAATGGATGTCGGGAACACCCATGAGACCCCAAAGCTATTTAAAAGGAGACTCCATAAAATAATGTTCATTGATCATTCTAGTTACATACACCATTGCTCTCATTTGCTAGGTAAGTTGCTCTGAAAATGGAAGAATAAGATATTATTTTATATTGGGCGCTGAACAGGTGTCAAAACCCATAAGGTGATGGTGTTTTTGAGCTACGTTTTAAATGTTTTCCCTACTTCCTAGCTTGACAAGAGTTTTTGGTTTTTTAATATGTTCCCAACTACATTAAAAATTAATTCCTCTCATATTGTAAAGGGATTGTTCTCCAGATTTGGTTACTTCTGTTTGGGATGTAATATTATGTCCTTAATCTCACATTTTAAGATTAGGTCTCTTAAGTAGATGCACAATATTTTAAGACATTTTTAGTTTTTTGTTGGTGTGTAGTGATCTCACATTTTAGATTAGGCCTCTTAAGTAGATGTTTCCAATTTGTCGCTCATGATTCAATACTTATTTGTGCAGGGGTTCAATTTTGCGCTTTAGTGTGTAGATACTTTTCCTTACATTTGTATGGGGTTTAGTGTTTTAGAAATTAGATTCAGAAAATTATGTACCTTGACCTTCAGTTACCATGTTATATCATGTTTTCGACCTCTCCACATATTTATTGTATAATTAAGAATTTAGGAGATGCATTCCACATATCAGTTTAAATTAAATGAGTTGTTTTTTCACCTGTTGCCTTTTTCTAATATGTGGTCCCTTTAGGATTTTCATAGAATGTCCTCATATAAATCAACTCTAATCTACTTATTAGTTAGGGTGTAACACTTAACAAATACTATTGTAAAGTTCTATATACTTACAAAAATTGGAAGCAATCATTCATGTTATTGAATCCATCGATCTTTTATCAATAACTTGTTTGTTTAAGGGTTTAATTTTTTTAGCAGGGTTTAGATCCTAATTCTTGTTTTTTTCTTCCTTATGCCATCTGGAATCCCCTTTTTTAAGAGCATATGTTGATTTTATTCCCATGTTTGGGATGTTGCTTTTGATTGTTTGTTTTTCTGTTTCTACTTATATTTAAATCTATAGACTCTTCTTCTAATTAGTTAGAATGTATTTTATAAGAAAACTAGCAATTAGTAAAAAGAGTACAAAGCTCTTTAAACTTAATGTGCAGCAATAATTCCTGTTTGATCACTAACGTTTTAAACTCTTAAAATAAATTATTTCTATGATTATTCTTTTATCATGGTTTAGGGCTGTTCAAATATGTTGTAAAACCACCATATTTGAAGGAATAATGAAGATCTAGGAATCCACTTTTTATTTAATTTAAACACTGTCATTTGCTCTAAACTATCAATTCACATGTTATTTTAATTGAAGGAATAATGAGGAGATCTGGACTCGCTTTAATCATTTTATTTAAAATTTTGTTTTTTATTTTCCAACTCTTTAAATTCACATGTTATTTTAATTGTTGAAATAATGAGGATATCTGAATTCACCTTTTTTTAATTAAAACTTTGTTGTTTATTTTCTAACTCTTTGAATTTTGTAGTTTAGGGTGTTGATATTTTTCCATTTGTCTCTGATGGTGTGTAACGCCCGAAAACGAACGCCGATGCTACGCGACGACAACGCAAAAACAAACGCGTCCCGAAAATGCGACAATTTTTTTAAATGGATGCGCTTGCATACAGTTTGAACTAAACAATACCGGTAATGCTTCGGGAATGATGATGTTTAATTTAACCTCACTCGATGTTTTCGCGAGAGATAAGGAGGGTCGTCTTTTGAGTTAATTTGTCTAATGTCTGGTGAAGTCGTAATAGCAATGTTTTCAATGCTAACTTTAGGGTATGATGTAATTTATTATGAGAAGAATTCACTGACCACTCAATCCTTTTTTTTTTAATAACTACATCATCATACATTATAATTATCATGCATTATATTCATGATGTAATTTATCTATTTATTAATAGCCACATCAACATGCATTATAATATATATACATAGATCTTTTTTTAAATTTTTTTTTAATTTTCACTTTTTTTTTATCCAATTATATTACGCATACCGCGATCTAATACATTATAATATATATATTGAGAGGGAGTCGCACATTGCGATATACATACTTAGGCACTAACCCATTTCATTGTATAATTTTATATGTTTAGGTATATGTAATGCCTTATTTATATCTAGTGCAATTATTATTTGAAAATTTTATTACATTTCATACCACTGTTATTTAGCATAGTAATTAATACTCCGCCACCTAACTAGTTATCCTCATTTTCTAAAAACAGACTTGTAAGGTATAGCATTTCAACGCTTAGAAGTCTTTTAATGTATGTTCTCGGACATCTCTTTAAAGGGATTGAATACTTTTAAAATTAAGTGGTATACAAAGATATATTAACAAAATATATATATACAAATCCGTCTAAAAGCTTATCCACATATTTGAAATCTGAATTTTAATGACAAGAGCCAAATCGGGGGAAAAAAAAAGAAAAGTCATGTTTGGGAGTGGGTAGCTCCAGCCACCTGCCGCAAGGTATTAACTCCATTTTGACGTGCAATCTCCGCCAAATCTGGCCGCATCTCCTCATTGAATACTCTTTATTTTGCAAATCAAAATTCCTACAAGGTCGGCCTCTTGTTCTAAACAGTCCTAGCCGCGTGCAAACAGTATGGTAGTTGTAAGATAAAACCACGGGTCAGAAGGAGAGGTGTGCGACCCGTTTTGTCCCTGCCCCGGGCCGCGCGGAAGGTAAGATGGTTGGATAAGAAGCCACGGATCCGAGGGAGGGCGAGAGGTCATGTTGAATCAGCTCTTGGCCGCGCAAGCAGAGAAGGGGGCAAAGAACAGAGGTCAAAGGCGCGTGGACAGTCTGGTAGAGGTGGCGTACCAGCAGCAGGTCATCCAGGCCGCGTGAAGGAGACAGCCCCTTGGGCGTATCCAACAAACAGGATGCCAACTATGTTGTTATCTGTTCAGTATTGTATGTAGCTTCAAGATTTTGGAATTGTCCTTTACGATACTTTATCTAAACGATAAAAAAAAGCAGTGAAGGGCGTTTAAAAGAAGGAAGGACAGCGGCCTGTCCCACTGTGTGGTCCACTGTTCGGTATCGAAACAGCTACGAATTTTGGAGCTTTCCCTATGTATTTTAATCAAAATCGATTAAGGACAGGGAGATTATTACCCGGGAACCCGATGGAACTTATTACATTGATTTTCTATTGACAACTTAACAGGTATTGTATACAGCACGTGGAAAACGAAAGGATCTCATAAAGGTGGGTCTGTTTCATTTCCAACAGGTCATGAGCACGATTGCTTTGCAACAAAAAGGAGAACCAGTTCATGCGCGGGTCAGGATGGGAGCCTGCTACGGCCATACTTCAGTTTGAGTTGAATATATACAGATAATTAACATTAGTATGTTTGGTTAGTATATGTAAGAATATATATAGTATGCTGGTATATTACAATTTATTAATGGACTATATTTTATTAGGCTTTAATAATACTTTAATACGAATTAGATTAAAAGTCAGTTTTCTTATTATCAAAAGAGGAAAGGAAAAGGGGCTAGAATAAGCTTAGGATTTTTTACAATAAAATTTCTTTCCACATATTTTAATAGAAACATTTGTATGAAATTTCAATTAGGGGTGATTTCCTTTCACTTACTAATTTGCAAGTAATTTCACAACGGATTCTTAAATGAAGAAGCATAGTAGAACTAGAGCCTAGATGCTTTCATGATTATATTGAAGGCTATTAAAAAAAAACTTAAGTCCTTTCTTCCATAATACAAGAAGAGGAAATACACTAACATTCCGCTTTTCAATTCATCTCCTTTTAAGCAACAAAGTGAGATCTAGCATGTATATTCTTTTGTAATTTCTACCCAACATCCACAAAGAAATTCCACAACATTTCCAATAAATTTTTAGAGTAAGAAATACTATCATTTCAATGCAACTTTTCCTTCAAAATCTTTTACAACACATCCTACTTCATGTGAAACAATTTGCATTAATGGAAGCTAAAGAAAGCAAAGCAATATTACATTTTTCCTCCACTCAAGGTGGGTAATTACATGATGTTTTTACATTGTCAACAACAAGGTTCTTGTGCTCCAAGGTGTTCTTCATCCATGCTCCAAGTTCCAAGTATTTCAAATCACAACCAAGATAGGGGGAGAGGCAACACTCTCCTCCCAACCAAAACTCAATGAAGAAGAGAAGCAATCTCCTCCATTGACCCCCAAGCCCCAAACACAACACAATGAAGGGTGGTCTCCAACTCAAGGCAACAATACTTGCTTCCACTATACAATTTTCTTCACAACATTCAAGCTAAAATAGAAGAAACAAAGAGACACACAAATAACACCAAACATTTCACAACAAGGCTTTCATCCAAGCCAACAAGAGAAGGAACTATGGGAAAGTTTTCCTTATGCCTCCCCATTGAGATGAGATGCCCATCCAAAACCCTCCACAATAAAACTCAAGCCCCTATGACTCTTATGCCTCCCTCAAGTACCCCTTTTTCCTCCCATACTCTTATGCCTCCCTCCTCTTATGGCTCCCTCAAGAACAAGGTAAGAATGTAAACATTCTCACCCAAGATGGGCATCCCTCTCAAACTCCCTCCACAATATCCTAGTCTACTCTTATGCCTCCCTCATGAGTATTCCCATAGACCTCTCCTATACTACACAATAAGCATTCTATCCATTTTTCACAATACACCAAAGTAAACATGCATTACTCACAAATTTAGCATAGAAGCAACAATAATATGAAAGCAAAACAAAGGAGAAGGTTTCCTACCTCTCCATTGGAGAAGCCTAAACCAAGAAATTTGTCCAAGCTCCCTCCAAAACAATCCAAGCATGCAAGTCCAAGCACTCTCTTTTTCTCTTTCTCCCAATTCTTTTCTCTCCAAAAAATAAAAAGAACTCTTCAACAAAACAAAAACAAAACTCCAACCCCCTCAACAAGAGAGGAAGTTTCCATAAATAGACAAAAGGGGAGAGTGAGGGTGATGTGGCTCCTTGTAGGATGCCACATCACACATCCTCAAGACCACCTCTCTTTAGTCAACTCAAATCCCAAAACACCATAAATGGGTGGTTGGATTGAATGACAACTCTCTTCCACATCCATCCCTTCCCATGTGTCTTAAGGCACAAATAAATGCAAGATGAAGAAAAGTGCACTCCAAAGTCATATTTCCCTTCCCAAAACAATAAATAATCCCCTTTTTGGATTCCCAACCCATAGATATGGTTGGTAAGGGGTTTTGGGAAGTGTGGGACAAGTTCAACTTGTCCCACAAGTCCCCCAAAATTGCCCTAAATCTCAAATTCGAGATTCAAGGGATTTGGAGTGGTCAACACTCAAAACCAAGCATTCAATACATGAGGAAACACAAGGCTCAAGGAGCCAACCATAAAATTTAATACATCCACTAGACTTCCCTCCAAGACTTAAAATTTAAAACAAGGTGTTAAATTAATTCTAAACATACTTAGCAAAAGAAATTTTAAAAAGATATCAAAAATAAAATCACCTACTAAAGTAGTTAAAACAAGTAAATGAAATTCTTACCCCCTTGGTCACATTAGAAAATTTCCCCTTCATGGGAATTTTTCTCAACACATAAAAGAACAAAGGTAACACAATACAATTTACTAGTTGCCTTGACGACCAATTGTTGTAACCACCCGACATCCTGTTGTGTTTGGTTCCCAATCCCCCTCATGGTTGTGATCATGCTGTGTTTCCTGCAAAATGCAAAATACCTTCTTCGGCCTTGCGGCCATGTCAAAATATCCAAAATAACCATATGCATGAAATTTATTAACATCTATACGTAATTCAATTAATCATTATTTCTAGGTCTAAATCACAACTTAATTATGCATTTCATCATTATCCAAAATTATAGTAATGTAAATTCAACAACTACATTCTACTCATCATGGTGAAGAAATCCAATGTTAGAACACATGCAATATATCCATATAAAAATAATATCGGTATCCAATAGTCTATCCATGAGTCAGTGTAGGTCATACTGAAAACAAAATCCAATCATAATCCAAATGCATCTAGTCACAAAACATCCTGCTAATCAACATAAGTATAAGTCATGTCCATATCCAAAGTCTGCATAACTCAAAATGATAATCAACTAAGTGTCGTAGGGAAGTGGGCATTACATGGTGAATCCTTGTACATGTGTTTTACAGGAGAAAACTATATGCAATCTAGTGTTTTAGAAGTCGGATTGAAAATATTATTTGCCCTAAAGGTTAAAATGTGTTTTTGGACATTTTGTATAATTAGGAGATCCATTTCACATAGTTTCGGTGTGGATATTAGTTTTGTTAGTAAAAAGCAGTTCATTTTTTCTAGTTTGTCCTTCCTTTATTTTAAGGTTTTAAACTAATTATTTTAAAAGAATTATTGCAATGGTTAAACATTTATTTCAGCGATTTTTAAATTTTACTGTTTTGTTGTCCTATATTAATATTTGATTTATTTAGATCCTTTTGATTTTTATATAGGTGTTGTTTTCTTTTCTTTTTTGAATATGTGGTTTCTTGATGGGGCCTTTTTTTTGGAATTGTAGAATTTCCTTATATTAATCAACTTTAACATCTCTAACATGAATAGAGTGTTCTAGCAATTACTTTAACATCTCTAACATCTCGTAGTTAGAATGTAAAATTTAACCATAAATTTAATGAATGCACAACAATCAAACCTTTTATTCAATCCATTACTCTTTGAAAATTAACTATTTAAGGGTTTTAGCGTTATTGAGCGGGGGATTAAATTTTGATTCTTATTATGACCAAATTTTATTGCAGCTGGAATATCTCTTTGCAAGAGGACATGTTGATTTTATTCACTTTTGTTTGGGATGTTAGTTTCATTTTAGTTTTCCTGCTTCCGTTTATGTTAAGTGTTTTACTTTTTTCACCCCTGTTTCCACTTATATTTAAGCGTTTTCTATACTCTATTCTTCTAATTAATTGAAAAAGTATTTTAAAAATACTTATCTTCCCTTCTTTCCTTTTATTAAACCATTTTAGGAAATAGTTCAGAATATTTTTTTAAAAACTAGGAATCAATAAAAAAACTTATAGATTTTTAAATTTAATTAGGATCTTTAAACCTAAATGTGCAACAATAATTCCTATTTAAACTTCAAACTCTAAAATGAAAGCTTTCTATGATTATTATTATTTTACCACAATTTTTAATGAATTGGCTTTTGAAGAATAAAGTAGATTGTTGAATCCACCCGTTATTAATATATACTATGTTATTTGCTCTATGCTATCATTGTTTAAATCCAGGTCTGCTATTTTAGCAGAAGGAATTATAAGGAGATCTGATTCACCTTAGTATCATTTTATTGAAAACCCTATTGTTTGCTCTTTTCAACTCTAAGAAAATTGTTTTGACTTAAAAGTTAGAAGTTAGTAGACACGTCAGGGGTAAGTAATTGCTTTTGCTTTTTAATTTTTAGTAGCGTTTGTTTGTTCATCTTCTTTGTTGTAGGGTTTAAAAGCAAATATGCCAAGGATTTTCCTTTTCTTTAGTGGGGTTCCAATTTTTTTAATTATCTGTGTTCTTTTTCTACCTTATGCCAATCTTTATTGCAGTTGAAACCGTTAGATGTAAGAGGATTTGGTTTTGTTTATTCAATTTTACAAAATTTGAGACGATTTACTGTTAGTTTAGTTCTTTTTTTTATATATGAATCACTAGGTGTTTTGTTTTTAGGAATTTTTTTATAGATAATTGTGTTTTGGTGCTCTCGTAATCTGGTGTTTTTGTAATCTTCCTAATCTGATGCTTTTGTAATCTTCTTTAGAAATATTTGATATGGATGAGTGTTCGTTCTAGTTCTAGTGTTCTTATAATCGAAAAAAAGATGGATGAGTGCTCTAGCTCTTGTTGGTGTTGGTGTTCGTGTTAGAAGAATATTCTTCTAACACCAACACCAACAGAACCGAGGGTGGTGGGGAAGTGACTGTATCCACACACACGATTCATGTGTGTTGGATACGGTCAGCACATCATGCCTATGGACCCCCTCGCCAATTATCATTTAGTACGTAGTATTTGAATGGCTAAATCTTCGGACAGATCTTCATATCCCTTTGTTTTGGTGCTTCTAAACTTATCCATTCACGTTATTCAGCGCCTACCAAACTAACTCTTTTCCCTCGCTTGGTATGGCGTTGAATCATCTGATTCAAACGTATCTCTGTATTTTTGGCAATTTACAGTTTGTATCGATAAATATTCTAACACAAATAAAGAGATAGAAGAATATTCTCATAAACTTGATACAAAACTTAACTGAAAACATGAAATATTACATATGACAAATCGTTTATTTTGGTGAAGACATAATAACTACCTCCCTAGTATGATGAAGATCAAATTGAGAAACAAGTGTAAATTTAAATTTCATTCTTTAAACGTATCTCATTTAACAACAAATTGAATTATAATTTTAGACACCTTCTCACATCCCTACCATCCACTCTGATTTTAAAATAGATAATTTATTATTACTAGTTTTTCATGTTATTAATAGTTAATCCAAGTTTGCTTGAAAAGGGACTCCTGTTAGTGGCAGCCAATCATTAGCATGGAGAAATTCAGATACAGTGAATTGTTGAGCCTCTGAAGCGTCCATCATATGAATGCCAGGCCATTTGGCTCGATTGGAAGTTTGAGCCCCAGGGCCTGTGTTGTCATATTCACCATAATATACAGAAAAACCGGTTCCATGTCCAGGCCACCCGAACCAGCCATCTGGGTGGATGAAATCGCCTAAATAGGATTTCATGAAAATTGTGCGAGAGTACCCTCCCCATGGCCTCCCCAGGTATGTCGACACAGATCCGGAAGCTGCAACCAATTCAGGGGTTGCAATAACTTTGCAGTCCTGAATCACTATCGCTGAAGTATCATCCGGGGATTGTCTTGAGCTAGATGTGATAATATTTTGCTGTCCGTTTAGGGGTTTCCTGACCACAATATTACAATTCTGGAATACTACTGCAGCATTGCCACAGATGAAGTCTATTGTTCCATAGATGTCACATTCCCTGAAGAATTGGCGCTCTGACGGCATCCACAGAGTGTCTTGGAAGCCCATTAGTTTGCAATGATAAACGACTGCCATATCTGATGACAATAATAGAGCAACGGCTTGCTGCTTCTGTGGACCTGCTGTGTTCTCAATTCTCATGTCACGAGAAAAAAACCGTTGGCATAAACAGCTGCATATATTTCAATTAAACATGTTTATTAGAATGGAAAATCATAGACAAAACCTATTTATAGTTGTGTTTGTTTTCTTTTAAAATCAATAGATTTTGTTTTGTGGTCTTAATTGACGAGTGAATATTCTAGGGCTATGAAGAGTGAAGTTCTAATATAAGTGACTTTATTTGCAGCAGCATACATCAAACTCTTAATGCATGTTACAAGTAAAATTTATAGAATTGGTGATCCTAATTTTAACAAAAAAATCCTTACCAAAATAGGGAACATCAAGCCTTATAAATGACTTCGACACGCTAAACTCTTACCCTTATAAATGACCTTGAGACGCTAAATTTTTCATTTTTTTAAGTGTGGCTTCACTTATATTAATTTAAAGGACTAAGCCAATTAATTCATTTAGGAATATTCTCTTGATTGAATAATGAACTTTAGAGTAGTAGAAGTACTTATGTTGAGAGGTATTCTACAATAGTAGTAAGAGATTGCAGGTGATTATATAAATTTTTATTCTCAACTTTAGATTTGACATCTATTGAATAATGTTGATAGACACAATGACAGCAATGAGTGGTATAAATTTTTTATCTCTATATTAAAATTGACATTTATTTAACCGTAAATATGAAAAGAACATAGTCAATGTCATCTAAGATAAGATCCTTCACATTGGTGTAGGCATTTTTCAAATAAATATACTTAAAATGTTTACAGTAATTTATATTAAACTTGGTTAATTTAAAGCATATGCATTGTGGAATAGTAATAAAGGGAGGGAAATAAAGGTTTGATCATAACATTTTATTTAGTACATTCTTATGCCCGAGTTTTAACCAGAAATCTCTTATCTATAATAGATGGAAACACTATTTCTTCTGGTTTAAAAAGCTTACCTACAGTGGCCGTGTCAACCATTTCATATCCATCCGCGACACTTCTATGACCAGTAATAACAGTATCTTCCGTGCCATCTCCCACCAGCATAATATTTGTCTTGGAGGCGGGCACCCGTACGAGTTCTGTGTAAGTTCCCCTTTAACATAGATAACGTATCTCTGAGGATTATTCTCAGGAACAGCATCAATGGCGTCGGAAATTTTCTTGAACATGCCGCTGCCGTCTTGCGCCACGATCGCGTCTGCCTGAATGCCAGATTTTCCTAAAAACATTCGCTTGTCTGCACGAGTCAACCACGAAGGGAACCCCTTTTCCACGAAATAAACATTGTCCCCGTCGTCTAACAGACGTCGGTTGCCATGGACGGAAATCTTATCAGCGATCCCGAGTTTATTATTGCCTTGAATTTGAGAAAATGAGACAAATATCAGCACCGTCAGAACTGCCACCTTAGACGACATTGTTACTGATTGCTGCTCCTTCCTTTACAATTTACAATGTCTTAACATAGAGTCTTATTTGAGTCGTTTAAATAGAGGTGGAGGAGGTGAAGATTCACGGAATTTGACGTTGGGATCTGGTATGTTTTGCCCGAATAATTGCGGTGCATTAGCTATCTCGAACTCGAATATGTGCTGAAATTGCCGAAAATAGGATGATCTGGTATGTTTTTAGGAAAATGTGGCATTCGTTGTGATCTGATTTTTATTTTCTATTAACTTTTATTTGTAATTAATCATTAGTTTTTATATTTATTTTTTAATTATATTAATTTGTTATTAATTTTTTAACTTTTATATACTCTTTAATATTAATGTTTTATTTTTTATTAATAATATTAATGTTTTATTTTTTATTAATCTTTTAAAAAAATAAAAATAATTGTATTAATTTATTATTAATTTTTTAATTTTTAATTCTTAGTTTTTTAATTATACTTTATACACTTTATGTATATAAAGTATAATAAAATCACCACAAATGTTTTAATTGTATTAATTTGTTATTAATTTTTAATTCTTAGTTTTTTTATTATACTTTATATATGTTATGTATGTGTATCTATATAATTAACTAAGAAAATAAGTAACCTCTACTAAATAGAGAGCAAATAACAAAGTTTTATATGTAGTGATAAAAAAAGACTAAGGATACATTGCGAGGTATATGATATATTAACAAAAATACTTTATATATGTTAAGTTTTACGTGTAATGATCAAAAGACTAATGATACATTGCTAGGTATATGATATATATAAAAAAATATTTTATATACATTAAGTTTTACATGTAGTGAGCAAAAGACTAATGATACATTGCTAGGTATATGATATATAAATTTTTTTCTGTATATACGTTATGTATGTGTATCTTATAATTAACTAAAAAAAAAAACTAACCTTAACTAAATAAAGAGCAAATAACAAAGTTTTACATGTAGTGATCAAAAGACTAATGTCATAATTAATCGAACAATTACATCATCCTTATTCAATTACATTTTTTTCTCGTAATTGAAGTAAAAGAAATTTTGCTAGATATAATTAATCGAATAATTACATCATCCTTGTTCAATTACATCCTGCTTTTGGTGATTGAAGTAAAAAAATTCTTTGCTACATATTATATTTTTTTGCATATATAAAAAGATTGTAGAAGTGCCAAACAACCATTCATTGATATTAAATTTACAAACATTCATCCATATCGCCATCGCCAAGTATGATGTGGCGATGACGTCAACAGAGAACCGAGGGTGGTGAGGAAGTGACTTGTATCCACGCACGTGATTCGTGTGTGTTGGATACGGTCCAACATCATGCCTATGGACTCTCTCGCCAATTATCATTCAACACGTAGTACTTGAATATGTGCTGAAATTCATCGATACTAACCGCAAATTGTCAAAATAGGATGATTCAATGCCATACCAAGCGAGGGAAAAGAGTTAGTTTGGTAGGCATTGAATAACGTGAATCGATAAGTTTAGAAGCGCCAAAACAAAGGGATATGAAACAACTAAAAATTAATACAATTTGAAAATTAATAAAAATTTAAAACTAAAATTAATAAAAATTACAAATTATAAAATAAAAAATAATTAAAATTTGATAAAAATACAAAAACATAACATAGGAAAATTCATGATCAATGTATAAGGAGTGGGGGCTCGCATGGAAAAAAATTGCGAAGGTGCGAAAGATGGCGGGAGGGTGGTTTGTAAGAAGACTTTCATCGGGGATGGTGGCTTTTAGTTAGGTTGGTCCATGAAGGCTCTAGGGAGTGCTTCTGAGGCTCAAGTTAGGCTTTTGTTCATCTAGTCGACCATAAGGAACAGATGGGATGGGAGAGGTCTTGGTTCCAGGGGAATTTAGGGGCTAGCTAGGAGAGCGGAAAGTCATTTTCTCGGTGCAAATGCGATCTCGTTGGGGGAGAGGTCGGGAGAGTGGTGGAACTCAAGGCGGGAGGGGGAGGCTCTTGATTTTCGTGAGAATGACAAGGCAAAACCCCTAAGTCGAGTCTCGTGGATTTTTTTGAAAAAAGGTTGTGTTGGAGGTGACTCTAAACCAAAAGAAGGCTCTTGAGGATGGCTCTACATTGGAGGAGTGTAAACTTTTAGAGGATATCCTAGCATTGGTGACCCTAGGAGAAGTGGAGCTAAAAGTCTCGAAGCCGTTAAAATGGTTGAAGTTGCTTCTTTGGCTTTAGAGGAAATTTGCGACAGAATGGGAAATATGGCTCTCATTTGTAAATTTATAAGAATTGGGATTGCGTGAGCGTCCCAGGTACTAAGATTCTTGACAAAGGGATTCTTTCAGGTTTGGTTTGGAAATTCTGAGGATAGGGACAAGGTATTTTTTGGTGGCTCGTGGTTCTTTAAGAATGTCGGTCTCTATCTGAGACCTTGGTCTCCTCTTTTCAATATGGAAAAGGAACTGGTCCTGAAGGTCCCTTTGTGGGTTAGGTTGTCAGAAGCTTCCTCCAGAGTTATGGGGACGAGAGACCTTGAGGTCAATTGTTGAATTTTAGGAGAGCCAACTGTTTGGGAAAGGAAACAAAATCTACAACCTTTTCTTCTTACGCCAGGATATGTATCAAAATCGATATTGCCAAGCCTTTAGTTCAGGCTATTAGAATCAATACGCCAATGGGTGTTTGGTTTCAACCAATTGATTATGAATGTCTATTGTTCAAGTGTTATAAATGTAGGGAAATTGGTCATAAATTGAATAAATGCCCCTTGAACGCAAGGAGATTGGAGAAAAGAGCTCGGAGAAGGAGTCTTCCAAATAGAACTTGAGAGCTTGGGGATGAAGGCCCTATATTAGATAAGCTAGATATGAATTATAAGAAATATGACCCTAAGGGTGGTGAGCACCCTGTGAAAGTGAGGGAGGTCCCTGTGAAGGTGGGGGTGGAATCTCCCCCTGGGGACTTGGATGTGGAAGCTTCTCTTGAGAAAATTTTAATAAAGGATGATGATGAGTATGTTTTCTACCAAGGCAAGTAGGTCCCCCTTGGTGTTCCATTGGAGCAGGAGGATTTGGAAATCTTAATGGAGTCATTTAATTTCTCGGGTATTCAGGGAGGGAAGTCTCCGTTGAAGAGTATTACTGGAAAGATTGAAGGGAAAGATTAAGTTTTGGATCCTAATAAGGAAAACGGGTTCTCTCTAAGTAAAGGGAAAATTAGTTCAAGAGGAATCTTTGAAAGAGGTTGATGTAAATAAGAAGTGTGCAACTACTTCGGTCATGAAATCAGAAAGATTGGCCTCATCCCAGTCGAGGCCATAGCTAGATACAGGTTGTGTAAAAAACCGATGGGAGTCACTATAATGATCTCAAAACTCGGTTGGAGGCTAAGTCAACATTGATATTGGCAACCAAAGTACCTTAGAGGCTTTTTTGTTTAGTAGAAGGGACTCCCATTCCTCCTAGGGGCCATGAAGATTCTTAGTTGGAATGTCAAAGGATTAAATTCCTTAGAGAAAGGACATTTGGTGAAATGGCTTAGGGAGTTGGGATCCTCGACACCTTTATGATTCAGGAAACTAAGATGTTGAAAGATGATTTTGAAGGGTCAAGAAAAAGTTTTGGTTCAATAGTAAAGTGATCTTGATCGAGGCAAAGGAGAGCTCTAGTGGGATTTCCATAGCTTAGAACCCCAACAGATTCAAGGCTTTCCAATGGAAAAATGTAAGTTGTTCATTGTCTTAGATTGTCTTGATTTCAGTCTAATGAGATTTTTGTGCTTGTTAATGTTTATGGGGCTATGTTGGAAGAGAAAATGGATTGTTGGTTAGCGTTAAGTGGTATTTTGAAAGAGGAAGACATGAAAAAATTTCTTGGGGGAGATTTTAATGTGATCCTTAATTTGAAGGAAAAAAAATGAGGGAAGAAATTCTTGCCTCCTAACTCTTGTGATTTCAGATATTTCTATAGTAATCTAGAATTGATTGATGTTGAGCATAAATATGGAGGATTCACTTGGAATAATAGAAGAATAGGGTCTGATGTGATTTTGGAAAGGTTGGATAGGTTCCTACTAAGCTCGGGTGGGGTCCTGGAGAATTTCCTTTTCTCCTCGAACATTTTAAATATTGTTGGGTTGGATCATGCTCCAATAAGCTTATCTTTAACTGTGGATGATCACCCTATTAGGATCCCCTTCAAGATAGAATTCATGTGGTTTCTTTATCCCTCTTTTGAGTAAAATCTTAATTCTTGGTGGGACATTAAAGTGGAAGGTAATAAGTGTTAGTAATTCAGACTTGAATAGTGTTATGATTCAATAACACACTCAATCATGCACACATGATCTAAACAATTCCCCAACATCTATAGCAGTGGAAGTATAAACTAGTATAATATGTGTAACTATAACTGTGCACTAAGAAGCGTGTCTCTCCATCACTGCATCAACCTATGCAAACATAAAGAGAACCTCTTGTACAATATCTAGATCTACATGGATCAACAATACAACATGATCTCATAGATATATGAATACAAGATCTCACAACAACCTATGGATCTAACAATATAAGACTAGATCTACATGGATCTACAATACAAGATCTCACCAACATGTGGATCTACAAGAAAAAATTATATGTGCTTCACATACTATGCAAGCTATTACAATGAGACAATAACTATATAAAGGAAATATAGTAGAAGATGTTACCCTCTTCTCACCATTCATATGTACCTACTATTTCCTTCTCGTCCAACTCCTCTCCATGGAAGCTTTGTCTTCATGCAACTTGTTCTTTTCATTCTCTTCTTCTTCATCATATCAATCTAGGGGAATCAAGGATCTAACTCAATCCTTCTCTTCATTCTTTTCTAACCCTAGCTTTCATGCTTATATAGGTATATAAAAACTCAGGGCACAATATCTATGCAATTACATCCTTTAAATAAGATTTAAAACAAAAGTTAGATTAAATCACCGTGAGTTAAATATAAACTTTCACGCACATGTAACCGTGTGACATTACTGACCGACCGGCGACGGTTATCCTAATCTTGATCGACGATGGTTACCCCGACCGATGACGCTTACCATATGATCGGTACCGCTCTTGTGTAAACCAACAAGGTGTAAATCATGTTATCTGTGAAGCAATTCAACTCCACAATCCTAACAATCTCCCACTTGGAGATAAATTTTTTGAACCTCTATACTGTACCTATACCCGTACATCACCATCCTCTACGAACATGAATACCATCTATTATTTCCTTTAACAATTCTCTCAAAAATAAAACCAGGAAGATCAAACCATCTTCTCAAACCAAGAAGATCAAACCATGAATTCTAAACTTGCACGAAGCTACAACTAATCCGTGACACCAAGCCTCAAGCTCCCATTGAATCGTAACACTATACCAATTGTTGGTATTATGCAATCAAGTCAACCAAGCTCCTCACGCAATAAGCCATCATGACTAACACACCTGTAAGAGCTCCCACTCAAACTAAAGTACTGAGCTTCAACTGCAACCATAGCCTTACTTGTAAAACTAACCATGTTCTCCATCCATTTATCCATGTCTCCATGCTACTACCAATGCAACTGACTAAAGACAAGTCAAACTGGAATAAGCGTAAGCAATAAACAAGATCTTGGGTAAGACAACCCAAATGAGTTCTACATGCAACTAGTGGGTGATCAATCCACAAACACCTACATAACTCAAAGAATCCAAACACTGCAATATGTAAATCCGATCCGCATAAAGCAACTAGCATGTCCAATAAAATCATCTCAGTAGATAACATCTCCCATGGAGTAACATAGTAATTAAGAGAAAATGTAAACATACCCTACTCATGCTCAAGGCATCATCATGACTCACAAAATGAATCTATCCACGTGTATAAACTTACCATATACATCCATCCATATCATCAGGGCTCTCTACAAAATCTCCAAGTCTCTCACCGACTAACTCTAAAGCTGAATATGAATCCTATGCTCATCAATGTCAATAACAACCATTCATGTTAAACCATGACACTAATACCAAGTGCAAATACCAACAAACATGTCATCAACATACTCGCACATCAACCAAGATGAAAGCAAAACAAGGGCACTATCCAAAAATGGTAAATAAACACTATTGTCAAACTTGTGACCAAACCGACCATGGTTACCAGATGACCGACCATGGTTACCCCTAACCGACATTGGTCTTTGTAACTAGAATATTTTCTCCTTTTTCACCCTTCAAACTCTGAAAATTGCTCTATCATCTAAAACCAGCCGAATCAACCATCAACTACCTTCCCTAAGGAATATCCAGGGCACCAAAAATAAAACAAGAATGGAAATCACCATTTGATAAACTCAAAATACCCGCAAGCTTGTGAATTTCCTCCAAAACAACTTGTCCCTTATGCTTACACAAAAATGTAGCATAGTCCTCTCACTCAAAGCATGTGCATATATGTCCACTGTAATGCCATTTACCATGGCTTACTCCCAATAAACATGAACTTCCTTGCACCGCTTCTAATCACCAAGCTTAAAAGCTATATATGTTAGTGAGAAATAAAACAGATGAAAGAAAATATAAATTGATTCCCTTCTTATCAAATAATACTTCTACATCACATAATTTTGGACTTCTTGTGAAGTAGGTGAATCAACTTCTTTCCATCCATGTGTACTCAACATCTCTCGTTACACCAAACTATGTCTCGATCATGAATTTTCATAGAAGATCTCATCTTTAGACTAAAAACCCTTGTCCTCAAGATTCCACACAACTGGGAAATAAAAATCAAACAACACCAAAAACATGGTGTAAATCAGTGCACACTATCCAAACATAATATTAGTTTCTCCAAATGAAAAAATAAAATATGAATCATATAGATATACCTAACTCAAAGTCTCACTGGACTAACCGAGCCAACTCCATCCTCTTTCTTATCCAAACATTAAAGTGATATGCATTGTTTCTTCCTGTACACATTGTGCAAGAAACCTGATCCTCCAAAACAAGACACTGAACCATCCATGCCCTCTTCTATTGTAAGAAACCCTGTGCAAACTCATTGTCACATAGACCAACCAATTTTTTTAACCGGTATCGGTTTACCCTTTGTGACCGATGTCAATTCCCTGACCGATGTCGGTCCTGCTGAAGTGAACATAACGCCAAAAATTGGCATAGGTCACCAAACCAGTGCCTAATCGACCAAAGACTATAGGTGTCTTGAGCTACGGTCATTTCAAGCACCCTAATCTTGTATAAAAACTTAATAAAGAATAATACATGCAAATAAATTTCACCAAGATGAAACACATCACATTACCAACACCAAAATACTCAACCACATCTTTAACTGAAGAACATGCTTCTCTGATGGAAATCTGTCTTTGTTCTATGCTATTATATTATGATTCTCTAACAAAGCCCATGCCTCTAACTACACCAAAGGATGAATAACTACTCCTCTATTTCATACACAAGATCTGTAATCCCAAACATGCATGTGTAACCAAAATAATATGAGCACTACGATACCAAGGTAACAAAACCATATCTCTATAACCCGGATCTGCAATCCGACCAACATGCTTGTGCCTCCAAGAACCAGGGACACCTCAGAAAACAAGATACATTCCATGTGTCTTCTTAATTCTTCAGATATGTAATTTTCTCGTTTAAAACCAGTTTCCCGAATCGACCATAGTCACCCTACCGACACCGGTTGACACTTAACTGATGTCGGTCACTATAATTTCCAAAGAACCTTACTCTTTCAGCTCTCACTTGATATTGAATCTCTTCCTGTGATATTCTCATCAGGCAAAACAAACCCTGTTATCATCCACATGTCAGTAAACCACTAACATCATATCAAGCAAAACCTTGCTCTAAAATAATCAAGCTTTGATACCACTTGTTGGGAATTTAGGACTATGGAATAGTGTTATGATTCAATAATAAACCCAATCATGTACACATGATCTAAAAAATTCCCCAAAATCTATAAAGCGGGGAAGTATAAACTAGAATAATCCAAATCAAAGCAAAGTACACACACATAACACATGTACCATGTTTCACCCAATGTGGACTACGTCCACCAAAGATAGAGATCTCATATATGTAATATAACAAAATTACAAACCAACTCTTCAATACAAGAGTACGATGCATCTCTCCAAGAGTATCTCCTCTCCTCCAGATCTCTAAAAAGATCTCCATGAGTGCACTATAGCCGTTCCTCTAAACACCACCAGAAGATCTCACATAACTAAGAACTACTACATCTCTAAACTGCTACCAAGTTCTCTATGGATCTGCAACAAGACCTCTCACATGGGTCTACCATATGTACAACTATAATTGTGCACTAAGAAGTAAGTCTGTCTCTCCATCATTGCATCAACCTGTGCAAACATAAAGAAAACCTCCTCTACAATATCTAGATCTACATGGATCAACAATACAACATGATCTCATGGATCTATGAATACAATATCTCACAACAACCTATGGATCTAACAATATAAGACTAGATCTACATGGATCTACAATACAAGATCTCACCAACATGTAGATCTACAAGAAGAAATTCTATCTTCTTTGCATACTATGCAAGCCATTATAATGAGATGATAACTATAAAAATGAAATACATTAGAAGATATTACCATCTTCTCACCATTCATATGTACATACTATATCCTTTTGTCCAACTACTCTCTATGGAAGCTTTGTCTTTATGTAACATGTTCTTTCATTCTCTTCTTCTTCATCATATCAATCTAGGGGAATCAAGGATCGACTCAATCCTTCTCTTTATTCTTTTCTAACCCTAGCTTTCATGCTTATATAGGCATATACAAACTTAGGGCACAATAGCCATGCAATTACATCTTGTAAATTGTCTTTAAAACAAAATCTAGATTAAATTCCCATGAGTTAAATATAAAATTTCACACACAGGTAACCGGCAATGATGTTACCTTGATGCTTTGACCGAAAATTGTTACCCGATCGGAGACGGTTACCATCTTACCAACATCGGTTACTATGTAAACCAACAATGTGTAAATCATGCTATCTGTGAAGCAATTCAACTCCAAAATCCTAACAATAAGAGGTTTTGTTTGATACATAAAAAGCAACATGTGAAGGCTGAATCTAGGAAGTGGAAGAAATTGTTTTTATTAACTTGTTCCACAAGCGAGAATGAGTAAACATATGATCTAGAAGTCATTCTGAGGAGCTGGTGAGAGACGAGGCATAAAATCCTTTGCTTTCCAAAGAAAAGGAAGCATTGGCTCACTGGATCACATCCTTCACATGGAATAAGTTTATTGGAAGCATTGGCTCGGCGTAGAGTTTTATGGAATAAGTTTAAAATAAGGTGACAGGAATATGAAATTCTTTCATCTCTCCACTATGATCAGAATAAATGTGAACAAGAATTGTGCAAGTGACTCTTCCTTCCGGGAAGAAATTTCGAACATGGATAGGATAATGGAGGAAGGGGTGTCCTTCTTTAAGTAGTTACTCTTAGAGGATGATGGATATTGGCACTTTGAGTAAGAAGCTTTACTTTCCAATATCCCCAAGAGTCTCAAAGGAGGAGGAGGCGAAAATATTAATGTTATCTTTAGCCTTGGAGATGAAAAAGCCTCGGTCCTGGATGGTTTCCAGATCGGTTTCTCTCAAAAAAATTTGGTGTATTGTAGGTTTAGATGTTTTGGTTGTGGTGGATGAGTGTATGAAAAAGAGAGCGGTATTGAAATAATGGAACTCTACCTTTTTATCCTTTATGTCGAAGAAATAAGATACTAAGTATTTTGATGCTTTTTGTTGAATAGCCTTATGTAATCGGATCTATAAGATTGTGTCCAAGGTGATGGCTCTAAGATTGAAATTATTTTTATGCTTGGTCATCTCAGATAGTCATAATGGTTTTGTTAAAGGTAAGCATATTCTTGATGGAATTGTGGTGGCTCATGAAGCTATTCATTCTCTTTCCCATAAGAAGAACCCTAAGATGATAATTAAGTTAGACATGATGAAGGCTTACGACAGAGTGAATTGGAGGTTTTTGAAAGTTTATCTTTCAAAGTTTGGTTTTCCTCTAGACCGGATTCAATTTATTAGTAATGGATTTTCCACTCCTAAATTTTCGGTGTTGATCAATAGTGTACCTGTTGGGCACTTTTCGCCTCAAAGGTATAAGAAAAGGGGACTTGATTTTTCCTTTCCTGTTTATCGTTATGACAGAGAGTCTCTCCGAGCCATTCATAATGATGTTGAGAAGAAAGAGTTAAAATGTATGAGGTTCTCTTCAAAGATAGACCCGATCTTGAATTCTTAGTTTGTGGATGAAGGTCACTAGTTGGTGATGTCGATTCTTGCCATCGTGTAAACTTGCAAGTTGTAAATAAGATATTTGTGAAGCAATTCAGCTCCATATCTCAAAAATATCCCACTTGGAGATAAATTGTTACACTGTAACATACAACTCCATCCTTGGATCCTCTTCCTTGGATTTGTTTCTCCCTCTTCAAGTCTCAAACTCAAAGACCAACAAAATTGGAGTGCATCTCCAACTTCTCCTTTACCAATGGCTTTGTTACCATATCCGCAGGTTCTCATCTGTATGAATTTTCTCCAACTTAAGTTTCCCATCCTCCAACACCTTCCGTATGAAGTGATATATCAACTGATTGTGTTTTTTTTTAATGAAATGTTGAGTTATTTACTAGATGAATCACATTTTGACTATCACTATACAATCTGCAATCCTCTTGCTCCTTTCCCAACTCTAGCCTCTCGTAGTCTGCAACATACTCAGCCTCTGTAGTAGACAAGGCCACAACCTTATGCAATCTAAAAATCCAACTAAGTGTCGTCCCACCTACTGTGAATACATATCCAGTGGTGCTCCTCCTACCATCCAAATCTCTAACCATATCTCGAATCAATATAGTCGCATAGAGAAGTATATGATCCTCCATAGCATAAATACATTTTGGAAGTTCCTCTCAAATATCTAAGTATCCATTGGACTACTCTCCAATGCTCTTTACCTGGATTGGCCATAATTTTACTCAAAACTCCCATTGCCTATGTAATTTCTGTCCAGTACAAACCATAACATACATAATACTTTCAAGTGTTGAAGCATGTGAAACTCATGTCATGTGCTCAACTTCCTCATGTGATGTAGGAAACCGATCTTTGCTCAATTTAAAGTGTACAACCTTAGGTGTAGTTACAAGTTTTATGTCCCGTATTTTAAATCTTTTAGCAACTTATTGATATAATCTTCTTGAGACAAGTACAATTTCATGTTCTTCCCCGTCTCTGTGAATTACATGCCAATGATTTTATTTACAACTCCTAAATCCTTCATTGCAAATGTGTGAACTAACTTTTCTTTAAGTTTACCAATGTCCTACATACTAGATCTTGCAATAAGCATATCATCCACATACAATAACAAAATAATATAGCTCTCATTTTCAAGCTTCTTGAAATAAACACAATGGTCGATTCATATCTAATATAACAATTCTTATGCATAAAACTATCAAACCTCATATACCATTTCCTTGGAGCTTTCTTGAGACCATATAAGCTCTTTTTCAACCTACACACAAATTTCTATTTACCCTTGACTTCATACCCAAACGACTATTGCATATAAATCTCTTCCTCCAAATCACCGTGAAGGAAAGTTGTCTTAACATCAAGCTATTCTAAATGAAAATCTTTTACTGCAACTAAACTTAGAACAATATGAATGGAAGTCATCTTAACTACAGGAGAAAATATCTCACCAAATTCAATACCTAATTTCTGTGCAAATCCTTTTACCACAAGCCTTAATTTGTATCTAATATGTCCACCCTCTTCCTCCTTGATCCTGTAAACCCATTTGTTACCGCAATGATCTCTTAC